>CM077187.1:8762785-8917785 GCA_039654105.1 Coreius guichenoti
TAATTCAAAATACAAAGTGAAATACTAAAAATAGTACGATGCAAAAATTCTGTTTCTTCTTGTGGCAAACTCTTGTTATAGAGAAATAAATAAGCAGTAAAGACTAAGAGCGAGCACATGGTTTACATTCTCTGGGTGTTTGTTGATCTGTTGCTGTGCCACATGAGCAACACTAAACCAATCACTATGTGTTATCAGCTCAACAGCTGTTCAGCAAGATTCCCATCACAAAATGACTAAAAATAACCACATGCGTGTTATACAACATCCATGTCGCTGTCTAAGCTACCAAACATTTGCGATTTAATCGGCATTTACAGTTAATATTATAGGGAGAACTTGTATTACTGGGCTTAACTGTTCAACAGCAGAAAACAGAAAGGGAAAAAAGGGTTTTCATTTTGCTTCAGCAGCGTAAGGCCTCTAACACACACTTTTCACATCATAATGATCAAGCCAAAACATTGAAGCCAAACCATTTATTAAAGTCACTCATGTGGGCTGATGAAAATAATGGGTTTGAAGATTATCCACAGCATTGTTCCTTCTGCCGAGTGATTTCAGCCCTCAAACGCAATGAAGGCAGAAAGCTTTCACTAAACAAGACAGCGGGGCAGGGGTCTGTGCGTTTATCAGCAGTAAAGATTGCCCTTAAGCCAAGGGTCAAGCAGGGCTAAACACAATTAAGCCATCAGAGAGTTAGCCACATCAGCATGGATGCGTAAAATACAGCACTTGACAAAGAAGGTTTACGGGATGTCGTAAATGCATAACGGCCTTGCGGAGTATGTGCAGGAGGAGCTGTGTTTGTAGAACACAATTCCATCTGAACGAACAACAGCCATGACTGACAATCACACAGAAAGAGTGACAGTTGCGAACAAGCTGCACCACATCTGTCGCAATGTGAACTCATCTCGAACAGACAAGCACCAGGCACACAAATAAAGGGAGCACTGAGCATTTACAATAAAGAATAATTGGGTTGTTGACGTGACGTGGCATTTTCACTGTGACACAAGACAAAAATTTATATAATTAGTATTGCCTTCATTTAAAATGCAGTAAATGGTTAAACATTTCTTTGTCTTACAAGGACCTGTTGATATAAAAAGTGCTTTGTTATTAGATTCTTTAAATTTTTGAGCCAAATCTCAAAATTGTTCTATGGTGTGACTGTCTCAAGCATGGTTCAATAAATTACAACTTTTATCAATTAAAAGGAAAAGCATAAAAATGTATGCATAATTTTACAAGTGTCTATTTTAGTAAATGGCAATTATTTTTTATCCATATATTTCTAAAAGCGTAGGAACTTGACACATTTTGTCACTGAAAACCATGTCCTCGGCTTGAGACCATATCCTGAAATTCCACTTACAAGTTTAATTAGTTGAAGGACCCCATTCAAGGTCATGTTACTGTGAAGCCCGTGACATGTGCACATGGTAAGCTTTTGTCTCAAAATTGTTCAAATATTTAACTTTTTTGGAACCAATATAAAAGTGTTAAGTTTTGTTGTGCTTTGGTGAGACACCCCTATATTCTTAAGTGTTGCTGTGTCACACCATAGGACACATTTCAGTAAAAATTTTCAAAAAACAGTGAAAGATTTGACAAAGTTAGTGACCCTTATATTTTCTCAAACATCAGACTTAATACACACTACATAATAATATGCATATTTTCTTCAAAAGTAGTGTTTTACAAAAAAAGACATGTTTTACTGCATATTTGTCAACTACCCAATTGCTGTTTGAAGGTTTGGAGTCTTGTTTGCTGCTTTTATTGGATCAAAAATACAGTAAAACAGTAATATTGAGAATATTATTGCAATTTGAAATAACTTTTTAATTTTCAGCATCATTACTCCAGTCTTCAGTGTCACATGATCCTTCAGAAATCATTCTAATATGCTGATTTTCTGTTAAAAAACATTTCTTATTGTTCTTAAATGTTGAAAATAGACATTTTTATAAAGTGTCTTTTACTGTCACTTTTGCATAATTTCATTGATCCTTGCTGAATAAAAGTATTTATTTATTATTTTTTTTTAATAATGACCCCAAACTTTTGAACATTAATATACATACTAAACAAAAGAAAGAAAAACGGAAGAAAAAACATTTAAATTATTTTTGGAACACAATTACTCAATATTTTTGTAACTGAGAAATACCAAATATTACATTAAAAATATTCATGTTAACAACTAGTCAGAGATGACACAATAGTGATCTTCAGTTAGTTATTGAGACTGAAATGATTGAAAGTAATAACTTGTGGTTCAGACAGTGAGTCAAACGTTAATTCAGTAACCACTCTGAAGTGAGTCGTTAGACTGATTCAAAACAATAATTCATGAGTTTGAAAATGATTTGTTAGTCTTCTTTGCTGACTCATTTAAAAGATCCACAAACCATTCACAAATGGGTCTACACTGGTCACACTGCATGTTTGGGAATGACTATGCAATGCAAAGATGTGCAGGAAACAGTGAAGAAACCTGCTCAGGGTCACATTCAGACAAAAGATTCAGTGTGCTAATCTGAACACAGGAGAAAACAATCAGCTAGCTCAGGCTGGGGCACATATATCAACAGACCTACAGAGAAAGGCCAAAGTGTGCTGCAAAAACAGAGAGAGGCAGTGCTGAGTAAGGGGATCTGGTGGCAGTAAACTCTCCTCCAATGGCAGCCATAAATTATGGAGCCGTGAAGGCAATTGTGTGTGAGCGAGGGACACAGGAAACTTGAAAGAGGGAAAGACGACGGCAAAATAACAGCTTTCAAAGAAGACCAGAGAACAACACAATCACGCAAGGCTTCTGGGTAAATTGCTGTTTGGTCAGTCGTTGAGTAAAGTAATTAGGTTATTAAGTTGTTTGACAACTGTACAAACCCATCATAAGTCACACTTAAGAGTGTTAAGTGTAAAGAACAGAGGAAGAATCGATGAAAAATAGGTCTCAGTTTTAAAAAGCAACACAAATAGCACAGACATTGCCAATTTACAACGACAGAGTATGTTTTCTCTGAACAGCAGGCGTTGTCAACAGTCTATTGACTAGCCTACATCAAATATTTCTCCAGTTAAATCACCAATTTCAACTAACCCATCCAAAACCAACAGATAATACCGCTTGTGGATGCTGATTTGTAAACATACTGTTCCAGTCATGCTAAAATACACAATACGATAAGAGCTATGACCTAGTTTACCTAGACACTGTCTAGTTTACCTAGTACACTACCATGTCTTCAGTGTCACATGATCCTTCAGAAATCATTCTAAAATGCTCGGTTATCAATAATGGTTCTTATTATTATCAATGTTGAAAACTGCTTAATATTTTTGTGAAAAACCATGATAATTTTCTTAGGATTCTTTGATGAATAGAAAGCTCAAAAGAACAGCATTTATTTGAAATGAAATTTTGTAACATTATAAATGTCTTTACTGACACTTTTGGTCGATTTAATGTTTGTTTAATGTTTAATTTTAAACTTTTGTATGGTAAAGTATCATTTCCGTTTCCAAAAATATATTAAGCAGCAAAAACTGTTCAACATTGATAAGAAATGTTTCTTGAGCAGGAAATCATGATGATTTCTATAGGATCATGTGACACTGAAGATTGGAGTAATGATGCTGAAAATTCAGCTTTGCATGACAGGAATACATTACATTTTAAAATATATTCAGATAGACAGCTCTTTTAAATTGTAATAATATTTTACTGTATATCACTGCACAGCACACAAAACAACCCAAATATTAACTTCAAATTACATGTGCTTCACGCATTTCCTAAATGAAAATATGTTCTTGATATTGTTATTATGAAGTTACCATTTTATAAAAGCAATTGTTTTGTGAATACAGTCATGCTGCTGTCTTTAGCCAAGATTATATTCACCATATGGCACAACCTCTCATACCTTATTACTTATTTGAATCAGAATTCATTTAAACAATGGCAGGAAGTGAACAAATTACAGTAGCGTAAACTTCATGAATATGAAAAACTTCCTGGTAGTTTAGCAAGGGGCTTATGGAATGCTCACGAGTTCTTAATGTGGGTAAGTGCACCATGACACATGCTGGGTCGTCGGTCTGTGCATGTGTGGGCGCTATGACAACCGTCCCGTGTGCCATACTAGGATTTCTCTTTGAACTCTTTTATCGTGTGCGCCTGGCCCAGATGGCGCTGTGCTGCTGCTAACATTACATAATCAAAACAGCGTGAGCTGTGAAACATTTACAATCTCTTGCTCGCTGCCTTTCTGTCTCTTTTAAAGGACATCAAACCCTCTGTTATTTTCCATCTTTTCAGCAGGCCTTCTATACAAATAATGATCTTATTGTCAGACATGAGCCATTGATCTGAAAGTCATCCAAACCCCAAATCATTCCAGCAACATAAAGGATCCCGTCATATTGCCTCCGCAGAGCTATTGTTCCCACTTTAAATACTCCACAGCTGCAGCTCAACGCACAGCACATCTCCGACTCAAAGATCTTGGGAGGAATGACTCACCAGAGCTGGCCACTGGATCTGCTTGGCTTTTGTTCCCTGCAGCTGGGCACCCTCCTTCCTTTTGGCCCAAACCAGCTGATGTTCCAGCAGAAAGATCTGGAAGTCTTCGTACACCTTGACCCACTCACGCTTCTCCCACTCAAGGTCGTCAAACTCTACGTACACCTACGGAAAGAGCAAAAAGAGGGGTCAAATTTTGGTCACGGTAGCACTCTGAGCACTCGTCCTGTACGGCCCACGTTAGCATCATGCTAGAGAAGTTCCCCAGCTGTATAAGGTATAAAAGCATATAAGTGGTGTGGGAAGACATTTTTGAGTTGATATGGAACATTGTTAAGGACATTCACATGATTCGCATCAAAGTCACCCACTGCACTGAACCTTAACGAGCGAAGCATCAAGATCTGGCATTAGCCCTGGGCAAGTGTTGCGCCAGGTCAAGCTTATTACATGTTGTAATTGCCATACAATTTCAGCTTTTATGTTGTTTACCGCTGACATTTTGAAGCACAACCAATGCTTATCAGACAATTTGTGTAACGTACTATTATATGAGCGGTACAGGCACAAAAATCAAAACAAGATGGTAGAGAGTCTGACACTGTGTAAATACCCTAAGTTGTATGCAGGAGTAGGGGAATTACAGTTAAACCACATAAAGAGACCAGTATGCTCAATGAAAACCAGGAGTCAAGTTGAAGTTCAATCAGTTGAAGTTCTCCACACTTCCAAAGGCCGTAGAAAATGAGTAAGAGGATCCAGACTCAAACTAAATTAAAATACAGAAATACTAATACTTGTAGTCAAATGGATAATCGGTCAATGTCATTTCTTTGGGTTATGATAGGTTAACAGTACAGATAACTTTAGCAACATCCGAACATGGTATTCTGTTCTTTACGCAAATGAGGTTATTCCAAGACATTAACTTTGACACTCTATGTCCTATATTCATAAGCAACTTTGATAAGGGTCACAGGTGAGTCATAAATTCCGGAAGGACTCTTCTCATCTGGGCTGCTGTTGAACTCTCCAGGACACTATTCCTTTGGTCACAAACCAGCAAGCAATTTTGCGTTTAAAAGACGCCTAATAGCCGTACAAACACAGCCCTGACGTCTAGGCTAAAACAAGGCAAAATTTGCGCTGTCAGTGAAAATTTAATAAACGTCTAACCAAAACCCAAGAATAGACTAGTCATTTAGAACATGAACATGTCAAAGAAATGAAACCAAACATCTTGTAATCACTGTTGACTTGGCTTACATGATGGAATATCATACATCTCGCAAGTTATTTTGGCAAAAACGACATGTAACCAAATTCAAGGTTATTTTGGCTAGAAGTGGGTTACTCATAGCAGGACTATATCTGGTCTATAGTTAACCGAGATGAAATGACGGCTATTTCTTGCTGGGATGCCACTAAAAATAATAAACAACCCCTGTGAGCAAAATTAGATAAAAAAAAATAAGCAATCTTTTCCCTTCAAGGCTAAGTTTTTGTCAGGATTTCACTGGAACAGAACATGAAATATACATCCACACAGGGCACAGAATAAAATGAATAAGAATAAAGTTCAAACTGATTAATTACAAAACAAGTACATATTTATTCTCTGGAAGCCAGGCTAAATGAGTAAACACTGTTCCTGCAATCTTGACATGGGTCAGAGCTTCAGTCACCTCTCAGATAGCAAATACAGACACTGCTTGTTACATAAATACCAGAATAGATACACTGGTTTTAAGAAAACTATGATTTCAAATTCATTATATAACACAAGAAGAGGGGTGGTAAAGTCACCTCATTCACTCCCCCCCTTTATAGACCATTTTGGGGTTCAATACACCATGGTGGTCTAACTAAAAATAAAGGAAGGAAAGAAAAAAATAAGACCTATAATAATACATCTAAGCACTTTAGGTCTTTAGAACAAGCATCCTTCAGTTTACATTCTTGACATGTACCATCTAAATTGCAGAACATCTTATAACTTCTTAAGTTCATCTTATAAGTGTTTAAAAAAGAAAGTAGTAAAAGAAAAAAGAAAAAAAAAAAAAAAAATCACAATCACAATCATTATTTCTACTTAGCTGGAACATCCCCTTTTTAAAGTCTAAAACCTTGATTGATTCATAATTGTTACTTAATAACCCTATGTTTAAAAAAAAAAAAATCAAGGATTTAAGCATTATATTAAAAGTTACAGAATTTTACCAGTATTCTGCCAAAATAAAAGCTCAAGAATTTTAAATGTTACAGGCTTCAGGATTTGAAAAAGTGAAGAATTAAAAGTGTTTGTTAAAAGCAATTGAAATATAAATATTAGTATGGTTACTTGCAGTGTAAAATAAAATTAATATAATAGTTATCAAATATTAATTTTTATTTTAAAAGTACAATACTAATTTACAACAGGAAGTAAATTTTATTTACTTGCATGTCATGTGATGATTAACTTATGGAAGCCCGTTTCCGCCACTAAATAAAAAAATAAAAAGTAACTGTGACTTTTTATCTCAGAATTCTGACTTTTTTTCTCACAATTGCAAGTTATAAAGTCAGAATTCTGAGATATAAACTCGCAATTGCGAGAAAAAAAGTCAAAATTGTGACTATCACGCAATTGCGTGTTTATATCTCAGAATTCTGACTTTATAACTCGCAATTGTGCGAAAAAAAGTCAGAATTCTGAGATAAAAAGTCGCAATTACTCCTTTTATTTTTTTATTTAGTCACTTGAACAAACAAATGTGTAGTTAAATTACTTAACCTAAAATGGAAGGTTGGTAAATATTTTCCATATAAGGGGTTCGGCTGACAAAAAAAATGTGGGAACCCCTCACAGTGTTTTAATAAAAGCATCTGATAGACAACAATTTACTGTTACAGGAAAAAATTAAATAAGTTCCAGTGCAATTTCACAATCATAAAAGCTCAGTGGTCTTAAATGACCTCATTTTGGTTTGATTTTATGGACAGACGTGGTCACTGCAGACCCACTGAATGTCCTGCCTTCCTCACAGTCATGGTGCTAAAACTGCGCCTCTGTCCTGCTGTTGTGTTTAGCTGTGAAACAACCCACAGCCATGTGATTCAAAGAGGAGCCGGTGTGCAGGACGTTTGTGAGACACTGAGACAAGAGGGAGAACATGTGTTTGAGCTGCTGGATGTTTTCAACATATGCAGCATGTCGTAACGACAGCATGTTTCTGGCCTGTCAAAGTCTCCTCTTTCGGGCGCGTGTGTGCGTAAGGCGGGCGTAGCGTGATAGGCTGGAGAATTGGTTTCCAAAAAATAAGCTGCACTGAAATTTTGGCACTATTTTTAATCCTGTATTCCAACTGGAAAAACTGTTCCTCCACTGGACAACGTCCATCTGTTGACTAATACGATCCTGTGCACAACACTTTCAAAAGTGCGTACAGAAAGCACCCAGCTAATGATCTGAAATGCACAGATCTGGTGCTGAGAGCTGTGGGAATCATCAGTGCGAGTGAGTCAGCCAAGAGCACATTGCACAACCCCAGTGCTGAGCAACGTGCAGTAACAGGAGCGGGTTTCATAATGTGGATTCATCCCAGAAATGATTCACTGACTCTGCCTGTTGTGGTTCTCTCACCATGACTAGGGTTGTGAGGCTCTAATGAGTGTTTGGAGGGAAACGAGGGAAGAACAGACCTGTCAGGGCAGATTTCACATCTGGACCCCCCTGTTATGAGCAGGCTAAGCTAAAGAAAAAGGCCAATTTTAAAGCATCACTTGAAGCAACATCCTGTCCCATTTGTCCTATCAACAAAAATCTCACAGTGGTGTTTTTATAGGGATGTTGTCCCTACAGTAAGCCAGTGACCAATGAATGAAAGAAAAGAAAACAATTTTAATACCAAAACAAAGTGAATATTTAGCAAGGGTTCTGTGGGTCCTTAGTCCATTTCTTAAGGCCCTTTTCACACCAAGCATCCCAACTATTATCATCCACACCAACAGACGATAATGTTTTGTTTATTATAAGCATGCACTGCGGTTTTGTCGTCTGCCGCGTTACATGCTCGAGCTCTTTAAAGTCATGTGGATTCTGATTGGCTGTCCATTTTTTAAAAATCATCAGCTGGAAAAAATTGTTGGAATGTCTGTGTCGTTATCGTTATAGTTGTGATGTGGATTCCCAAATGGAATCATTCTCATGATGTAATTCTCATTCTATGTAAGTCTATGGGATCTTTCGTCGTTTATAATCCACCAGACACAAATCATAAATCTAATCATTTGAAAACAAATAGCACACCCCTCCTCAACAAGCCACATGATTTCAGCTATTATTTAAAGCTGAACCAATGTTAAAGTTGTATACTATTTTAAATTAAAAATTGTTGGAATGGTAGACAACAACAAAAAGTAATGTAAAATGTTCAAATTAAGAAAATGCACATGCAGAATTGAAAACACAATATCGGACAAACAGTCCAAAGTAGAAATGTGCCGGTATACGGTAATATGATATATCACGATGATGAACATGCACGATATTATTATTGTGGGATGCATTTTAAAATGCATTTTAAGAATACTTTACCCATCAACCATTTAAAATGAACAACACCGCTGTATGCTGCGTCAAACAGGAACGCGCACTGATGTAAACAAACCCAACGCGCATGAGCGGCGCATGGCGGGAGGAGTGAAGGAGACGTGCTGAATAAAAATGCACATTCACACTCTCTGACAGCAGATGGCGCTGATGGAAAAGCAGAAATGCAGCCGTTTCCCCGGTAACCCCGTAAACAAAGCAGTATTTAAATGTTTCAAACAGCCATTCAGATTTCTGTATTCGCTACGGTGCTCATCACATAACCAAATACTTAATACTTAAAGACTTAAGGCTATTTATTTTCAAACTTAAACATTTTTATATTTTATATCTGGACTACATGCCCTAGATATTTGTTTGAATATGTTCTGATTCTTTATTGTTCAGTGACACACTTTACAATAAGGCTCCATTATTTAAAGGGATAGTTCACCCTGAAATGAAAATAAAGCCATCTTTTACTCACCCTACTGTTGTTCCAATGCCCTATGTCCTTCTATCTTTTTCGGACCTCAAAAGCAGAAATTTTAAAAATAGTCCTGCACGCGCTCCTTCCTATAATGGCAGTGAATAGTGACCAGGCTAAAACATTACAAAAATTATACAAAAGTATCACGCAATGATACAGTGAGACGCGCGCCATATATGGAAAGTGTTCAGGCGGCATACTATAAGGTTTTGCGAGAAAGAAACACTGAGCTCGGCCGTTACTCTGTGGCATTGGAACAACAGTAGGGTGAGTAAAAGATGGCTTTATCTTCATTTCAGGGTGAACTATTCCTTTAACATTAGTTTATTCATTAGTTTATTCATTTATTCATAACAAACTGACAATGAAAAATACTTCTAAAGCATTTATTAATCTTAGTTAAAAGTAAATTTCAACATTTAATAACACATTATTAAAATCAAAAGTTGTAACTGTATTATTTAATGGACCTGAGCTAACATTAACAGTTGCTTTTTTTAACTAACGTTATCAAAGAATAATAACTTCTGTAAAAATTTGATTTAGCTATTTGCTCTTTGTTAAATGTAAGTTAATGCATTAACTAGTGAGACCTTATTGTAAAGTGTTACCTATTGTTCTTCATAATGCTTTTGCACTTTAATCTGTTTGAAATATTTGTTTACTTTATACATTTTTGTGTATTGCTTTATTGTATTTAAATGTTCAGTTCTTTTTGTTATAAGTTATTAAACCCGTTATAGTATGACAACACTTTTTTTTTTTTTTGCAACTTATTTCAATATCGTGATAACCGTATACCGTGATAAAAGCTTCAGCAATTAATCGCAACATGAAAATTTGATACCGTCACATGCCTAGTCCAAAGTATGACCAACAGTCAAAAAGCTTTTCCCCCATCTTTAGTGTGTTGGTTGGTGATATGACCACATGTGACACACACATCCTTGCACAACAGCAGAGCACATGACCTTCCGTAAAAAGAGACAACAGAACAGACACTCCCACCTCAGCATCTGTACATCTGGATCACATGAAATGACAGATGTCCTACACTCTTAAAACAAATAAAGGTTATTTATTGCCATTTATGCTTACATTAAGAACCTTTAACATCCATTGAACCTTTCCACTGCACCATAGGTTCTTTATAGTAAAAAAGGGTTATTTAGATTATTAAAATGATCTTTACACTAAGAAAAAAATGGTTCTTTTACTCTAAGGTTAATTAAGGAACCAGCTGCAAAAAACATCTTTTGGCACCTTTATTGCTAAGAATGTATGTTAATAACTGTAACTCAAATGTTGTTTAGAAACATACAAAATACCCTTATAACTTATATAAACCTATTCCCTTGATATACAAGTCCCTTATCTTATTATGCATAATTCATCAACCATATCACTTTAAAGAAAAAAGTTCTCTCCACCTCCAAAACGACTAAGAACATCTGAAACAGTGTATGATGCCCAAAAATGGTAAGTAGTCAGCTTACTACATTTTGAGACTCTCTCTCTCTGTGTGTGTGTGTGTGTGTGTGTGTGTGTGTGTGTGTGTGTGTGTGTGTGTGTGTGTGTGTGTGTGTGTGTGTGTGTGTGTGTGTGTGTGTGTGTGTGTGTGTGTGTGTGTGTGGGCATGTAAAGTCCAGCCTTCATTCCTGTAGTGACACATGTGACCAACGACTTCTGTTCTCCCCTCCCCCCATCCTGCTGCCCCCTCCCTCCATCCTGCTGCCCCCTCCCTCCCATAATCCCCTTCACTGCAGGGATCATGGAGGACGGCTTCCCTCATTCGCCCTCTCTGTCTCAGAATGAAACATTAACTTCATATTGTGTTTCTGCTGAACCCACCCTCTCAGTTGAGTCTCCGCTGCTGGCTAGATGAAAAATTCACTCTCATTAAAAATTGACATGGGGCAGAGGGCCAGAATGTGTATGTGTGTGTGTAGGGCGCAGTTACTTCTTATGCTGGTTATTCAGGCAGTGACCTGTAAGCCTGAGGTTCTGGTATTAGTGAGAGGCTCCATACACTGCTGCCACAAATAGTACCCTAGTAATTAGGGTTACACAATCAAAATAAAACCTAAAATCACTATATGGCTTAGAGCAAATATCAAATTGCAAAGTCTGCGATGTAATTTTTAAAAAATCTACGCGTTGCACGTTTCAGAGTGAAGCATGTCACTGTGTTTATTTACACATAAGCAGCTCATGATCCAGTGTTTTCAGTGTTTCAGAGCAGCTCTGTTTGCAGTAAATGCTGCTCCACATAAACTCATCACTGCATGTGCTCTGAGTTTGGGTCACTATAACATGCATTTTAGGAACCCAACATGCACCAACCATCTTCCCATACTTGTAATGAGAAGCAATTATAAACCGACTGTTGTCAATAAAAAAAAGATGATTTCTATGCTTAAAGGTTTTCTGATTTTTCTAAATTTTTGACAAAATAAGCGATGCAGCAGAATGACTGGAAAAATCTGGTTGAAAATAAACAGAGGGAGGATGGGAAGGCTTATGGACAGGAGTACAGTACACAGACAGATGGTACAGTTCTGCTCCTTCAGCAGGGTGGAAGCCGCCTCACCCAACAGCGACTGAGCTGCTCAGATTGATTACTAACCTGAACGGAGGGGAAGCCTCGTGCACAAGATTAAAAAACAAATCAAACCTTCCTTCATGCAAGTCTAGATTACTACTACAAACCTCATCATGTCATGCTAATATTTTAAGTGTGTGTCTGTTAGTAGAAAGTGGATCAGGACAGGTCATTATGTCTGGTCTCCATAAGTTCCTGTCAAACATGCCAGAGCTACATCTCTCTCAAGATAAACCAACATTTCACAATATTTCACTCATATCTAGACAACTGACCTACAGAGCTTTATCAATCATCGATTGTTTTTAACAAACCAATTAAATATAGAACTGTAATAAACAGATACAAAACAAGGACTAAAGTCTAGGTACATAATCCATAGTTCAATCATAAATAAAATTGTGTCATTATTTACTGACAGTGTTTCCCATTCATTAACTAGACTGTGGCAGCCCGCCATAGCCTAATCTGTCCTGCCACAGTTTTATAATGAACCAAAAATATATTTAAACTTCTCACATAAAACGTCTTTAACATCGCAAATGACTTTATCCTCTAATCAAATAGAGACTAAATAAGTCTGTCCACGCTAAAAAAAATCAGCTCGTGATCCAGTGTTTTCCGGTGAGACACTATCACAACTAACAAATAAGACTCCTTTAAAGTTCAGGTTAGGGATGTTAACGATTAATCGATGATCGATTAATTGTCGATAAGACATTTAATCGATAAAACTTATCGATCATCGATTAAGCAGGGTCATGCGCATGCGTGCTGCTCAACCACGAAACACAGGAGGAAAAATTAAGCGAGCACGCCGGAGTTATGTTTGGGACCATTTTACAGCTGGAGTTATACCTTCAACATGACTATAAGTTTGCGTATGCATTTGCAGCCTTTTGTTTTGTGAAAGTGCAAGTAGTAATATTGTGTTTATTTTGTGTAGGCCCATCTTAGGGCTGGGCGATATGGCCAAAAAAGGATCTCGATAAAATCTTTTCATATCAGTCGATATCGATAATTATCACGATAAATGTCAAATATTTATTTATTTCAAATTTAAAGGCAGATTTTTGCTCCTAAGTGAAAGTTGTAGAAACCAGACTGTTAATTGTGGTTTTAAGCTACTTTTTATTATCAGAATATGACAAACACTTCACGTTTTTGAATTCCTTACACTTTTCCAGTAATTTTTCCTTAACAATATAAATTTCTCAATAGAAAAAATAATGTCTTAGTTTCTGCATGTTCTAATAGGTGATATTGTTTCTAGTCATGAAACAGGTTTGTGTTGCCTGACTTTGGCATATATCTTCGGCACAGTTTGCAGTGCAGGCTGCAATATTAATAATATTACATGTTTTGTCTTAGAAATGCACATTTGACAGTGAGTTGACAGTAGCAGTAGCTTGAGTTAGGATGCAGATGTAAATTTATGTTCATTAACAAAAACATGGACATCTGTAAAAATTGTAACAACCTCATTTTTATATGGTAAAATTTATATGGTAAAATTTTAATATTAAGAGTTTTATTAAAATTAACCATTAGTCTTCCATAGTATCGTACATTTAGATCATTATAACCACAGTTAAAACCATGAATATAGCTCTTCACTACCTTGGTAAAATATATCTATATGGTTTCTATGGTATTTGTATGAAAAACAGTAGGCCTAGCCTAAAAACATGTAGTATAAATGCACAAATTCTATAGCTCAATCACAAAAAAAATACTTTAATAATATTCCATTACTCCTTTTAATACACATCATTAATAATATAATTCAATTCTATATGAATAGAATATCCCACATTTCTGCCACAGTACCATGTTGCAGTTAGTATTATCCATGGTAGTAGTAGTAAATCCATGGTAAATTATGGAGATTTGTAGATCAAAACGCCTTCTGACTGTATCGTTTCTCCTGTTTGTCAGTGCTGTTTAATCTGGCTTTAAACTAGTTTAAATCACTGAGACATTTGTGTTTTTCGTTGAATGCACGCGCTTCTCACTGGATCTCACAGCACTGTTTAGTGTCGCATCACAGAGACCGATCCGTTTGGACTTTGACCCGAGCGGATAAATGGTCTGTGTGACGCGGTTCAAATGAGTAACAATTCGTGCTACCTTTTATCGACAAATTCGTCATCTCTGGATGATAAATCAAGGTTAGTTTCACTTTCGATTTAACGTTCGTCGCCGCTTCCACTCATTTTTTCTTCTCGTGTCGAGTTTTCTTTGCCAGTAGAGCGTGTACTTTTGATGTGCAAGATAAAAGCTGCACGCTGACTGGCTGTTGTCGCGTTTATTTCTGCTGTGTGATATGGGTGTTAAAGTAATCCATATCGAGTAAAAATGTCCAGAGCTTATCATCGTTATCGACATCAATTTTATCGAGATTCGATATGATATCGTTTATCGGCCCAGCCCTAGCCTATCTATATATGATTTATCTCATATAGGATGCATTTTGTTAAGAATTAGAGTGGTAGTAAAGTGTGCCGGTGATCATCTTCAGCTTCAGCGCATGCAGCTCAAACTGCACAACTAATAATGACTATGATTGGGACTGTCATATTACATAACATTAAAAGAGAGCAATATTGTAATAAAACATTGTGAATTATTTTTGTTTAGTTGCCGTGTTTCATCGGAACTAAAGGACCAGGAAGAGCGCGTGCACAACATGAGTCACGAATTCTGAATAGCACGTAACTTAGTTCAAGTTCACCTGTACATTCGTGTCATTTTGTGCAGATGTAATTTGCAATATTATGTTTATTTTGTATATATGTGATCAATCTCATATAGGATGCGTTTCTTTGAGCTAAATAACACACTAGCAAGGAGCTTCAGTGTACCGGTGTTCATTCAGCGCTTCAGCTTCAGCGCAGCTCAAACAGCAATGCACAATTAATAATAACTATGATTGGGACTGTCATATTACATAACATTAATGAGAATACTATTTTAATAAATCATTTAAATTCATTGGGTTTAGTTGCGTATTCAGCACGTTGTTCCATGAAGAGCGCGTTCACACATTCTGAATAACAGATCTGAGGCGGTGTTGGTGACACGTTGTATTAGAGGTTATATTTGATTATTAAATAAGTAATTTAATTAAATGATCAATCACATCGACTCATTTTACAATCCTATAGCCCTAAAAAAAACATCTCATTCATTTGGTGAGGAACATGGCGTTTTGAGCAGCATTTGCACACACTGTCATGCTGTTGACTATAAGCCACTGCTGTAGATGCATATTGTAGCATTAAGGCTAACGATTAATCGATTAATTGATCGTTAATTTAAACGACGATTGATCATGGGAATTTGTGTAAATTGACATCCCTAGTTCAGGTACAAGTCAATTCACCAACTTTTCTTTGTTAAATTTGCACACTGAACATGGGTAGGATCTCTTAATATTGAACTTTCAAAGTGCACCAGACTGATAAATTTAACTTTAAAATTTACACATTTTTCTTGCGGAGCGATCGAGGTCCACCCACCACAGTCTCACAAAATCCTGTGGGAAACACTGACTCATATCATTCCAAACCCTCCTTTCTTCAAACAAACAAACAAATAAGATTATTTTTCTTTCTTTACATTGCGAGTGAATGAGGTAGATACTATAAAAAGCATGATAAAAAGTAGTCCATACTCACTCTCAATATTCCAAGTCTCCTGAAGCTATACATTAAATGTGTTAAGTTGTATTACACTAACAATCTCTATTGTACTTTTCAAATACTCAAAATGAAATACCAGGTTTGATCCATGAACCCAAACACCACTGAACAAGGCACGGAAAGTTTGAATATGCGACAGCACAAATGAGATTTGTGAGGATATGATTCTCAATCTGGTCAGGGTCACTTTATTGTTTCATTGTATGAGAAAGCACAGCATGGACATTCTTTTTTCCGAGGAAAATAAAAAGATAATTTGAAGATAGTATAGGATGACATGAACACAAGTAACTATTTCTTTCATTTCAATTCCAAGAAGCGAATATTTTTAGCCGACAAACACATTTCACCATATCTGTGATGCCACAAATCCTCCAAGATGCCAGAGCGATTTTACATTCCGCCCCATCTGTTTAACTACAGATGAAAGGGGCAGAGCTAAAGCTGAAAGCACAAGGATAACCGCAGTAAAAATCAGATCGAGGATCAGATTTGACATAAGAGCAGGTTTACCCAGCTTACTGATCTCTGCAAAACTAATGATTTGCTATTTACAAGAGAAGTGTGAGGAAGAGCACACAATATAGGTTAAAACACATATGACAGTAAACTAAAGCAATACACTAATTCAAATATCTATGCACATTCTATGAAAGCAGGATGGGTTAACCTAAGATAACAAGCAGAACAAAAGCAGGAAGAGGCTGGAAACACTGAACACAGATGACACCTCCCCGTCTCGTTTCCAGATGGAGGAAGCCACCACACATGCCTACGCTGTGGCCCACAGAACCCAATGGAGGTCAGAAGCCATGTTTAATCTGATTATGGATCCGGTGCCAGCTACACAGCAGAGCTGGGATAACTGAGGGTTAACTCAGAGCTCACAGACAACACAAGGAGAGCAAGACGAGAGAGAGAGAGAGAGAGAGAGAGAGAGAGAGAGAGAGAGAGAGAGAGAGAGAGAGAGAGAGAGAGAGAGAGAGAGAGAGAGAGAGAGAGAGAGAGAGAGAGAGAGAGAGAGAGAGAGAGAGAGAGAGAGAGAGAGAGAGAGAGAGAAGGAATGTTTTTAATGGGAACAGTTAGAGGTTCAGCTCTGGTCTACCTGGCCATGCATAAGAGATGAGGCTTGTACAGACTCCAAAATCATGAAGGCAGCAGGGGTGTTATATAACTGCATTCAGTCAGACGCTCGGGGAGATGAGAGCTGCCTGCCTGGTTGTTGAACCCTACACAACTAGATTAAGGTCTAGAAAAGCAGTTAGGCTGGGCCAGGCACGTCCAGGATTTGACCGGTTTCTGCAAGACTATGGAAATGCCCGAAAATGGAAAATAGCGAGGCTGCAAAATTCCTTGTTGCTAAACAGTTCTGGAATCTGGCCACTGGAGTCATTGAGCATGTTGTGCAGTGCAAGCAAACCCCTGGTGAATAAATCTACTGTATTTTCCGACTGTATATTCAAAAAATAAAGTAAAACATCGGTAAATAAAACAAACCACATGTATTTTGGTTCCCCACACTCCACAACAATTCATATAAAAATACAGAAATTAACAAACATAAATTATAGTGCCATTAATTACTTAAAACAACATTTATATTAATTGCATTATACAGGCTGCTTTGGAAAATAAATTGCAGAACATGTCAGATGTTAAAAAAAAAACTAGGCTTTTATTCTGGAAAATACGATAATGATTTAGGAGTAGGAACAGATCAGGACTAGTTGCCTGACAACCAACTAGTCATTTACTGTATACTGAATAATTCAGTTTTTTTCTTAAAAAGGAACTGAAAGACACAATGCCTTGGAGAGGGGTCTAACATTAACAGTTACTGCCATTCAAAATAATCAGAGCTTTAACATCAGAAAGAATTACTTCAAATGCTGATGTGTGAAAAAAATGATCCAATTATTATGCATAATCCATTGTAAGTCTCTATAGTTTTGTGTAATGAAAGGTTATAGATACTAGGCAATTTGATGAACATCTGCCAGTTCCCGTTTCAAACATTCAGCTCCATTAATAGTTAAAACATCTGTTTTCCTCTGCCAATGTGGACAGAACTCTGCAGTACATGTATCAGAGCCACTTGAATCTCTGCCGTTGTCATGACGATCAGTGCACGTCCAATCTTCTGTCTGCAGAGCACGAGAATCAACAAACAGCTTTAAACATGTGATTCGTTGTTTAATCACCATGATTAAAACACTGCATAAAAGCACATTTTGTGATGCAGGCCACTTCTTTGCAATGGAAAGACTCCAAAGGCACATGACAAATAGCAGGTATAGGTTTAGGAGAGATATTATATTACAGCAAACTAGTTATATCACTTATATTATAGCAAATACTTATTATAAAATACAAATACTAATTTATTTTTGATTACAGTTCTTTTGTTTGAAATCTGAAATTCATTTTACATGAATGAATGCAATAAGTACCGTCAACCACTGTCCCAGAGGAAAGCCACAAGAGTTTACGTTGAATTAAATGCCAGATACAGTTTATAAACAAACTAAACCAACCAATTATACAGTGTCACATTAACACTAACTGTTCGACTAAACGTTCTGACGATGATGAAATCATCAAATATGTAGTTTTGCATTATTGTGGAGCAGTTTGGGACTAATGAATAGATTAATAAAATTCACTACTAACTGCAGTGGAAAAGCAAACCAAACCAAAGTAAAGCAAACCGAGCCAAGCCAAGCCGTGCCGAGTCGTACCACGCAGTGTAAAAAGCGTACACCTCAATACCAGCCCAGAGGAAAAGTCATTGTCCTGGTTTGAAGAATGAAGAGGACATGTTGAAGCACACACATGGATCTCTAAGGCGACTACTCGCAGGGATACAAAAAAAAACACAACAAATGTGCAGACATTACGATATGTAAGAGCTGGTTGCTATGCAACTAACAGCACATAGACCAGAACGCTCCGTCTTTATCTTTCTCTCCATTCTGGCTTTCTTTCAAAAGGACAATGTCCGCTATGAACGCCTGGGGAACGTGGCGAGCTGCTGGACTCGCTGTGGGTCAGTGAATTTGCTGGACCCATCAGACAGCAGAGCGGACCGGGTGTATTATAAAAGAACTGAACTGAAGTGACCTTCTCCAACAGCCACGACTGTCACTGATTCACCTTGTGCCTGAGAATCAGCCCATCACATGCTCAACACATTTAAACGGATAGTGCAGCCAAAAATGACAAATGTGTTTCATTTATTCACCATCGTGTGGAACGCTTAAAAGGAGAAATGAAGCCAAATGTTAATGCTGCTCTAAAATCTTTTCTCTGCTGCAGCTTTCATATCTTAAGCCCTATTCGGACAATAATTGTTTCTCAAGGGGACTTGAGGTATTTTCAGCATTTACAGGGGCTAGTCTGTGATTTTATTGCCATCCGAATCCAGAATATTAGTGTTTTTCTCCCACCACCCAGCCGAATTACCTACTGTTCTTTGACAAACAACATGGTCGTGTGGTAATTGGAATTGCCGTCTGAATCCACATCTCTGAGTTTACAAGAAGAGATCACTTCAAAATTCACTGTTTAAATCCTTATTGACCACTGCGGAGCACCGTACGATAACTGTTGCGCTTCACTGTCATTTGCATGCATTTTAAAAACGTATTCTTTTATTACTGAAATGTTGGAAAGTATTTAAAAGAACAATATTTCATCACCACTCCACCATGTATTTAAAATGGGCCGTTATTGTGGCAGAAATTAACAGTATGCAATACAATTTTAATATATGTATTATACACAATTGTACACATTAAAAATATAAACTAAGCAGCTTTATGTTTAGGTCATGTAAATAACTGCATTAACTTATTTCCACCAATTTCCATATTTTTTTATAACATCCATCATTTTAAGACAGAAAACCATTTCAAATATGGTGTGTCTAGCTTCCTATTTTTAAACAGGAGATTTAAATAATAAAATAATAAACAGGACATTATTTTCCTATTATTAAATTAAATATGAATTTATTCTTATTATTCCAAGTATATGACATTTTATTTACAGGAGACAATCATGACACTGATCACAAAACTTGCTTCTCCACCGTGAATAAATCGCCATCTGAATGCATGAGTTTTATCACTGAGGTGCCATGCAAATTTATTTTTACAGACGTCCACATGAGAAACAATTACCATCTGAAAAGGGCTTTATTTGTACTTTCACATACTGGGTACACAGTGAGACACACAAGCACAGCGTCACTGAACATCAATCCTGGCACAACAGAATATATGATATATCAACTTAAATTTGAGGCATCTGTTAATAATTAGAGAGTGATTCAGTGTGGAGGATGCTTTTGGGTGAATAACTGTTTCAGTCTAAATTTAAGTTAAACACCTTAGCGCACAGACAACAGCCAATCAAGATGAATAATTTTACATACAGAAGCAGAACAGCCTATTTAATTGTAACAGTCAGAGGGGATGAAAAACGGTCCAAGAAACCATGAGTAACATTATAAATAGATTTCAGGGAATTAAAAAAGGGCACTTAAAAGAATGGAGTGGGGGAGAAAAGAACATTAAAGGGATAGTTCACCCAAAAATGAAAATTCTGTCGTCATTTACTTGTCGTGGTAAAATGTACGTGTTGTTCCAAACCATAACACTTTTTGTGCATCTTCAAGACACAAATGAAGATATTTTAATAATAGCCATCGAAAGTCCATTCCACCAAAACTTTGATGCTCCAAAAAGTTTATAAAGACATTGTTAAAGAAATCAATATGAATCAGGTTGTTTGATTTATGTCTTCTGGAGATACAAGATTGCTTTATATAATAAACACATTAAATTTAGGCTTTTATGCACATAAAAAGACTGATCAATGCACATATATACAGCAGTAAACTGAAGCTAAATAGTCAATTCATATGGATTTGTTTTACAATGTATTTATGAACTTTCTGACATGCCAAAGTTTGGTGTAATGGACTTTCAATGAGGGAACAGAACGATATGAGGATGATTAACTAGAGAATTTTTCTTTTTGGGTGAATTATTCCTCTAAGGGAATCGAGTAATTCTAACAACATTAAAAATACACTTTTTATTACCCAATTGGGGAGAATTAAATGACTTCACATGAAGAATCACCTGTGCTTTTATAATTAAAATGAATAGATGTCAATGTGTAGATTACATAAGCATACACACAGAAGAACAAAGAAAATGTGGAAAAACAAGCTCATAACAAGCCCAGTGACATTTCAGTGAGCTCAGAGAAAGAACACTTTCATCAATAAACGACTTCTAAAAGCACGCCTGCACGTCCTCCCCGCCGCTTCAGACAGTAGAGTGATTATTATTCACTGCGCCGTGTTAGTGTGTACGCCGCTGGAAAATCTGCCCCTCACTAACAGCAGCAGGACTTTCCTGACTGGCTGGGCCCAGACCGCTGCAGTCCAATCACTGCGGGCCCAGACGCCGCTCTGCTAGCGCTGATCGCTAACATCGCGCAACCAGAAATCTGCCTTTTAAATCAGTGGAGCAGAGAGAAAGTGCACAGAAGAGAGAAGGATTTAGTGATATTTTCTGGGTTTTTTCTCTTTTATCAGATTAACACCGAGGAAAGCTTCTTTTGCGGCACTGGGTGCAGAAACACCAGCGGCTCTCGCCTTGTAGACGGCATCCTTACGGTGAGCCGAGAACAATACGAAGCAATGGAGATGATGAAATGAGATGTTAATGTCACTCAAACTATAGCCTATGGGGACCATCCCTCCGGTGTTGATCCCTTTAAACATAAAAGAGACAAAAATAACAATGAACACGGTGAGCAAACCTGCACTGCTGCAGATATCACAGTGTCCTCATTTCCCCTGCATGTCATGGGCCATCACGTCTTCTCTACATCTGTCACTTTCATGCACACACACATGCTCTCATGGGCCAGACAGAATTCTGCGTTCCTCAAAGCCTTGGGGAAAGAGAGAGGACAGTTTCTTGTTTACGCTGCCGTTTCATCATACGGCATCAGTTATCTAGCCTCGAGGCTCAATGCTATTGAACAGCTTTACATATTATGGACAGCATTTGTCGAGAAGACTATAGCTGCAAGGCTTAATGCACAGATCTGATCTTTTGACCATATCCGATTTTGTGTCCCACCAGTTCAATTAAGACACGACTATCTGATATCTGTGATCGCCTTCAGCAACATGTTTGACCCTTGGGTTTTGAATGTCTCTGCTATTCAATTAATAAAATTATTTATAAAATTCATGTTGAGTGGTTCTTTGACTTCATCCATGGGTCGTTAGTAGATTGTGATAGTAGACCTGTGTCTCTCCAGCCTCTCTGTGTGTCTCTATACAAAAGTGAAGCTGTGAGTAAAAAAAGTGACGTTGCCATAAGAACTATATTTTATTTATAAAATTAAAGTTTCCTCCTCAATAATAGAAGCTTATTCCGACATTAAGAAAAGTTATCTTTGTGGGCAATTGTGTCATCCTCACCTTGTCATTGAATGTAAATCAGATATGTGTTTAGACATTAAATCAGATGTCCAAGATATTGTATCTGATTTTAAACCCCATTTGGAAGTGGTTTAGAAAGGATGCAGAAAATATTGAATCTCATGCAGATTTTTGTGTTTACACAATATCCAATCAGTGTCAGATGGGAGTAAAAAAAAAAATTTTGTGCCAGTGTAAACAGTCTACATTGAGCACTTGTGTCAATCTACAATGTAGACCCTATGAAATCATAATTAGGCGTTTAGTCCACGTCTTTATCTATAACCTCTAATACAGAGGTTATCTATATGCTAGTATCCTCAAAATTAGGCTTTTGCAGATTAAAATTACCAATCCTTCTCTGTCAAATCTTTAATATAGACCAAAAAACATAGATGACTCATCTAGCACTCAGTGACTCACATAAATTTGTCTCTCCCTTGATACCACCTACCACTGATGATTAGCAATAGCAATTAGCACATTATTAATAAGATTTTTATTTATTTTTTATTATTAATAAGAAATACATCAACACAGGGCAGAAAACTGCACTTGCCAAACACTGTCATGGCATCTTTAGCATCACAAAGGCCACATCTACATAATTGATACAAGACAAAAAACAATAAAAAAAAAAAAAGGCATTTACTGTATCGTTCAATGATCACTGGCAGGGAAATGGGCATGTACATGTGTTAGCATCTGAGCTAACAAAAGAAAGCCTACAGAAAACTGTCTGTTGTGCAAGACTGCTACCCACATGAGAGCACTTTTAAGTGTAACAGATTTTTCTGGTTTCATTTTAGGGTTTTTCCTAAACTAAAACAGCTCAAGATGTAAACAAGACGTGCATACATAATTTCACCATATTTATTCACATCTGGCATATTAGCATGTAAACCAGGAACCAAGCATTTTACGATCTCCGTGCTCTATTCAGATTCCACGATGAAACCACATCACACACAAATCTCTTCAGCTGTAAGATTTTATCTAACAAACCTCAACTCACTGTACTTCCTGTCTACAAACCCGCTGACAAAGAGACAGCGCAACAAAAATAACAACAAACACAGCTATGTGTAGAGAGAGCATTAAGAAAACAGTGCTCTGTCGTGACCCAAGGCAACATCTGCAGCGAGAGCACACTTTGTACTTTCTCCAGATTAAAACAATGCCTTTGTTTACCACCTTTACGCTAAAGCCCCGCCTCACAAATGCTTTCTTCCTCCCACATGACAACAGAGATCGGTCAACACTGCGGTGCAGAAGAGCTCAGCTGCAGACGAGGCGGCGGGGCAGACACTGTCAGCTGACACATTCCGTCCTTCAGAAGAAGAAATAGATCCTCTCAAACACACAACGGTATGATGGCAGCAATATGAAATATGCGAAAGCGATAAGCTTCGTTTTGTGTCAAGAACCCCTTGAACAGAGATAAAATGACAACATACAGATGATAGAGACATCAGTGTTCCATAATGAAAACATTTCAGATTTGCATCCCACAAAGCAAGGCAGCAAAAGAATAGGTGTTAAGCTTTAAGTAAGTTTCGGTGTAATAAAAAAGACTAAAGACGCAATTCAGAAGACCAATTGCAATTCAGTGTACTGTACAAATATCACTATGAGGTCATCAATTTCATTTGTTTTCATAGCTATATATTTTTTATTATCTGAAATCGTGTACTATAACTAGAGTGCTGCTTTTGTACTTTTGTACTTGTGTTTATTTCCTATTGTACAAACTTCTTATACTTTTATAATGGCTAATATTGTTTACTTAAAAATTATTTTTCAATAAATCATTTTTTAAATAATAATAAGATGCCGTATTTGGTATTGAGAAGGGATCCGTTAGTGATTGTGATTTTGACTTCAGTGAAAGTTACATGACTGTGCCATTAGATAGCATCAAAGACCATCTTTATAAGTGAGTCAGTAGCAGGGTTTCCATCCAAACGTGAAGCGAATCTTTTCAAAGTTCGCAAAAAAAGAAAATAAAACAAACAAATAAATGCGAATTAGGTCCGTTTCCATCAAGTTTTTCGAGCGGATGACAGTGGTATTGGTAACCTGGTAACCAACAGTAAATGAAACACCATCAGCGAAACAGCCGATTAGTCACGTGATGTTTATGATGTTCGCTACGTCAGAATTTATTCAGCAAATGCGTTTCCATCTCCCATTATTCGCATTAACTCTTTTTCGCACAAGTTATCTCTTTTTCGAAATTAAGGACATTTTTTGCAAATTAAGGGATTTTTTTCTAAATTTGGCATTTCCATCACTCATTTCTGATGCGAAACTTCATAATGCGCATAAAAACAGGGTGATGGAAACATAACTACTAGCAAAGACTTTTATATAGAAAGGGACTGAAACAAGGACGTTGTTTTTACTTTAAACAACACCTTATAAGACGCATAGCGCTGTCATGGGAGATCCCCTTAACTGTTCAAATGACAGAGACAAAGACATCACATTTCTCAACAGACATTCAAACTGATTTTGTGATTATGAATATAAGATTGACCTGAAGAATATCAGCTAGATGCAGTTAATGCACTTGATTAGTTGATCTCTCTCATAATACTCTACATAATACAATAAGCTTTAATGAAGCAACTTAACGTTCCTTCGTTACTAGTTCTAAAGTGACTTTTAGAATAAGTAACGGAGGCTTGGGCTCAACTGTTAAACTGTCAACTTGAGATTTGAATCCGTGTTGGAACGAAGTAGTTCCACACGTTTTTAAAGACACTCCGTTTTTGTTTCTTATTTTATTTACACACTTGTTCCGTCGAACTGTATAAACGCAATAGCACAATCGTAGCCGTGCAATATGGCTCTATATCAGCAGGGCTGTGATTGCCTACAGCACTCGCCCTGCACAGCCATGCTGATATAGAACGATATCGCACGGCTACTCTTGTGATATTGCTCATACATACGTAAATAAACAAAGAACTTTATGTCCAGATGTCACTTTGATACAGAAGAAATCATCTCAGGCCGCCTATGTAAAGCACATTATTATTGAATAACAAGTAATCAAAATGATCTTTCATCTGACGGACCGAGGCCATGTTATAAAAACAAACACCACACGAAACAGCCAAGGACATTGTCCCACATTTCACCCGAAACAACATGTCTCACTGTAGACAAACACTGACCAGAGACACAAAGAGCGTCCCAAAGTAAACAAACAAAAGTAGGTCAAGTCTATTGGGCTTATCTATCAGCCATAGAGCTCAGAGTTCCTGCGCCACAGCAAACACAGCCGTCATGAGACACATCCTCACTATCTCACTGATACTACAGAGATAATGCTGCACTTACATAAGAGAAGAGCCTCTCACACTCTCACTGGAGCACGTGCTTTGACATCAGCTGAGATTAACGGCACCTTGAGCAGAAAGACAGACAGAGACAAGGTCTGACACACGCTTCTCTCTTTGTCTTTGTAAGCACTCTGTAAGACTTTCCTCACTGAAAAGCAAGAGTATGTGGCAAGGTACACTGATGGAAGAAAGTATAAGAGAGGGAATGTATATATAATATATACCAAAGAAGAGCACCTAAAGAAATTTTAAAGAAAATGTAAATGGTGCTGGCAAAAGTCAATACCACAAAGTGAGGGTTTTGTAAGTGGTTGCCAGAGCACTGCTATGCAGTTGCTAGGGTGTTCAGGGCTGGTTACTTTCTTAGCCAAGAGCTCAGCCTCGTTTTATCGTCTGGCAAGCAGAAATTGCAAATTCGATTACTTAAAATAGTAACAACACATCTCTGATCAACATGTGTTTGTGTAGTTCGCTGAACCTCAGTATAAGCATTAGTATCAGCAAATCTGGACTTCAACACTAAATAATAAAACAGCCACTGACACTCAAAACAGTTTTAATTGTTTAATAATTCCCTGTGAAGAACAACACTACCCATAATCCTGTAGAGAAATTCACCAATCAGAGAAGTCACTGTTACCATGGGAAAAAAAACTTCAGCTCAGCAGAGTAACTTGTCAAAGCTTTGCCAATCACACAGAGTGTTAATACTCAATAGGGTATAAGTAGGGCGGAGTGGTATGACAATATATATTGTGATGATGATAAAAATGTCTATCGATAGAGATTGTTATATTTGCTATATGTCATGGTATAGTATATGACAGACAGCTTAAAGTTATTGACACAAAGCAGAAATAAAGTGCGGGACACGCTTGACGTAAAAAATAAATAAAAATAAATAAATAAATATAAAAAAATAAAAAAAATAAAAAAATATATATATATATTTTAAAAAAGGTATTAAGCGCAATAAGCTGCAAAAAAGAACTCAATGTGGTACCCGTGCTGACTGACACACCCGAAGCGTACACACAGAAAGTCGCTTATTGCAGGGTTTATTGCACTTGAAGAGTCAAAGACATAAAATTATGTCAAAATGCCTGTCTTGGCAAGTATTCAAGTACAACAAGTTCAGTTAGGATTTAACTGGATGTGCGTCAGTATATTGGATCCTTGCATTAGGTCTTAAAGTGACAGCAGCGTATTCAAAACTTCAAAAAAATCTTTGATCTTTTTAATAACAAAGATAAAAAAGAACTACATTGTGATATGTATTCACTATGCTATCGTGATATAAAATTATTCATATCAAGAAATAAGATTTCTATCGCCCACCCCAAGTCAGTTTTGTGGTTGTCGTTGTGGTTACACAATTTGCAATGCTTTAAGTGATGGGATGAGTTCATTCCCTATAAGAATAACAGTAGTTAAAGCCATTCTTCTGTGAAACATATGACAAGAGAACATAAGATATTTTCAGAAACATCTCAGGGTTTTTCTGGCAGTCACCAAATATCAACATTCTTCAAAATATCTTGTTTTGTTTTCCACAGAAGAAAGAAAGTCATACAGGTTTGGAATGACGTAAGGGTAAATAAATGATGACAGACTTTTTTTACTTTTTGGGTGAACTAACCCTTTAAGCAAACAGTCTTGTCTAGTCTTTTTTTCCTGTTTCTTGCTTTAAATCAACTGCTTATTGATTCTATACTGAGAAAATAAATAGGAAAATTACTTTTTAGAACCAAGGACCCTAAAACAAGTGGGCGTTCCCTGTTGTGCTCTATTTATGGCCCCAAGTGTGAGAGCTCAGACTGAACTGGCTCTGTTTCCTACATGTTCTTTCCCTAAGAATAAACAGCAGAGAACACAATTAAATGGACATGAACAGAGAAAGAATCAGACCGACAGAGAGAACGAGGGGAGGGGGAGTATTTGTGAGTGTTGAAAACTAAAGGAATGTGTGACTGTGTGTATGTGTGTGTGTGTGTGTGTGTGTGTGTCTGTGAACTAATGCAACTCACATGAGCATGTGTGAGAGAAAGCAGCGCTCATGTGCTGTGCTCCAGCTAAAGGAAGGGGATTTCCACAGGCCCCTAAATAAAGCCATCAATCCCCGTCTCCCTCTGATGACCTCAGCACTGATTAACCCCCACACCTCCATACACGCATTTCTGCAGGCCATTTCTGTGTTCCTCACATGAATAATAGGGGAGATGCTCACGGCACAGCCCTCCTAGCCAAATCTAATCTGATTTAATCGGGCTGACTGAGCTGTGAAATAACATCTCCATCACACCATTAAAAGGTTCTTTTATCTTAAAAGAAGAAAACACAAAGAGAGAGAAGCAATCGGCAAACCATCCAAAATCAGCACAAAGCTCTTTAGTAAGCTCTTGTGTCCACCCACTTTTTCAGTAGCCTTGGTTCCAAAAGTATTTTTCCCATTAAATTCCCTCAGGGATTTTAAAAATTACTTAATTAAAGAGTTATAAGCCATGAACCAAACCAACCAACTACGAAGTGATCACAACATTACCAAACGTTGATTTGAAGCAACAAAAAAAGTATTTGACAAAGACAAAAGGTACAAGACTGTGTACTTAAAAGCTTTAATGGAGTGAATGTGTTTGATTGGAGTTGGAACTAAACTCTGCAGGGCAGTGGCCCTCCAGGACCTGATTTGAGGAACTCTGGTGTAGGGAAACTGACTCAATCATTTGCAGTGCTTCATGGGAGTGGACAGGCACTAAGGTGTTCTTTTGCCGCGATATGCTTGTCACAATTCTCTGATTGGTTATGATTTCTCTGCAGAATCATGGGCAATGCAGTATCTTCACCAGGAATTCCACTGTTAAACACCATTATTTAAAAAAATATGTTGAAAATGCAGGCTGATTGTTTCAACAAAAGCATATACCATCGATTAACAACCTTGTAGCTCACAGTAAGTCTGGCTTTAACGGTTTATAAGTTATCGTTCAAATTCAATTCACCCAACTATACAGTGTGGGAGCCACATTCAATACGGCTCATAATACACTCATAAATGCAGGTTTATCCCTAATTAGTGGCATCTGTTAAAAAAAGGATCACTATTACTACTGCTCAGACTGTATTAAACTCACCCTGCATGTTTGTGCTACAGATCCCTAAAATTGGACTGCTGTTAAGAGATTTGCGGTTACTAGCAAACAATATTTTTTTACAATAAAACTTGTGAAAATTACGCCACTTTTAATGAAGGACGGGTAAGAGTCATATCTAGAACCAAGACCTGAGGGTGGACCAAGCCTGCTGCACTCGTGTTGAAAACTGAAGCCAAAGCATCTCGATCGCCCCCAGGTGGTTGGTCCCAGTATAGCTCATAACCCCCGCTCCTCCATGTATTTCTAATGGACGCGAGACAAACTAAACAGTCAAATTACACTTCAAATAATATTTTCCTAAAGATGGCTTTTGTCATTTTATTATCACGATGATTTCATTTCAAGTGTTCGTTTTTTAAATAAGTTTGGTTTTAGTTAGTTATTTGATGCTATAAAAACAGGGGGTGTGAGTGAAGTTGTCACTGAGGCACTAACGGACTTTTTTCGGGATTATCGGGAGGAGATTGGAGCTTTAGCTTTAATTTCTACATTTCCATAACTGTTTATTTCACACCAACATAATGAATTGTTCTGCATCTGCGAGAGTGTGGGCAGGCTTTTTTTGATATCGCGGCTCTACTTCCTGCTCTCTACTGCGCAGACTCCGTTCCCGAGGTCACTACTGCGCAGACTCGTCCCAAATCTGCACAAGATGTCAGCGCCATATTCGGACGTTGGCAGCTTCACTTTTCTTCAGTGGAAGGTAGTGAATACGCGTCGTCCATATTTTTTACGGTCTATGGGCTGGACTGCTTGTTTCAGTAAGCCACCTAGCAACCATATAGTAACAGTAAAAACTAGGAATGTGTGGGAATCGTCAACCAATCGTCATACTCCCAAAGAGCCATTTCTACCTCAGCAAATACTTCAAAACTAGCAAAACTAGAAAAAAATTATACTAATACAGACATTTCCACGACTTGACCAAGCCTGAGGAAATAAAATAATAATTCACTTTTAAACATACCTGATATTTGCAGGTTTTCCAGAACCATATGAACCCTGCCTAGCAACCACCAAGCAATCAACCTGATCCATTCAATCCTTGAAACCACTCAAAACACCTTAGCAACTGCACAATATGCCTTGGCAACCACCCAAAACACTCTAGCACCATTCACATTTTCTTCAACCAAATGTAGTTAACATTATTGTAACTTGTAGTTAGGATTATTATAAATGAAGTTAAGATTGTCACATCGATCACGTTCATAGGGACAGCTCTGATGTCTGGACTGTTATTGAAAGTAAACCTCTGTGACAGTGTGTGTGTGGGCTGGTCTGTGGGTGGTCAGAGGAGAGCGAGTGACAGGGAAGGGCACCTGCGTAGACACACACACTCACACTCACACACAGAGGTCTGTTTGTATTGAGCTACGACCGCCCGCTCAGCAGCGATATTAAAAACAATGCCGACAATCTGCGGTCGAAAGCGTGCACGTGTGTTAGTGTCTGTGTGTGTTTACATCAGGGAGGTCCACTGCTGCAGCAAAACAGAAAAACGGACTGCTTCCATTACAGCAGGCCTGACAGCCAATTTGACGCTGAAACCAGATTAAAGTGGCCTATCATCATAATATTGAAAACATCAAAAGGGCTTTGACACACATCTCACATTACGACCTAATTGCCCATATCATTAGTTGTTTTATTGCCAGAGTTTCAGAGAGATGCTGGAAGACTATATCAGAATGTGTCAAATGGACAGTCACTTTAAAACATGCCCCCACACAAACAGGATTGAGAAATATTGACACTAAAAGCACTACACACAAGCATAAGCAGGCTGTCAACATGAACAGCTCCTTTTGAGAACAGACATTCTGCTTAGCTACACAGTCTTCACATATATCAGATACTATAACAAATTATGCAAGCAGGCAATGTTTCTCTGGTGAGAGAAAAGACAAGCTTCATAAACAGGACATTTAGAAAATATGCTAACAGACTGGTCCAAAATCTCATAATCCATCACAGAGCACATACACACTCCAAAATTTCAGGGCTGAGTTTGTGGGAATTAACTGCCTTTATGGAATAAAGGAGTCACTCCCACTACCCTGATTTTGTGATGGTTGTCATGGCAATATCGATAGCACCATCTTGGCTGTAAACAAGAAACATGGATGGCAATAGTTAAACCCGTTAGGTGGTTGCTATTTTTGACCAAACTAACTTCAGCAAGCTGAGAGGAGTTACAGCATGGCTTTTAGTGGTGCAACAGATCACTAAACTCACAGTTCGGATCATATTACACTTTTTGACTCATGGATCGGATCATTTTTCAGATGGGGGGGGGGGGGGGGGTTAATGTGACTTTGCTTTTCATTTATTACTTAAAGCCCACTTTATGTACTTCAATACCACAGCAAAATCTAGCTTTTATTAAATAAACATTATTAAAGACAAGTGAACAGTCAGTAATAAAATAAGAATAAATACACAAATTACAAGCATAGAGAAATACAATATAACAGTTACAAATAAAGTAAGTTCTAAAAGTATTCAGGTACAGAAATGTAATCATTAAATGTAAAAGAACACTATAGTGTTCACTGTATACTTTAAATATAGGTTATTCTTTGTTAAAGATGTGTTTTGTTGTTTGGTTACAATTAATGACAGACAGCAGCAGATATTTATAGGTTGCTGTCACTTTAAGACCGAATGCACGGATCCAATATAATGATACACATCCGATTTCTTTCTCAACTGTTTACGTGTATGTGTGCGTTCAAGCGCAAGAAGATGCGAAAGAGGAATCAACTCGGTGTTCGCGCTCTGAAACACTCTCTGTGTGCAGGTCTGTACGCTCAGATAACAGCGCACAATCAAGCTTTCGCTTCTTCTTGAGCTTGAATGGTTTAAAATCACATGAATGTGTAAATCGTCAAGAAAAAGCATGTGCAAATGATAAACTTTCACTCTAAGATGGTTAAACTTAGCAATTACTCCACGAATCACATGCATAAAAAGTTACATGACTGGCAAAATATATTTATGGCCGGTAAATTTTCTTAAGTCACTGGCCATTGACAGGTGTGACAAAAAGTTAGTTTAAGGCCCTGTACGTAAATGTCCAAACTCTGTGTGAGCGGAATTAAACACTCAGAAGAGGGACAACCATGTTTAACTGCAGTGTATGTTTCCATAGTGTCAATCATTCGCCAATATAATGAGGATCTCCAGGACGGACAGGACTCGTCTTTAACATAATTCGTTAAAAAGTCAGATTTCCTGTTTTCGGACTACTATTGCAAGCTACATGTGTAAATTAATGAGCAAAATTTAATAGGGTTTGTTAGAGCCGATGGAGTCGCTGTGTGTATCAGAGGGAGAGAAAGAAATAAAAAGACTGCCGAATCCAATTAAATACTTTTCGCTGCACCTCTGGAACCGTGTCATTCCCAAAAGGCACTACTCTTCTTGCCTGGCGATGAGACACACCAATTAACTCTGTCTCTCTCACACACACACACACACACACACACACACATCTGCGTTCTCAACGTGACTGCAGCTGCTAGTGCCATTAAAGCCGAATAAAAGAGCAAGACCACACCGCTTTGCCTTTGGTCCCAACACAGCTATCATTTAACAAACAATTAATACAACTAACGACACCAGCTTCCCTTTGAGCGCTGGAGAAGGTCATTTATTTGTTGCTTCAATCATGAACGCTGTCTGAAAGGTGATCGATTCCTAGCATGTTGAGCAGGTTAGTATGTTGTGTGCATGGCAACTAGACTGGGACGCAGGTTTCTGGTGTACATGTGGTGCATACAAATGACAAGCCCGTCACACCACAGGAGATAAGGAGCGGTTTCCTGGTCAGTGGGAAACAGCTTGTCGTTGTTCTCGATTTCTTAGCAGAATACAAACAAAATGTGATCATACAACTACGATCCAGAAGAACAGATCAACAGAATTGTGAAAAATGCAGTGAGAAGAATGCCGTTTTCTGGCATCGCTGGCTGCAGTGCAAACCCATTGTGTCTGAGCGTTTCCTGCTTGGCGGAGACAGTGCTGGCGAGATTGGCAATGGGCAGGTCGCTATGCTGCACACCGACGCTGCATATAAACTAGAGCAGTTCAGCCAGCCGAGCCAATAGGCTTTAAAACACAGGTCTTATTACGCTAATAATGACACCACATCCTCCACAAAACTGATCCATGCGGTTCTACACACACCGCTCTCCAATATCAGCCATTAACAAGCAACTGCTGGTAAACAACACGGCTAACTTTGAGAGTTAAGAGTTAGAAGAATACAAGATTGGACATTAGATATTACCCTAATCAACACAATGCTGTGTTACAGGAATAATATTACCATCTTCTTGCAATGAATTACAGTATTCCAAACTAATCATTTTGATAAAAACAAATTAATAAAATGTAGATGTAAAGGTACAACGGTAACTGTCATTTCAGGGTAATATGCTGCCTATCGAGTTAAAATTTAAATTCTATCATAATTTATTAATTCATGTCAGTGGAGTTCAAAACAGCACTGGACACATTTTAAAAACATAACAAAATAAAATAAACACTGAGACCAAAATATTCTCTTTTGTGATCCACAGAAGAAAGAAATCCATACAGGTTTACACATCACGACACTTTCACTTTAAAGACAGCTTCTAGGGTATAAAATAAGTATAAAATAAAAGTAGATTGTCTGACCAGTAGTCAATAATCTGCAGTTTGTAGATGATGGATTAAGCCAACTGCACACTTACTTTACACTGCATAATGCCGAGTTCACACTGCACGATTTTAGGCCCGATTTTCACTCACCAACAGGTTTTGTGAAATCGCCGACAAACACCCGAAATCATAGGCAAATTAGCGCTCGTTCATGCGAGTGACAATCAAGCAGTGTGAATTATCAAAGACGCGATCTGAGAGAATCGCCGACGCCCGTGAGATATTTGGCATGCTAAATATCTGGACCTATGTCTGCGATTCAAAATCCTGCTGTGTGAAATGTGTTCTGACTGAAAATTACATCAGTGATGACCTACAGCCAATGAGAGAGCAAGATACAGGGCAGCGGGAAGTTCGGAGAGGAGTTATAGACCAGAATATCAGTATTTTAATTTACAGTTATATCAAACAGAAACAAAGAACAAACATTTGCTTGACCAGCCGCAAAAGCAGCACATTGCAAAATTATTTATTTACTCCAACTCTCTTTGCAGGACACACAAACCTTGCTCCCCGCGTCTCCCCAACCATTTCCTCCTCCATAATCTTTTTTTTTTTTCTCCTAAAATCGATCTTGCCATCTATCAATCAGTCCATCAGAACTCATTACTGTGAAAGGCTGGATTTATAGTGCCAATGTCACTGGTGAACTTGAAGACAAAACACTCCAGTGAATGATGGAGACAACAATGATGGAGAGAAGCAGACATGCTAAACATATCTCATAGCATTTCATTAATATAATCCATTCTATCTGATTTAGCATACGTCTACTCTAACAGAAGAGTCAGTAGGCCTTGGCTGAGAAATTAGAGATACAGTAAAGACACAGTGGAAGATGAGTGCATTTGACTGCCTTTTAATGAGGGTTGCAGCACACTATTTATCCTGATAATAAAAATCGATGAGAAGACAGTACTCAGAAGAAGGATTGTCTTACACCGTTCAACCCAGCCTCCTGACACTGCACTGCTGGAGGGGTCTTAACTCGGAGCGCATAATGCCGCAAAAGACCACCATGACAAAGTGTTTGAGAAACAATATCCTCCTTGAAGGTAAGTGAAGGCACAATTTAAATAGGCACATTGAAGCTTAAATGAAGCTCTTAAAGCAATGAGGAAGTCTGAATCTCATTTGAGATATTCAAAGACACAGAGGTCATCAGAAAGCAAACAGATGTAATGATCCTACCAAAAACAAAACAAAAATAAGAAAACTTACTCTGGTAAAACCGGAACTCTGGTAATGTTTCTTCCACCATCTTCGAAGTGGATTAATAAAAATGGTGTTAAAAGCATTTCTGGATGACATGACTGGCACTCAGTCTGAAAAAATGCTTTGCGGCAGCTTCAAGAAGCATCCATTTAGCATCAAGGTCAGACGTGTCAGCCCATCTCAGAAAACTCTGAGAGAGAGAAACAGCCATGAGTTGCTGTTAGAGCTGATAAACCCCTGGGGAAGATCTCCAAAAAAACACCCTTGGATTCTGTAGCTTTGATGCTCAAACTAGAGTGCAAAAGGAGCTTCTGTTATTATAAAATCTCATTGATTCCCTTGATTCCACTGATGTAAGCCTTGATTTATTACAGTTCTGTAAGTCTGTTTTCATGCGAGTCTTGCATAATCTAAAGTAGAAACCAAACATGTACAATGAGTATCCGGGCTACAGTGTGAATAATAAACAAAAATATCATTCCCATAACTTCAGAAATGCACCAGACAGGTCCCAAAATTACTCACCAGGAATGAATTGGTCTGATTCTTACTAATACAGTAACACAAACCATTTAAACCAAAAAAATTTAGATTTGGTAGGGTCTGTGCTAACCTGAGATATGCTAAAATGTTTTCTGGGACCCGGTATGGATCAAACCAAATGATTAATGTTTTTTTCTTGGTATCTCTGTTCCAGTGTTTTTGTATTCACAGCCATTACTTTGCCACGCTGATGGTCATAAATGTGGTGGATGAGCAGGAAAGTCACTTGACTGAATCAGAGAAATATAATGCCGATTAACCGGTGGGAAAATTTCCTCACCGCCACATCCCTAGTGTCTACACTTTTTTTGGCACTAGAAGTACATGTGGCAAAACAAATGTAGAATATTCCTCACATTAAGCCACCAGGATGAGAAACAACACCCTTTTTTAATTTACAAGACTGACTCATCTCATTGGCTATATGATACTGTCAGTGGCACAATGACCAGCACTGCAAGAAATATGCAAGAAAAAAAACATCAGTTAATTAATGCCATTATCATAGGGACATAAACTGATGTATAATAACGTAAAACATACAACACACAGTTTCATTGTCAGTAAGGAATACTTGTATCTGTACATTCTTAAATGTACCAACAATGGCAGGTGAAAGAAAATATAAATTCTGGAGCCTGTCATTTGTTTAAATATTGCATTATTTACACATTTACATCATCTGTCAACAAAACAATACAGTTCACCAAGGGCGCTGTTCATTGGTTTGATATGCGTTTTATTCAAATGTGTATTACAAAGTGCTCTAAAAATAGCCGCCTGTATATCAGATGAGATACTGCTGAAATCTAGGGCACTCTCAACATAACATGGGAAAATACTGTTCTCCTCCAGGATGCTTTTGTTTTAGTTTGGCCACAAGACAAAAAGCATATTCTTAAATGTAAAACTGACTCTTCAAAACAGGTTGTGCACTGCATGTAATGCATAGTCTACTTCCTCTGGATCAAAGGGGGCGAGTTAGATAGTGTTCCTTCAACAGGAAAGTGGTGATTATTTTGACCAGTTGATAAGAGCCAAATGTAAACTAACTGGCCACACAGGCTCATCTCATTACAGTACATGCCTTCACAAGGCAACAGTTTCTAACAGTGCTAGGGAATATCAGAAAAGTATTCTCGAATCTGTTGTTCGTTTAAGCCCCGTGGTAATTTAAGATCTTAACAAAGAAAGGTAAATATCTAAAAGTAATGAGATAAGTTCAATGTGACATTTGTAACTTTGAAGTGTTGCTTTTTTCCCCTCACCTAATGTTTCTTTGTCCAAAACTATGGAGACAGTTTTGGTACAAAATCATGTGTATTATGCAAAAGAATGCAACAGACAAATAATTCACTGGAATCCAGTCAAGCAAGCTTGAGCACGGCACAGGCAGGACTCAGCTGTGCTGGATTACATTATTCATGGTTCTTTCCCATACACCCATTTAGACAGCTCTGCAGGAATAACCTGTTAGAGGCAAACTGAAAACCTGTTTTCTTACCAAGTTTGGAAAATTCACAAGAGAACTGGCTTCCTTTCAATGCATAAGTTGGAATTTGAATTGGAATGACAGGAAGAATTATTACATTTCAAAGATATTCAACAATCACACAGAGACTTTTCTGACAAAAACATATTTCAGATTTAATTTTTATTTCAGAGTTTTTAGTTCTAATTGGTTTGGTTTTTATAGTGCCATACAGCAAAACAAACTGTTTTCTAATAACTTATTGAAAAAAAAATTATATCAGTATTTGGGGAAATTTAGGGAGGTTTAGGGAGACTATGGTCCATAACATAGCTGATTTATTATTAAAATATGTATATACAATTCATTATATTTAATAATATAGTAAACGTTTATACCATAGTAAAAAACACTTTCCTGTTCCCTGTAAAAATTTCCCTGAATGTTCTGATTATTATAATACAATATTCTACAGATTAAATCACATAATGTTTATGGAAATGGCCTATGTATTGTGTCTATGGGTAATTCATCCTGAAAAATTAAATGTATTACTAAAACTACACTTAAAAGCAGTAACTTTAATTGCATCAAGTTTGCTACATCAATTTAAATTCAGGCACTGAAGGCATTCTCAATTCAGTTTGCTGCAGAAAGCTGTTTTTCACAGTGGGGTGACTATTCCATCCTCTTCTGTACATTACACATTTGTAATTTAAACACTGCTTAAAAAAAGCAACAGTACAGCTGGTCTCAGCTCATGTTGTCAGACATTACAGAACATAATGATATGGTGTTCAATAAGTGAGTCAGTTGTGAATCAGTAATCACTCTGAATCAAACGTACAAATTATCGGTCTGAATCAGACTTGTTTAAGAAACGTTCTAAATGACATCCAACTCCTAAAAACAACTGACTGAGGAATCAGACATGTCTAGTGTCTGTAGTATATTTGTTGTTGCATGCAACCACCAAGGACAATACAATAGAGAATTAGGTTATATGTGTTTATCACTGTGTAGCAGTCAGTCAGTCTTTCTGTTTCACCACATACAATTTAGACTACAAGCCCACAATTCAATTGCTAAAAAGCTGTAGATCTGGCAGTAGTGCAACATCGCTGGTGAATAATAGTGTAAGACAAGCAATAGAACGTCAGGTTGTTGACCTACAGAAATATCTCAGCTGTCGGGTTGCCTGAAAGGACCTGGAGAGAGAGAGTATTTACTAAGAGGAAATGACTGCTGTTATCTAGGCGAGACTTGTGTGATCAACATTGTTTTCTAATTACCATTTAGCAGCGCAGCACCAGGACACACATCCCACAGAAGCAGTCTGTTTACCTTCACTGAGCTAAACCGCTATATGCCACATCAAAGCTGATCATAACCCGCTGGATTCAGAATTAGGATTTAATCATCTCCATTTAATGAAATGCTTCCATAAACTAAAGGCATGAAAGCAGTCAAATGACTGAAAATTAAATGTAAGATGAGGTTTAGAGCCTCAAAAGAGGGGAAAGGTCCATCTAAACTGACTTTCCTTCATATTGAAACATGTATATGGCATATGACATGCAAGGCATGCTTCCATACTCCATTTTCCAATTTCCATTGGTGTCCATTTTTTCGCATGCTCTTTAATTTATAACACTTCACAGTTACTGACGATTTATGGCTGTACTAGGCAGGATATTAATCATGGCTTTGGCCGCTGGGGAAGTGGCACTCATTTATGTCAGCTCAAGCGAAGCTGCAATCACCTTTCCCTAATAACCTTGACCCACACACAACATAGTAGAGCTGCACGATTAAACGTTAAAAGATCGCTATCTCGATTCAAACACCCACGCAATCTCATTTCTAAATGACAACGATTCGCCTGTGTCTATTAAACCTTTGACAAAAAATCACACAAAAACATTCAGATCTGCATTGTTGTTGCAGAGAGAGCAGATTTCATGTATAGGTATGAAACAGCTTCACAAACAACCACATAGTATCATAACACTGTTGTCTACGGTAGCGATCATAATAGAGAAAATCACCTTTTGAAAAGTAACTTGGTGCTTCAAATAACGATTGTATTGATTACATCGTTACGTCATAAGTGACTGTTAAAAAAAATGTATTTGTCATTGAATCACTCAGTCAAGAGATTTGTTCAAAAACGCTGATTCATCCAGTAATGAAACAAGTGAAGTATGAGTGAGTCATTGAATCATTCATCCAACCCGATTTTTTTTTATTTTTATAATTCATTCAAATTAATTCAACATTTTAAATAGACTGCAGCAATTAACTTTTTGTCAGAATGTCTGGTAAATGGTAAATTTTGTTTAGAATCATGATCTTTATTTGAAAAAAAAAATTATCCAGATCAATTTATCCAGAATCGTGCAGCTCTAACATGTAGTTGTTTTTACGACAGGTCCACTCCCTCGTATGAAAAAACATCTCTTTTGCACTGCCCTGAGCAAGTTCGACCTGTCCAGTCATGTGTGCGCGCAATGGAATGGACGTGGATGGGGTGCCTCTGACTCTCTGGACAATTCCCAAACATCGACCCCTGAAAGGCTTACATGACGTGCTATACTCAAATGAAACAAATACACCGTCATCATCTTCTACTTTGACCTTTTTGAGCCAAAATAGATTCATGCATTCGGTAGATGCTTTTATCCAAAGCGACTTACAATGTATTCTAGGTATACAATTTTTATGAGTTCATTTACTGGGATTCAAACATATGACCTTGGCATTGCTAGCGCCATGCTCTACTATTTGAGCTACAGGAAAATAATAAAAAAAATAAATAAAAATTACACATAGAGAGGGGAAAGGCAATGATTTTCCACATGGTGCATGAACAAAGAGGGCCTCTGTTTCTCATTACACATGCGCTCGCTGAAAGAGCATATTAGGTTAGTGTTTCTTTAAACGCCGGCACATTTTTCAGGCGCCTTCCAATGTTTGGCTTTCAAACCGGGGCTGAAGAAAGATGATCCCCTGACAGCACTGCTTCATTATGGAACAGGCTGGTACAAGTGGAGGGAGTGGCCGACCTGTTTTCCCGCACCCAGCCCCCTGGCTGCCACACTGCTGTCTCACCATGCCTGTACACACACACACAAAAGCAGCACCTCAATGAAGAAGAAAGAGTGTGCTGTCTTCCAGCAACTGCCCTAAACTCCACCTCCAACCCCTCTTCCTAGCCTGGGAAAACAGATTCCTGTGTTATGGCTGTGAAACCCAAACTTGAACAACATCACCTTGAGTCAAGCACAACCAGTTTCCTGGGTTGCCGTACAGGTCGTGTTAATTACACTGAATGCCAAGAGCTCAAGTCTCCACATGGAGACGGGTGTAGAGTTGCTATAACACATGAGAGGAGGCGTTAACCGAGAGCCAAGATACAGCAGTTCAGACAAGAGCACAAAAGGATAGAAACATAAAAGCAGAGTGAACAAATGGCCTTGTGCTTTTAAAGTTTGGAGTTGTTCGTTGCACGTGATGTCAGAAAGCAGTCAAGCGTACTGATCAAGCCCAGTGGTTTTGCTCTCCAGATGAAGGCGTTCATAAATAATGGACAATGCATTGGCTCCAAGGTTCATCTCATTATTGCAAATGGCTTGATGTTCATCCTCCACCTCATCAGGCTGAATTGAAAGACGATGGTCCCATGCAGACTGAGAATGACAGCTGACATTCACTATTGTTACCCAGCATCCATTAGCATCACATTACATGAGGCCCAGCACAAGACACCAGTGTGAGAACAGAGCTTGATGAGCCTGTAGGACAAATAATGTGTGTGGTGGTATGTAATGCTAATATATCCACTACCAAAAGTTTGGGGTCCATAAGATTATTTAAATGTTTTTGAAAGCAGTCACTTACGCTCACATTCATTTGATCAAAATTACAATAAAAACAGTAATATTGTGAAATATTATTAGAATTTCAAATAACTGATTTCTATTTAAAATATTTTAAAATGTCAATTATTCCTGAATTTTCAGCAGTCATTATTCCAGTATTCAGTGTCACATGATCCTTCAGAAATCCTTATAATATGCCAATTTGGTGCCCAAGAAAATGTTCTTATTATTGTCAATGTCAAAAATAGTTGTGCTGCATAATAGTTCCTTTTTCAGGATTCTTTGATCAATAGAAAGTAGGGCTGCATGATTAGTCAACATTATCAACAACGTCATCGGCAATAAAAAAAAAAAAAAATTTAAAAAAAAAAGTCTTCTTGATCTCATATGACCTAGTCCCCGTCCCAAATGGCACAATTCATATGCACTTACGGTCTTGTGAACTTACAATGGTCGCCGCGTGCACATGTCCTTTAAGTCCACAAGACCGTAGGGTGTCCTATTTGTCATTTTAGGTTTCAAAAAACGCTCGCTCGCGCCCCCTTTGCAGTCGATATTATAAGAGTGGAAATGTTGTGAATTAAAAAATTTATAATTTATCCAAAATTAAAAAGCCTTATCACTTACCTTTATTTTATTCCATATGGCTTACAAAATATGTTATGCAGAATATAATACAGTTAATAAAATGATAAATGTGAATGTCTCTCTGCCTGTCATCTCATTTTGTGTGCAAAAAAATATTTGAATTGCAAAAAAAATTATTGTATAATAATTGTAATTGTATACTAGCAATTGGTTGTTGAAATTTTTAGCCTTTTATGTGTCCTGAAGTAAATGCTTCTTTGTTTTTCTGTTTCAGTTCTAAGTAAAGCAGTTAGCCTACTAATGACTTCTGAGGACAGAAAACCTGAAGGAGATTTGTCTATTTATTTGGCTCAAAGTTCATTAAAAAGACATTTTCAAAAGTTGAAGAGATTTACTTGTTTTATTTATTAGTTAGAATAGGCATAACTCAATATTTTAACTAATTGCCAAAGCTGAATAATCGACCAAAGCCTACTGATTAACCTGTTAAATAATTAATGATTACTCAATTAATCATTCCAACAATTGTTAAATTAATCATTTATTAAAATAGTAGTTTGTTGCACCCCTCTTCTGTAACATTATAAATGTTTGATCAATTTAATGCATCCTTGCTGAATACTTTTAAGTAGTATACAAATACAAAAAAAATGACCCCACACTTTTGACAAGTCTTATTGTATTATTTTACACAATATCTACTAAACAATTTTACAAAATTGGCTACCTAAACTAAAACTACAGTGAAAAGAAAAGTGGAAATGGTCAAATACAGGCCGATATGTCAGTCAAACACTAACACATTTGCAATGCACACTTGAATGCAACACATTCAACTCTGTTATATGTATTGGTGCATACAATGGTAAAATGCTTGACAAACTAGCTGTTGTACAAGATGATTTTTCCAACAGGCATGGAAAAACATGCCAGCTCCAATCGCCATCCCTTCTGCAAGGCTTTTGTAATTTGTAGGTTATGTAGGTTTGCAGCTAGCATGCCAGCTCCAGCGTAGTATTTACTGATCATCACACACAGCCCCTGTGAGCAAGCAAACAAAGCAGCCAGACTAATGATGTTGATTTATTCACATAAGCCTTTACTCACAGAGCAGATAAATATAATAGCAAGAGAGCTGCTTGTATGGGTGGAATTTGCCTGACCACAGATGATCAAGATGTGTTTTGATTACACAACACTATCAATACAGCAAGCCATTTACATCAAAAAAAGGCATAAAGAGTTTATTAAATCACTGTCAAGCATAACAAAAGATTCTAATTAGTGGTCGAGTGATATGGGGTATTCAGTGGTCGATGCAGATACCGAAATAGAGATCAAGGTGGCTGATTGCTGGTATAATTATTTAATGAGATGTACATAAAATGTAAACTGAATTCAAATTAACATTTATTTTACACAATATATTTACCCGAATAGATTTTACAAAAGAAAATGTGCCAAAAAGAAAAGCCATTAACAAGGCTGAGATTTTGGCCCCATTATCAAAATAGCCAGTCGCTAAATGTCCAAATGTTGGCCGACTCTGTATTCAGAAGCGATATATTTATATAATTTTCTCCTACATTTTTTTGCCTTTACATATTTATTCAATCACATTTTTCAACCTCCAAAATATTTTTTAGATTTTTTCTTTTACTGAACACAATGTGAGTTGTAGGTCAAACAATGTTTTTTTGCAGAGATGCCATACAAGAACAATTTTAGGTTCCCCAAAGAACCTTTCAGTGGTTCAGTTTAGAACCATTTTTTACTGAGCCGTTGAGAGAGACGGATCTGGGCTGGGTTTCCCAAAAGCACTGTAACAATAGCCACCAATGGTCTCTACAATCAACTTAGGGGTCTGACATATCGTGTTCAGGTGGTGTAATGTCGGCAGCCACGCCATCGTTTTCAAAAGTGTCCGTTCTGGTCCGTTTACACTGAAACGCAACCCCGGAGTTTTCAAACTAAAATGGGGTCTGCAGCATTTTCAAAAGTATCCGTTTTCGAGGTTCGAAAACGCTGGAGTAGTGTAGACGTCAGGGCCTAAAGAACCTTCTTCCACTACAAAACCAAACACTACAAACCTTTTGAGCAATGGAAAGGTTCCAAGGTTCTTCATGGAACCATAGATGAACCTTATTACAAAGAACCTTATTATTTTTAAGAGCGTATCGTACTGTTAAAACCTTAATCAAAGGTTCCTTCCAGAGGTTTTAGATATTGCACTGCTTCAGTAATGTCAAAAGAAGCCTACCAATTGAGAAAAACAAATATGAAATAAAAATACTCTCTGCAGAGCTTCAATGGGTCTGAGGCTTGAAATCATAAAACAGCACCAGTATTCTCCTCTGCGCTGTTTGAACATCTGCTGATAAAATGGAGTGTGCCACCTATAAAAGATGGGGATGAACGAGCAGGAGGAGAGATGTTTGCCTAAATACAAGGTCATAAAACAGCACCCATACTACATCTGTCAGAATGCAGAGCACAGGACCAGATGTTTCCATCGCAGTTTAATTTTGGCACGGGCAGCGGTATTAGTTCATCCATCTATAGCTCCGACTTACAGCCTATGATCAATAATTCAGAGAGCCCATGAGAGACCAGGCTGTATTACAGCACAGCTGATATGAGCCGAACACAACTGCAGAGGCCTGGCGATTCACAAGAGGTGATGTGAGAACAATGATAATGTGGACTCGAAAGGAGTGGATATGGAGTAGTTGTGAGCTCTTGAAATACGGTGGTCTGAGTTATTGAAGACGGAAATGAGAACAAGGGGGTGAGATTGAGTCCGAGTGAGATCATGGCCTTCCACTTGAGGAACAACACAGCAGTGGGTCGGTTTCAGATTACCTGATTAGCTGGACGCTTCAATAAATCCGCTGAAGCAGGTGTATGGCTGGATTATAGAGGGGGGACAAAAACTCCTGCTTTAAGGTTAATCTTGTGATAAGGTTCCCTTCCAAAGCTAGGTCAATTGCATGGAAAACCCTGAACAAACATTAGCATTCTGTGGGAAAATGTACAGGCACCGTGGACAATCTTGACAGGCATTTTTGTATGCCATTTTCCAATACTAAAAAAATTCCTTATGAAAATAAATACATATCTATAATCATAACATGCCTCATGCCAGAAGTTACTTTAGATACAATGATGTTCTGAGTGCGAGAGTAAGCTTTGTTTGAAACATAGACAAACTAGCTCAAATCTAAATGCATACAAGTGTGTTTCTCTAAACAGATGCATCAGATGAGCTCTGCCACACTACAATGTTTATACTGTGGAATATTGTTGTAAAATTTAAAAGCTAAATTTATAATAGCAGCAGGACACTATAAACTTTATATGAACGTCACTATCATGACACAAACCAAAACATCAGGAGCTGAATTCACAACTTAAAAATAAAAGTTAAGAAAATGTTGTATTCCCAAAAACATTTTAAGAATGTTCTTATCTTTTTTTTTCTTAATATTGTTCTAAAGGTCAAAATCTAAGAAGAACTCTGAAATCTGAAAAGAATCTTTAAAAAAAAAAAAAAAAACATCAAAAGGTAAATAAAGTCTTAAAGTTAGGACAACCTCCAACTGATCTTAAATCAGCAAAGGTAAGATGTTTCATGAATATATTGGGTTGTGTCAAATATTAAGCATTAACAGTAGCTACATATAATACATATTAGCCTACTATTACAAAGGATATGCATGAATATTCTCAAGTGACACCATTGATCAATAATGTAAACAATGATCGGTCATGATTACACGTAACTTTTTTTTTTTACAATCTCAAAACTTCTTAGAATTTATCTTAAGAAATTTCTTAACTTCTTAAGAAGAATTTCATGAATCTTGCCCCCAAATTATTACAGAATAATAATGAATATTTATTCATAACATTAACTAGTGTAGCATCAGCTTCACATTATGTAAACAAAGGAGCAGAACACAAAAGACTCAAAACAATATAACTAATATTATAAAACCCACAGTTCTGACTCTAAATTCTTATTAGAGAAACAGCTAAAAAATAGCCTATATGTGACCACACATATATGTATTAAAAGAACAGGACTATATTCTATATTTATGGGACTCGTCCTGCTCAATATTTTCACATTACTCTATGTTTCTTCTTCTCTGTCATGTATAAATAATGCAGAGAAGTTCTGGCTAATTATAGCTGTGCAAATATACCTACCACAGAATAAACAGAACAGCAAAACCTCTACAGGCTAACATAATTTGACCATTGCACGGTATATACTGTCATACTGCCCAGCTCTAATTCCCAAAGTTTTGACATGTAAGATCCTGGAATGTCTTTTGGGAATGCTATCAGCTGTGGCCAGTCTCTTGTAAGCAGTAGACGTGGAGTCCTTATTTGACACCAGGGAAAGCAGGTCAGCTGCATTCCTTCATAATTGGGTATTCAAACAGTTATCTAACCACACAACTAGAAGTTATGAATGAACACATGCAAGCACACCAAGAAACAAAGAGTGACCTAATACAGGCTTTAAGAAAAGCTATTCTTTTCTGCTTTGGTACAACAATGATATTGCAGTGATCAGTGGTGTCATTCTGTCAAAAAAAAGAGAGGATGATGGAAGGGAAAAAAAGACAGAAGGAATGAGACAGCCATCTGTCACAGCACCAGCATTTAGCGGAGCATTAGTACCACGTGCGCTCTGCATAACACACCACTGGCTTTCTTTTTCCTCACGACATGCCAGGCGGAAAAACAGACAACAAACAAAAAATGTCTGTGAATTAGCACATGCTGCCTCAGTAGCATCGTGGTGTGTTTTCAGGACAGGGAAATGTCACTGCAAAAATCCCTTTTGAACATGCTGGAGTCAAACATAATGGAGCTCTGTATGTCTGCTCACTAGAGACCCAATAACAACAACTCCAAACAATTATTCAAGAACAGTTTGATATTGTATATCATTTTACTGGAGAATGCGTTCATATAAAGTACAGAAAATAAAAAAGCTCTCAATTTATTTAAAAAGTGTTAAATAAATAAAACTGAATCGGACGGACGTCACACTGCGAGTGACACGACAAAACTATGCTTCATAAAATGCTTCCTTTACCATCAACAAGGTGTAGACTGTGTAAATGAGAGATTTCTTCTCCAGCATGATTGTGAGTGCAGAACTCACACATGGACTGTGTTCACGCTGAACCACAGAGCTCTGCATTTTAATGTCAAATCTATTAATCGAATTATATATTAATCACATATGATAATATTATAAAAAAACAAATCGACTGATTTAGGTTATAATCATGCATTCATAGTTTGTGCACTTCTCACAGCTCAGTGTGTTTGTTGATGACGGGACATTGGGTGACCTTTATCTGGGTGCGTGGAGGGAGGGGATCTGAAACAGGGCTCAGGTTCAACATGGCCTTAATGTCTTTCAGCTGTGTGCAGAAATGTGAATTCCTGCAGCTATCACATAAATCTAGACAAACTCAACCCAGTTCACAAGCTCTTCAGTTCTTTTCATTTCCCTCACTTTTTCCTGCCATAGGGTGCCGAGCTTCTGCTATGTTCTTGTGGTTACCACAGAAAACAGGATGTGGTACAGGAAAGGGTCTGCTGGATGGACAGTTGTAATATTTTCCCAAAATTACAAGCAGTGAAACTTCATGACACATACATGTGCTCGTCGAGCAGGTCGGGTGAACCCTGAAACAGGAAACATGATTACTGGGACAACATGTGCACACACACACACACACCCTAACAAACTATTTTAGTTCATTTCAGGGCTGGGGCTTGACATCATAGAGAAAAAAAAGCTCTCCATTTTTCACAATCATTACTGGCATTATCTGTGTTTCCTGTCGAGAGGCCACTATATTTCTCAACAAGCAACTCACATACTGAGGGGCCGACTGCGTAAATCAAGCTAAATGAATTTCAGCTGTTTAACCAAAGAGCTGCAGACTCTAGTGCATGTTAGACGCCTGCTTTTGCTAATCACTGTGAATGATGATAAGTGTATTGTGCATACGCTTAATACTGTAAATCAATGTGTGATGTATGGCTGGACACACACAGACCATACGTATTACCAAAAAAAAACATTTTTTTCCTACATATTTTTAGGGCTGGGCATTGACACAAATTTCATGATTCGATTAAATTCTATTTTTATTCACAAGCTTGCAATTTGATTCAATTTCAATTTGAATATATCAATTACTTTGGGCCTATCAGGTACAGTACATGGCAAACTTCCTCAAGGAAAGAAAAAAATCTCTCAAATAATTGCTGTATGCTATACAGGGAACCCCAGTTGGTACATAACTATAATATTAAAGGGTTCAAATTAATGTTTAATGACAATTATATTTCATATTTTTAATTACATTTATGTTTCTGCAAATTTTTTTAATAAAAAAAATTAAATGGTGGCTGTTATAAAAACATGACAAAATACTGTCTTTCAACATACCTTCTAATGTTTATTTCGTGCTGTAACTAGTATTAAAGCGGTAGCTACAGCGATCTGTCACGCCACATTAAAGAGTGCCAAAATCATGAAATCGATTTTTTTAAACCAGCCTTTTTATTTCAAATTATTCAAAATAGTCAAAATATTAATGCTATAATAATAATAAAAATAACAATAATATTTGGGATTTGTAAAGCCCCTTGAATCAGTTTAAATGTTCTATTCACTATCTGGACCAAGTGTGCCACACAAGTCCTGAAAAGTGAAGCCAAAGCGTCTCGATCGCCCCCAGGTGGCTGGATGCAGTATAGGTCATAAACCCCGCCCTCTTCATGAAATGTAATGGGACATAGACAAACCAAACAATCAAATTACACTTCAAATACATTTTTTCCAAAGATGGTTTCTGTCATTTTAGGCAGTTTTTATCACGTTAATGTTAGTTCAAGTGTTCGTTCTTTAAATAAGTTTTAATTAGTTATTTGATGCTATAAAAAAGCGGGGGTGTGACGTTATGATTGACAGCTCAGATTGACAGCTTCTCTGAGGCACCAACGGACACTTTTCGGGAACTTCAGGTGTAGATGGAGCTTTAACTTTAATCTCTACATTTCCATAACTGTTTATCTCACAAAAAGTTGTTGATTAGGCGGGAGTGTGGGCGGGACCTCCACTTCGCGCTCACTACTGTGCAGACTCAAGACCCAAGATGCCAGCGCCATATTTGAACACTGGCGGCTTCACTTACGTCAATGGAAGAGAGTGAAGGCGCATCATCCATCTTTTTTTACAATCTATGATCTGGACTAATTAAAACCATGGCAAAGCATCCCTAAAACTATATTTATTCAATAAATAACATGAAATGTAGAGTTCACAGCATGCTTAAGGTAAAATGACTACACAGGCCAGTTTGTTCCTGTACGCTTAACTATGTTTATCATCTGTAGTCTACCGCTGGGCGAAAGGATGCAGACAATATCCCAAGATAAACACCATAACAGCAGAACGCAAACTACTGAAAACTGCAAAAATGCAAAGTCATGAAAATAGCCTGTGACCTCATGCAGGACATCATTTGAATTTTTAATTGAAAACACTCACCAAAAGCTGTGTCAATTGCTTGCAGACATGTTACTCAATAAACAGGCAAACACCAGCCAAGCAATTTCAAAATGTTGAAGATGATGCATACATCCTGATTCCAAGAGTAGAAACACAGTGGGGTATTTCAGCCTCCTAATTGAAGACAGACGTCTGGCCACATGACCCCCGCCAAATTGCAGCAAAGGCAAACAACTGCACCACGGAATGGAAACTTCATTTCCACTCTTTCCTCTTGGCTCTCTGTCTCTTGCTCTCTCTTTAATAAACAAAAGCTACCCTAGTCATATAACTAAATTCCCGCATTTGATCAGGGCCCATTATGTTAAACTGCAACATGATTTCTGTACAGGCTTGTCGTGTTATTTTCACTCACTTACACACCTGTAATTACAGTGGCTTTAGCTGCTTGGTGATAAAGAGGTGTTTGGAGTCAGTAACAATGACTTTAATCAGTGAAGAATGTTTGGGTCCAGTCCAAAATGGTCCTTAACATCTGAAGTTAATTTAACCTATTACAAGCATCGCATTTCACGATTAACACGTCAAAGCGTTTGCATCTTACTGTTACTTGAGCAGTTGCTGCATCTTGCACAGATACAATTATAAGGATAAATATAAGGGTAAATATAAGGAGTCCAATTGGCAGTAGTCCAGGCTCTGTCTGGTATTAAGATGCCTTCTGTCACTGCATTTATCTCAGGCCTGGCCTGATTCTCACAGACGGGATTTTCCAGCAAAGCACTGCAAATGAGTTCAGCCCAAGAAACTTACATTCCATTATCACATTCCATGTGGACATGGCCAAAACCGCAAATGAACATTCATGCATTTCACCAGTACGTCAGGAACTGTCTCTGACTTTCCATTGTGTTTGGAGATTAATATTATGTAGGGCTAGACTTTTGACTATTGGCATTATGTCTGATCTACTCACTCAGTCACAAACACGCTTAAGGTATGGCCACATTTGCAAAATTTCTGTGAAATCTTGTGGCAAAATATGTCTACTTTCCACTGTCAATAGCGTAGCGATGTATGAAGCACAACTTGCACAGAATTCACCTTCAAACCATTCAGTTTTCTGTTGGTCAATGTGGTGAATTTGAGTGACCAACTTGAACAAGTGGAATCTGGTTGGGGAACTTTTTCACTCAATCAGGAAAATCCAGATTGTGCGGATTCCTGTTTAAATGACTAGGAATCACTTGCAGAATTTCACAGAACAAGTGTAAGTGTGACTACCTTTAGGCATGAACAGATCATCTGAATCACATGTAAAGCAAAGTGTTTACAATGGCGTTTAGAGTCAGGTAGCTCTGAGAAATATCATAGAATACTAAATCTTGATAGGGGGAAAAAATAATTCAGATTATAGTGCAAAAATCTCCACAAATGGTTGTAAAGAAAACACAGAAGAAATAGGTGCAAAATGTGTAATCAGAAACTCTGAAAATCAGAATAGACACTTCTGCTTGTGGATATCTTTACCTTCTTCTCACTGCATATTTCAAATATTTGAAGCCACAAATCTCACAAATGTTTTCAAATCCAATGTTTAGTTCCTCCTTAGAAGCCATTAAATACAATTTTGTCCCGGCTGACTGATAGAAACCCATTCACCATGACTCCCAGAAGCTGCATAGCAGTCAAGCAATCTGATAGGAGCCTGTAATTTTCACACACGTTTTCCAGTTTTGTGCACACATGCATCACAGTCAGAGAACCAACTGTGGGTATGACGTCTGAGGCTGAGAGTATATTAAAGTTAGTGACAGTGACTGTGGTAGAGTTCAGCTCAGGTGAAGTCTGCAGGCACCAGCATTCAAATAATCTAACACAGCAGCATTAAACAGTATTTTAAAAGATCATTGTGGGTTAAATGGCACAGAACTGCGGTTTAACATGTTAAATGAGACTCTATCAGTGCTTGATTACAAACCACGGCCACATCTGAAGGAAGGACTTCAAATGCAAGAAGCATAAAAGAGGTAAGAAAAAGTGCTATATATGCATTCAAGAAAAACAAAAGTCACAGATGAAGACCCCTGAGGTCCAGGAGTGCCAAAAAAAGAGGTGGGAAGAGTGTGGGTGTAACAGGGGCCTTCTGGGATGCCTGAGCTACAGCCGGAGCGAGACTGCCGAGGCCTCCTGCCTATCTGTGTGAACTTAGGGATGTCTTCCCATTGCAGCCTTAAATTACTGCCAAGTCCCACGCATCTACAGGAAACATCCCCCCACAGGAGGGAAAAAACCTTATTTGCCATGTCTTTCGCTTCCTTTATATGCAGCAAAATATATGAGTCTGTGACGGCAGTGAAGAGAAAAAAATAACGCAGACTGCTACACTACGAGCCGAGAACTGTCCCCTGACATTTTCTCAAGGATGCGAGCGCTTAACGAAAGCACGGGACTCAGTGCTGTCTGCGTTCTAGCACAACGGGTCTTTTCAGCGTGTCGCCCACGCTCAGATGAAACCACACTCTGACATACTCTGAGCAGGCCCCCAGTTTCAGGCCCCCAGGGGAGCGGCGAGCAGAGGACTGGGTATTGCAAAAGCAAACAAAGTTCCAGATGAGGCACTCAGGCAGGATGTCAGCCCGGGTCTACAGAAATTCCATCCCACTGCTACACGCAACCCTAGAAAATAATTCACAGCCGTTCCCAAAAACAATACCTTCTGACAAAGACCAAAAAATTGGTTTGAGAAACACAAAGTGTTATTTAAAGGTGCCGTTAGTAGTTTTTTAGCTTTCAATCTGGTTTTCTTATACTTTAATCAACACAATAGTATTAAGACACTGCACTGCCATCTATTGACGTGGATCAGCATGATCGTTTCTGAGTTTTTAAGTATCTTACACTGACATTAGTGGGCTTTAGAGAGCAGTCTACACAGAAATTAATTCCCTTACCTGTTTAAACCAAAAAAGATGCAACTTGGGCATCACTACTAGGATATTCTCTGTCATCAAATCCTTCCACCTTGTGTATGCCGCAACAATATTTATGCTTGTTTTTTTTGTCTTTGTCTTTCTGGCTTCAAACCTTTTCTGCTTATTCAGCTGCACAGATACTGATTCTCCCATTGCCTCTGCTGGTAAAGCAAATCATTTTCAGTGCAAGGATTCTTGTCGACGTTTAGTGAAACACCGTAGATCACGTCATTTCACAACATGACCAAATACAATGAGGGTGACCCGCACCACATACAATTTAAAAATTTTTTATATAAAACTATCATGAGCACAGTCGTCTATTTTATCCCTTTTTGCTGATAATGACTACAGCATAGCCTACATACATTCACTATATCCGTTTTCATAGGCTTTATATTGCACATTATTTGGAGGACAGCAATGGGCAGGATATAGAATAACATTGTTTAAAATAATGGATTAAAATTAATTATTTTTTTTTATTTTTCACCAGATTAATCGAAAAAATAATCAACAGATTATTCGATTATCAAAATAATAATTAGTTGCAGCCCTACAAACATTATCTCACGTGAGTGTATACCATTTAGATGACTCTTTATGCTGAATACTGAAACTACTGAATGCACCTTTAAAGTAAACCGTTATTTAATTAAATATACTAAATTTATCAACAAGGCTACATAATTTCATTCAGATGCATCTCAATCCATGAGGATTTTAAGATTTGAGTTAAGCACTGCAAAAATGTTACATGCTTTTCTTGCAGTAAAAATCATTGGGATAGCATGTAACAGGAGTCATTTTTATTTATTCCTTCACTATAATCAACATCATAAAAACAGTGTTGCCTTGAGATTTAAAGCAATAGCAGCATGTCAGTCATTTACTTTGCCTCGGGTAAGTGAATTTATTCTGCATTGAAGAGACGCGATCCATCACCTGTGTAGGACTAGACCTATGCTGACAATGAATTACATAACTGACTATCAAAGTGTAATGCTTCTTCTTTAGTACATAACTTGCCTGAGGGAAGTTGTTTTGTCTAATATTAAGGAGCACAAATCCCACTCTCAGATGTTCTATTTCTTAAGGGCTCTATTTTCCTCACTAAACGCTCCCATTTTCCAGTTCTTCAAAGTCTGTAGCAGCGGACAAACTCACAATACAGCACAGCACAAAGCATGTCTTATTACACATGGAACAATGGGGCCCATTTTTCATTCCATATTTTCACAGCATTCCTTTCTTTTCCTTCATGCCTGACATGAAGTGCCCTACTGCCAACAACCACCTGCAGGAAAGAAAATTCCAGCAGCGGGTATGCGAACGCATCCAGACTGTTTTCCTGCATGCACACACATGCTCATATACACACACACACACAGACACACACACACACACAAAGGCCCGGTGCTTTCCTGTGGTTCTGCAGCGAACTGGGATGAAGCAAGCTTGAGAAAAACAGAGCGCACACTGTTCATTCCTAAATCCCTCTACAAGGCAGCCGTGTCTGCTCCCATCCCATTAAGCCGGCCTTTAGGGAGCTGCGCTCACATCAAATTCACAACATCCTGCACACTGATTCTGCTCACGCTGCCAGACTTCCAAATGGCACGTCATAAGCAAGTCTGTTTGATTATCTGCTTTCCTCGGCAAACAAGCTCCGCACAGAGAATGAAAATGAATTTCGGGTTATGAAACAGAGATGCAAGGAGCTGAGAAAGACGGCAAATCCTTATCTCTGCGGTCTCTGCTTTGTGCCGTTATGTGGCGGCTCATCCACGATATGCACAGAGAAAATCCAAGAGAAAACAGACTAATCCGCAGATATGACTCATTTGGTGCGAGTAGAGAATCCATAATCCAGATGGTAATATTTCTGTGGCACATAATTTAATGTAATCTGCCACGCAAATGACAAATGATCAGACTTGAAGACTCTGAAGAAGGTGTAAGGCAAACAGCATCGTTTTTGTGCAAGTTAAAATTCTGCCTTCGTAATGACTCCAGATTAATCTGCGGTCACGGGACGGGTTCACGGTACCCCTGAAACATGTGAAATTTGCCACTGTGGTGAAACACTAGCACAGGCTGCTAAAGCAACACAGCAAACGTCAGCACCCATTTATCACGAGCTGGGAATGTAATAGGAAATCCACATGTGAATTTCTTCAGTGTTATTTCCCCTTTGATGAAGCATTAATTTGTCCTAATTAGATTTAATACTAAGTTATTGTGTTGTAAGCATCTTTGCCCAGTGGAAGTGGTCCTCTTGCTAGGCTTAAGGGGCCAAACGCTTTGTGTATTTGAAAAGCTTCCTTTAATCACACTGTAGCCCATATCACCAGATTTAACCCAATTATTACAGCTTATTTTCACCCTCAAGATGGTTTTAATTGCTAATCACAAATAAAAGGGGGCATTTGCATGTGGAGATGGTGGAAAGGAAACAAAGCAATTAATTATCTGGGTGTGTTCACATTTTAGCCCCACAGCATCCTAGGTTTACATTTACTTCATTCTACTAAAAGCATGTGTTGGGCCACCTGCCACTCAACAGTTTACATTGCTATATTAACAGTTTTTTATTATTTAAAACAGTAAATATTATTCCACGATAAACAGCAGAATGCAAAACAGCAGCATTGTGAATGTGAGTGCTGAAAGTGAGTGGCCCCCAGTAATCATCATTTTTTATTCAAAAGTGAATATATTAACTTTTGGCAATCCAAGCAAATAAAGTTCAAAAAGAGATGTAGGCTGTAATTGCATCTGGTTTATTTGTTACACTGTAAGTGGAAGGTCAAGTCGAGAACACTGTATTGTGGGATATAGTATCACTTGCAGTGTACTCTGCCTGCATAATGCAAGCGTAGTAGGTCATTTGGGTGTAGGGGTGCACGATTAATTGAAATAAAGCTGACGTTGTGATATGGTAGTGCAATTATCCAATTATAGCAAAAGTTTGAAAACAAAGAAACGAAGACAGCCATAAATATTAGCATTGTAATTTTACACTTGTAATGTAAACAAAATTATATTAGTTTTCTTAAATACTATTTTCACAGTAAAATATTACAATAGTAATATTTCATATTTTGTTTTTATTTAGTAATTACAAATATTATTAGTAGTAGTATTAGTATTATTATATAACCATACCGATATAGCCATATTTGATTAAACAGAGAAACTCCAGAAATCTTCCATTTATATGCTATAATGCAAACCATTAGGATCAGGCAACATGTTAATCAAACATAGGATTTGTCAGAGAACATCAGGGCTATACTCAACATCAACCATGTTCATTACAGATCACCACCTCTTGAACCCTATAATGATTGAATGACTTCCTCATTTGAATACGTCAATGGTTTAATTTTTTTTTCTTGTCAGAGATAAGCATCCCTTGGTCGACATAACAAGGAGAAAGCTGTCTTGCGTGGGGATCACGCTGAGTCGTGGCAAGACCTCAAACATCTGCTAAAGGTCAGGTTTCCACTGTATGGAACCAATCAATGAAGCCCATAGAGCTTCCAAACAAAGAATAGTGTTTCACACGAGAGAAGGAACCTTGCCATTCATTTAAAGGACACTGATTTTATGCACTCAGTAATCCCCTCAAGGCAAGACAACTCACAACCCATTGGACAACCAACAAAAAGACATATGTGAAACTGAACTTATATTTGTCGCAAGTTAGGGCATTAGCTGGATGTGCCTGATCATTCTCACTACATCACATCTACTGCTTCTTCTGAAAACTGACAAATGACCTTTTGTTGTTTTTGATCATATAAAGCATGTAAAACAAGTGAGGAAAAGTAATCACCTGTTCTTTGATAAAGCATCAGAACAATCATTTAATTATGCAATATTTCATCAATCAGGGAAAAACACTGACCTATTATAGCATTTTTACAGTACATGTGGGCAGTATGACTACAATCTCATTTACTATAACAAATAAATGGTTTTATATTCTAATAACCGTGTGGTAATGCCTATTCTAGAGATTTTTTTAATGAATTTTCTGGATCTAGAAAAATAAATATTCTACAAATAAAATTTTCTCTTTCTATTTGGAGCTTGATAAATTAATGCAAAAGATATAAATCATAATTTAATGAGTATGGCATCAGTGCATAAACAGCTTCACAATATGTACCACAGCTGCTACAACTAAATGAACTAATATTATAAAATGGATAGTCCTGAATCTCAATTCTGATTGGATGGGCCACATCTGTAGTCTCTGACCCCGTTTACACCTGGCATTATCATCTGTTTTTTGTAATCGGATCACAAGTGGTTATACACCTGAGGACTGCACATTAAATAAATTCAGCATTCAAATGCAAGTTACGTCATTGCTTGAACGGCATAAACAACTAACACCCCTTAATAACTGCATGCTCTACCGGCTGATACATTTCTATTGCTGCACAATATATACTGTCATACAACCTAGCCGTAATTCACTGTGGGACATTCAGCCACTACAAAGAGCTTTACTTGCTGAAAAATGTAAAAATTGGCACATGTTTGCATCAAAGGTTTCTCGAGAGCAGCAGACACAGTTCCACCACATGATGAATAGACCAGATTTCAGCATTGTTCCTGGACGATCCTTTGCTCGCAGTAATTGCGCTCAAATTTCCCTGGAGATTTTCGCTAAATCTAAAGTGCAGCAGCCACATGCAGTGCCCTACATGCCAAAGGTATGTGTAGATGTGCGTTTGCGTACATCTCAAAGGTTGTCACGGCTCCAGGCGTGTACACACCTCCCACTGGGCCTCTCTTTAAAGGTGTGTCATGCTCCACAATGCCGCCTCCAGCTTGTGGGTGTTGCTTTTTAGCCCCAGGCAAAACAAAACTCAATAAATATGGGCTCTCAGCAACCTCCTTCAGATCCTGCCAAACAGTCATGATGTTGAGACAAACTGAGGCAAAACAAGCACTTAGACTCAGATGTATATTTCCATCATAAACTGGGTTTAGACACAGAGTATGTGCTCACAAAGGTCTGAGCAAAAATTCTTTCAGTTACACTTTATTTTAAGGTGTCCTTGTTACACTGTAATTATACATTTAAGTACTGAGTAATATTAAATAAATACATGTTCTTACTATAGGGTAAGGATTAGGGTTTGATTTAGGGTTGCATGTAATTATGCATAATTTATAGTTATTACTATAGTAACTACATGTAAGGTGAAACAAGGACACAGTAAAATTAAGTGTTACCACTCTTTCTACTAAATCAAGCTGCATTACGACACTTTCTCTGTCTTCTGCTTTCCCGTGTCCATGCAGCACTTCCACATGCATCCTTGGGCAATAACATGTGTGACTACTCAAAAAGGGAAGTTGAGATATACTCTCTAATAGTGCCATCCGGAAATGGGACAGTATTTCTCAAAGCAAATCACTCATGTCGGAATCATCCATGCCGCAACCGCGTTACCTTTATGAGCCAACAAGAGTTCACTTGTTTGGAGTGAATTTAATTAAGAGCACATTCCAGCAGGCTCGCCAAGTAGCATAACTGCCACCTCAGATGGAAGTGCTAAAAAAAGCCAAGCCCTTAGAGTAACAGTCCATTTATTTGATTTGTGAAAGTATGCGCTGAAAACGAATATACAATAGTCTAAAAGGCAGACATCTGGTTTCGCTTAAGAGCACATTCAACAAAAGCAGAGAAGGATCAGCACAAGGAGATAGGGCTGGAAGCCTGCATTGGCTCAGTGGTCCATTCCCGCCTACAGAAAGCCTTGTTTGTGTTTCATTTCTGACCGTTTGCTGTCTTAGCTCAAGCTAAAAAAGACTCTACCATCACAGAAACCCACATTAAGTGCTTCCGAAATTACAGGAAGTCCCACATAAATTGAGCAAGAGAAATAAATTTCCCTGCTTTCTAATGCGAGTGTGATTCAGAAATAGAGGAATAGGCTCTGTGTATGTCACTGCCGAGCATAACAGGATATACAACACTACTTACTCATTGCATCACCCCAGAGCTATTCAGACCTCCATCGCTAATGTGTCTGTACACACAGAGAGAGGTCAGCCAATGCGGCTCCAATAAATGCACTAACATACTTTGGTGTTTGACTGTATCGATATCCTAAATGATTTCACCTGTGTACGTTTAGCGCAATTAAATGCTTAAATATGCATAATTGCACTCAACCGTTCTGTAGTGCAGCCATTTCACAGCAAGACATAGGCGCTGTTCCAAAACCTAGTGAGATGCCTTGCTGTCTGCTTCCTACATGGGCAGCATCCTAACTGAAGTGGCACTGCATAAGTAGGGGTGTGCAATATGGAAAGTCTACGAAGAAACAAACAACAACAAACGTAATTCTAAATGTTTTTCTGAACCAAGAATTTTTATTTCAAAATCCGTGCGTGAAAAATGTTGACTCATTTCAAATTCAGGTCAAATTCCTAAAAAATTAGGTCACAAGTTAATGACCATGAGAAAATGTGGGTACCCTGGGGGCATAAATCAAATAAGGCTATAAAAAATTATCATAATAAAGGTAAAAAAAACCCTGGAAATCAGTTTTTGGGGACAAATACTGCCTCGTAGTGGAAAGGTTAAATTCTATCACTGTTGTGAACTAACCAGCACACAGAATATTAAGAATATGAAATTGGGAGTCAGCTGTCCACAGCAGGCCTAAACCAGCCAAAGTACCAGCATAAAAACAAGTCAAATCAACAAAATCCAAGAAAATATAGATATAATTATTGGCAATATCACACACCAATACGCAAAAGTGACCAATCTGAGAGGCAACAATAACCCAATGAATACAAACACACTCCTCAAATGAAGCACATGGGAGTTTGATACGCTAACAATCACAATACTCTATTAAGCATAAAAAATACAGAACATACACACAAATATGAGTAAAACAGTCTATTTTAATTAGATTGAACTATATTTATGTTTTGGTATTGAATGAAATATATTTGTAATAGACGTTTTTCTTGCTTTGTCCACCATCTTGGATTTTTATGATGCCATAGCACCATATTTGCTATTATAATATTTAACTGATTTAGTGTTGTATCAAAATTCAACTAATAGCATTAATGTTCGCAAACAATTTATTCAATTATGACACATTTGACCCTGATCTTCTGATGCACGTATAACACACTAGGTACGTCCCAATTGGTGTCCAATACCCAGATGATGCACTTAGCTAAAAAAAATTAAGTGTGGAATGTACTTTATGCACTCAACTGTCACAGCTTTTCTTTACGTAGTGAAAGGATAAGGACTATCAGACTCTGATGTTGGATGGCAAAATAACCTTATGAAAATAGTAAATAGTGCATAGTATAAATGCACAGGAAGTCAATTCCCAATTCTGTCATGTCAAATGCGCTGTCACGTCATACGCGCTGCATACACTGCAGATAATAAAATCTGTCTGTTTCTGCATTTGAAGAGTTAAGCGCAAACCTGCACGGTGATTCACACCGCTGGGCTCTTGTTGCTATGGGATACAGTCCAATCACTGGACTGAGATGCAACTTCATCTGTATGTTAAAAAAAAACAATTGCAGGATTGAACTGTCTGAAGTGACATACTTCATGATCTAGGAAGTCACCACAAGACTGTACATTTGAAACAACATCATTATGGTTGGTCTGGTTGAACACAATAGAAAATACTGAGGCGGATATACAAAAACATCAATTACACAGTGCATAGTATTGCTACAACAATGAAACAGTGTTAAGTAAACATTATCATGTAACTGTTCTGGTAACAGAGGAGCTCAGTAACATTCGAATGGAGGGTAGTTTTTTCCAGAGAGGCCTGGCTGGTACAGGACAGGGGTCAGTCCAGGTTAAACAGGATAGATTTCAGGAATAGAATGTGTGTCACATGCGGAGGGCTAAAAGCAGTGCGGCATTATTGGATCTTTTTTTATATTTATTCAAATAATGATACTGTAGGTGAATTCCAACCTGCGTTTTAGCATCCTTGAAGGGCACTTCAGGAAGGGGACACAATTTGTAGGAGCATTCCAAACGAAAGTGAACAATTGATTCCTTTCATGAAGGGCCATTCCATAAATCCGTTAGAGAAGGCAACATGCAATGGTCACTTCAAGGAAGTGATTTAATCATTTATGGTCATGTTCTGCCCTTCAGAGTAACTAGGGCATAGGGATGCTCACTTCCGATTGGAATTTGCCCTGTATAACATTATTTGATATACAGTATGCATACTGTGCATATTCTGCTAATTTGTTTTCTATGCACTAAATACTCCAATTGAGCTGGTTCACAAATATATAGTATCCAACCAGAGGGCAATGCACAGATTACTGTATCCCACAATGCAATCAACTTGGCTTTCTAATGCCAAGCAGAAGTGAAGCAGAAACATTTCATCTGTGATATTTAATCTACACCAGAGTTGCGTCCGAAATCGCGTACTATGTGAGTAGGTACTACATTTGAATTTCAACTTAATTCGCGACCATTAAAAAAGTACGTTCTATATAGTATGAATAAGTGTAGTATGAATGTAATCTGGACGTTGTCGTTATCATATGACCTACCAGCGTCAGTTTCATCCCTTCAACCCCATTCATAAATCCTCTCCCGTGGACTCATGGGATAGTAAAGTGTCCATCTAATGCACACTTCAGAATCTCGCCGGAAGTAGTAGGTCATCCGGGTACTTTTCGCCTACTGTTTTTCGAATACTATGAATTCGGACATACTACTCTGTTGGCTTACTGGTTTTCGCATACTATATAGTAGGGAAGTATTCGATTTCGGACGCAGCGCAGGATTAGTTTGGGCTGACAAAAGCTACAATTTTTTTTTTACACTAAATTAGACTAAAGGTGAAGTAGCCTATGTCATTTCTAAAGCACTACAGCCCTATAGAATCCATTTGATTTTTTTCCCAAGTTTTTTCCTATTTTTATGACTGGATTCCATGATTTCATTAATTATAAGGCCCTAACAGAACCACAAAAAAAAAAATCATTTTCAAGCAGGTTTCCTGAACACGAACAAACAGTATGCTGCAAGTATCATGCTAGTATTCTATTTAGATGTTTAGCCACGGACTGTGCACTACAAGGTTCAGTCTTAAAACCCAACGTTCAATGGAAGGTTTTTGCTTTTCATGAGAAGGCAGACAAGGAATGTACAGGAGAGACAGGGCCTATACCTAACTCAATAATAAAGTACAAAAGTTCAATGTTTTTCCACCTCATTGCATTCACTTATGCGGCGTCCTTCAGCACTCCTGGCAAACTACTGTCGCAATCCGCACCCGAAAGGGAACACGCTAGAATGCTCTGCATTCAGGTTAACGCTCCCAGCCACCTTTAATGTTTAAACTCGAGGCCTGTCAGCCATAAACCTCTCCCGTCGATAAGTGTTATATCTCTCGTTCTAAACCACTATTTTACAAGCGCGAACAACTACAGAAGGGGTTCTTTATATTATGTAAGCCTAATCCACCGACAATTAAGATAGGAAATGTGTCATTGCCTGGCCTCAGACAGAACGCTTGTCATTCCCAAAGTAAAGGTGCACAAAGGAAGAGTGCTCAAATCGTTTTAGAGAAGATATGGAAACGGAGGCTCACTGTCAAAAGAAAACAGTGCCGGTTTTAGTGTCAGTCAGACTGAACAAAGAGCAATCTCTCTGTAGGTTAACTCTGGTTCAGGGGAACGGCTGAACATAGCGGCCTTTATACTGTGCTGCAGTGGGGGAGGGCGGTGAACGACCACCGGTCTCATGTTACGAGCTGTTTTCTTAAGCCACAAATCACATGGCCACTTCCAGCTCTTTACAGCCAGCTGTTGCCAATGTGATTGAGGGCTGTTAATGGAAGCTGCATTGGTATTTTTTGCAATCAAATACTTTTCCATCATCATCCCTGACATCTTTGTAAATAACAGTGGTGCGATGTCACAGGAAAAAAACAAGAAATTTCACAACTAAACGATATGTGATTTTGGGCCATTGATAGTACTTGTTTACTGTGTGCTAAATATATACTGCACATACACGGTTGTACAAAAGTCTGCTATTTCATGGGCACACTTGTGTAAATAGACTAGACAATGTAAACAGTTTTAGATTTTTACAATACTCCAGACTTGGACTATAAATTAAACAATAATAATGGCTTTTACAGTAATGTTTCTAATTTTAGTGTATTTTTGTGTATTGTGTTGTTGTTGTTTTTTAAGTGACAACATGTTTCCATGTTACCATATTCTATTTTCATTTCCTGCAACACACAGACTACAAGCTTAATTCTCTTACTTTTCCAAAAAAAAAAAAAAAAAAAAGCCAAACAAACAAAAGTGTTTACAGCTTGAACTTTCAGCTGCAAGGCAGCTATTGAGTGTGGAAAGTTCTGTGTGCTGATTAGCAGCGGTACAGTTGGTGACCTCAGGACACAGCCCTGAAAACAAACGGCCAGAATACTGTACACACTTACTCTATACACACAATGACAGGAGCCGCTCCATTCATCTCCACCACATTAGTGCTGTCTTACTGATCAAAGACCAAGCAGGATTTTGCTGCAACTGGATAAGAAATTGTTTCAAAACATTATAATTTTGAACGTTTTGGAATAAAGTCTTTTATGCTCACCAAGGTTACATTTATTTAATCAAAAATACAGTAAAAACAGTCATAATGTGAAATATTATAACAATTTAAAATAATTGTTTTCTATTTTAATAAATTAAAAAATGTATTTATTCCTGTGAGGGCAAAGCTGAATTCCATTCTTCAGTTTCACATCATGATCCTTCAGACATAATGCTAATTTGCTGCTCAAGAAACATTTATTATTAGTAGTATTATTATTATCAATGTTGAAAACAGTTTTTAATGATACCATGATGATACCATTTTCAAACATGTGTGGTGAGATTACAAAAAGAGAGAGAAATTAATGCTTTTATTCATCAAGGATGCATTAAATTGATCCAAAGTGACAGTGAAGACATTTATAATGTTACAAAAAATGCTTTAATAAATGTAATAAATAAATTTAATAAATTGCAAATACAATTGCAAATGCTTTCTATTCATCAAACAATCCTGGAGAAAAAAAGTATCACCATTTCCACAAAAAGTTAATCAGCACAAATGTTTTCAACATTGATAATAATAATCAGAAATGTTTCTTGAGTACCAAATCAGCATATTAGAATGATTTCTTAAGGATCATGTGACACTGAAGACTGCAGTAATGATGCTGAAAATTCAGCTTTGCCATCACAGGAATAAATTACGTTTTAAAACACAATCTAATAGAAAACAGTTATTTTAATTTGTAATAATATTTTGCAATATTACTGTTTTTACTGTATTTTTGATTAAATAAATGCAGCCTTGGCAAGCTTTATTTTATTATACATATTTTACTTGTATACCCTTAACTTAAAATATTTAGCATTTTTACATTTTGCATTAATATATTATTTGTTCTTTTAGGATTTATATTAGTGGGGATGTATTTGAAACCAATGTAATCACAATATTTGAAATTGTTCATTTAATTTAAGTGTCAATAGAAACATTTAAACAGAAGGGCACATAAGCTAACTGTACTAATTGTAGAGATAAAAACAGCTAATTGTTAAAAAAAAATAGCTTCAAAACAGCTGATCACATTTAATTTAAAAAAAAAAAAAAATTTGAAATGGGGTAGAGACCTATAATCACGAAAAACTCGTTGTCTTTTTTATGATGGGTATATTATAACATTTTACCACTGGCTAAATAACTAAATTATCTATAAACATTATGGAGGACCTATAATTATGAAACTATATATATATATATATATATATATATATATATATATATATATATATATATATATTCATGAATGAAAACATGGCAGAATTGTTTATAGCCCTGGCCATTTACACAGATGTGTTACATTTGTAACCAACTGTTTTGTAAAAAAAAATAGATTGCAAAATTTGCTATCATGATTACAGCAAGCTTGACAAAGGAAAAAACTATAAATAAGGATTTTAGATATTTCAATGAGAAATCCTGGTGCAAAACACTAAAGCTAAAGAAGACCCTTAATTAGAAATCTAGTTACTTGTCACAAAGTCAGCGTTAAAAAAAAACATGGTACACACAAAGAGCAAATGTTTTAATTCAGATTTCAAAAGGTATAAAAGTCACAAGCTGACAACTAATATTACAATCCACCACCGTTGACTGAGATCCAAACATTGCTCTACTACACGACTCCATTGCCTGACTGACTTCCAAGCTTTCCATGTACTAAACGATCAAAAGCTGACGTTTAACAGGCTATTAAAAAATGCCATATTCTCAGTAAGATCTCCCGCTGCTAATATGTAATTTTCGCAGAATGTTAGCCGTTGTCTTACCGTCAGTTCGGGATTGTCGTGGTCGCGGTGAGTGACGGCTCGGATGACTCCGGTTCGCCATGACCAGCGCGCGATGTGCGCGGGCTCCAGCGGCTCCTCTCCGCTCACGCACAGGAACCGCTTCCCGACCACCATGGCGAAGAACCCTCAAAAACTTCAACACTCGCACCCTACCTACCACACATTTACACCGTCTAACTGCGTTCTGAACAAAAAAAAAGAAATAACCGTGATTTTTTTCGCCTTTTGCGTGTCAACCGCAACCCGGGGGATTTAAATTTCTCTCAGCCTCCACCCGCGAATGGTCGCTCTCGCGCTCGTGAAACTGAACACTAGACCGCATCACTGTGAACGTAAAACTGGTATCCCTCCGCCTCAACAACTCACAAGTCCATGAAAAACCGCAACAGGGAGATTTCTACGTCCGCCAGACAGATTCATTCTCAATGGGAGACTAGCTGCTTTTCTACTATACGCTAGTGTGCTGAAAATAGCGCTTAGTTGTTATTGTTGTTGTTTTTGGTATATTAGCAGGCTGCGCAGGAATGAAGAACATAAAAACAAACAATCTATCTATCTATCACTCGTCTGTCCATCTGTCTGTCTGTCTATCTATTTTTATTATTTTTTTATATTTATGAGAAAATCAGTATTTTTTTATATAATTCTAATTAATAATTATATAGGCTATATATAATTATATAATTAATTATATAATTAATACTTATATAATTAAAATATGATTGATATAATAATAAATATATGATTTGGAAATGAATAATTCTATTAAAATACACAGCATATGTTTATTTTCATTCTGTCATACAGCCATACAGATGGAAATCTGATTTCCTTCACACATTTGCAAGTTTATAGCTGACCTGTGGGCTGTTCATTGATGAGCACAAGAGGAGTGTTGATATAGGGAAGCATATGCACCATGGGACACAATCAGTCCGTGCACCTTTAGGTCAAAGCAGAAGATGGAGACAGATATCTCATGGCTGAATCACAAATCATAGAGAGCCGCTGAGGTGGTTGTTGGTCCTGCAGACACTCTTTGCTTTGCTGAATGCAATATGGCACAATTCCAAGTTGCAGCTTCTTTAACATCAATGATCGGAAGCAGTAGTGGAGAGAATACAAAAAAATATCACACAATAGTAATACATTTTTCATGTTTCTTCACACGCAGTGTGTATGTAATACGTAGGCCTAATTACAAGATGTACTGTACTATGATTGCATGGTTGCATTTATTTACTTTAATATAGACCCATTATTATGTCAACATTAAACATATTACAGATGAAAGAAAGGATAGATGAAAGAAATAATTACCTTCTGCTAAGAGTAAAAAAAAAAGTGTTATTATATTACCCCAATATGTAGGCTATACTTAAAACACAAAGAGAAAATTAGATGCTTAACACCTCAGATGTTTAATTAGGCTACATGAAGCTGCAAGACGCAGAATATCTCTCTTTGGATAGGAACAATAAGACTTCCAAGAGAGACCACAATTCACAGGTGTCATCTGTTGGTGGATGTGTTCCACTAGATATGTATGCCTGATGTATTTCAATCAGTTAGAAAGCAACACGTCCCTCTTTTCTTGGAGAGATTGCTATTATGTTTTCAGATATAGATATAATACACGTGTATTGCTCAATATGAAAGAGGGAAATTACCGATTCTAAAGATTGTGATTCAGGAACTATTTGCATATATATATATTAGTGCTGGGCAATCGATTAATCACGATTAATCACATCCAAAATAAAAGTTTGTGTTTACATAATATATGTGTGTGTACTGTGTATAATTATTATGTATGTATAAATACACACACATACATGTATATATTTAAGAAAATATTTATTTATATATAAATATATATATATATATATATATGCATGCAAATATTTCTTAAATATATACATGAAGAAGTGTGTATTTATATATACATAATAATTATACACAGTACACACATATATTATGTAAACACAAACTTTTATTTTGGATGTGATTAATCGATTGTCTAGCACTAATATATATATATATATATATATATATATATATATATATATATATTAGTGCTGGACAATCGATATATATATATAATATCCTAAAGATTAGGTTTAACATTGATTTAGGTCTAGGGTTAAAACCGGTCAATTTTGACCTCGGATCCCTTTTTAAGAATTAAACTCAATTTTAAATCTGAGATAGATAGATAGATAGATAGATAGATAGATAGATAGATAGATAGATAGATAGATAGATAGATAGATAGATAGATAGATAGATAGATAGATAGATAGATAGATTGCAGCTGAACAAACAAAGAGCAACAATATGTAGGCTAAGTGCTGTGACAAGTCCCAGTTAGTCTAGTAACACGTAGCAAAGTTGTTGTTGTTGTTGTTTTTTTAAAATAGAAAACATAGATAGAATAGAAATAAAATAGAAAGTTTTAATATTAGCCTAATAAGGTAGACACAACATTCCCCCAAACTTTTTTTGCATTAGAACGCCAACAAGATCAAAGAGTTTTTATTTTCAACGCTTTTATATTTGATTGGTCTGAACCTCATCCCGGTGTAAATAAACGAATCAGCATCGAATGCGTTGAGAGTTTGACGTTTGCGTCTTAAAAACCACGTCACTTAACAAACATTTTAACTAGCCAACCAACGCCCGAGTTTCATGTAAACAAATCATATTAGCCAATCACGTAACAGGACAATCGGGCCCTTAAATCAAATTATTTCTGACGTCAACGTGAAAGCGCATGAAACGGCATCGGTGTTGGTCGAGAGCAAGAAGAAGATGGGCACAACAAGAGTGCCATTAGTTTAATTAATATTGACTTCATAGTTAGTTTTATAGAAGATGTTTGTGTATAATACCGAGTAATGAACGAGCGGAGGATTTTAGGAGACCGTTAATGTTTGTCTTCGTTTGAAGTTGTACACTGAAGTTGAAGTAAGGTTAGCTTAGCTAGCATCTCTCCCTGCTCGGCGCAATCCTGAGGAAAATATGGTGTCCTGGATCATATCAAGATCTGTCGTGTGAGTTTAATCCTCATTTTTTCCATACATGTAGTTTATTTTTGAAGCTCGGGTTTTTAATTAGCTCTTAATTTTACTGGTTAGCCTAGTAGCATCCATGATTGCACATTGAAGATTGTAAACATAGATTTATCCTTTTCTCGAACCTATATTTGCTCTGGTTGTTCAATTAAAGCACTTTACGTGTTTTTAAACCTGACTTTTGAAAAGGATTCATGTTATTTGTAAGAAAAGAACCAGAAGCAGCAAGCCAGTGTTTATATGTTAAGTATCTAGTTTGCCGTCATAACTGGACTGCTGTATGTTCTTGTGTCAAATATTCATATGGCAGTGGACGTGTCAGTGAATGTTTTCGTGTTGACGCCTATTACAAAGATTTTTGTTGGGACTTTTGGGTTAAGGTGGAGCTGTCACAAACTTCTGACTCATCTCTCTGAACTTTTCCTCTCCCTTATGTTAACTTATGGTTGATGTCATTCGACAGGCCTGAACACGTATAGAAAGAAAGTTTACTCCAACAATTAAAACAACAATTATTAATAATAAAAATTTCATATTTGAATTTTGGTTGTAATCTGTTTTTTAATGTACTATTTTGTTAGAAGCTGATATAAATATTAATTAATAATAAACAGTGTAAATCGCTTATTGAACACTCAAACATAAAAAACAATTAGTCTTAAATAGGGGTGTCACGATTCGATACATATCACGATACTGAACTCATGTTACGATATTATTGCGATACATCAAGACATATGGTAAAAGGTTAACAAAAAATGTACTGTTGATTAAAATGCTAAATTTGGTATTACATTGGGGTGGAAATGAATAGACTTGGACTTGGTGCTGGTAACCCAATGCACAGGACAATGGTGACACCAGAATAAAAATATTCATGATTCTGAAGCTGAAAACACAGAATTATTTTAGACAAATATGCTTGCACTCTGTCACTGACTAGATATACATTTAAAATAATTCAGATTCATTCACTTTTTACTGGTAACATAAGACATTTGGCATCAGGACCCATAAATATTCCCTCATTGTATTATTACAATATTCATCATTATGTATAGTAGTTTTTTTCCTCACATAGTCATTTTTATTTTGGGCGAACTATCCACATACATGTTATTATATAAATATTGTTACATTTTTGTATTGCGATATATTGTGACACGATATATTGTTACACCCCTAGTCTTAAAACATATCAGTCGATCTCTACAACAAAAAAGAGCACATTTGCCTTTAGGTTTGGAAAGATTTGAATAATTGATGTGTCTGTCCTTGTTTGGTAGCTCATTTGCAAACAGCAGAAAGGGGATCATTTTGGTTTATTTTGTGAACGACACATTTTCCAACGTGCTCCCCTTACAGTGTGCAAGAGTCACTAGCAAGCAGTTAGGAGGCGATGTAGTCAGTCACAGAAACCAGCAAGTACCAATTACAGTCCACCTTGCTAGTTTAAGGTTATAATTCTGCGGTTAGGATTTTACAGCGTTTACGGTGTAGAAGTTCAAGTATAGGACAATAACTGTAAGCTTATGGCAAGCTGATGAGAAGTCAAGACCATATCATCTGTTTGAAATGATGCTGTGGGCTTATGTGCTGCGTGGACACTTTCGGGGCTGTGTTTTGTTTTCCTGGTTTTGCTTTTTTCTATTTGAATTTTAAAGCACTAACTGTGTATGTACAGAATAAACACCCAAAACTCTCACTGGTCTTTAAAATGCAGTAAGCAGTATGATATTAGCAGGTAAATGCTAATGTTGAGGAGAAAATGTAGAAATGTCTGTTAACCTCATGTTAGTTAAAGGAATAGTTCACCCAAAAATAATTTACTCACCCTCAAGTTGTTCCAAACCTGTGAATTTCTATGAATTTCTTTGTTCTGCTGAACACAAAAGAAGATATTTTGAAGAATGTCAGAATCCAAACAGTTGATGGAACCCATTGACTTCCATAGTATTTTTTCCCCTACATTGGAAGTCAGTGGGGTCCATCAACTGTTTAGTTCCCCATATTCTTCAAAATATCTTATTTTGTCTTCAGCAGAACAAAGAAATTCATACAAGTTTGGAACTTAAGGGTGAGTAAATGATGACAGAATTGACATTTTTGGGTGAACAATCCCTATAAGCTGGCTTCTGAGAACAGGTTTGTCCTCATTTTCTTTGCTCAGGATCACTTTTTTTATGCATCATCTCTTTAGAGCCATTTGTCTGATTCCTAAATTTAGTTGCTGTGACTGTTTTTTAGCCTCTACTTAATTTTTTTTATTACGAGTGATTTTTAGATTTTAAAAAATATCTGCAGCCATTGAAATTAGAGACAACCACAGCATTTTAATCATGATGATCCAAACAAAGATACTACACGTAGCATGAGCAGACAGTTGTTTTTTTTTTTTTTGATTTTCAAGATTTAAAGCAAAAACAGAATGGTCTGACTAGATTTTGTGAAATTATGCCACATAAAACAACTGCACAAAACAAAAGCAGCAGACGGACTGAATGAAAATGCTAATCAGGATGTAATTTCACTGTATAAATAAAATATAGATTAATCCAACTATATCCAACTATATCTACTAAAGAGCAGTGAGTAATTTTCTCTTTGTCTTTTGTTGTTTGATAAACATTAAGGGCACCGAATACAGCAAGCATAATAAGCCGCTGTCACTTTAAGACCGAATACATGGATCCAATATACTTCTACTCAGAGCATGCGCACAGAATGCCGCTTGAAGAAACCGTAGACTATTTCTTTCAAGGCTTAATGCAGTTTTAATAACTTTTTATTATCATGTCTTTTTCAGACATCTGGTAGAACTGCCAGACGAGACCGGTGAATGTAGTGAAGCAATTTTAGCTGTGTATAGAAACGTTATCTCACGAGATTTGCGTCATCTGATCGGCTCTTCTGATTGGCTTTTATAGAGACCACTGATCAAACTATATAAAACGATTATCGGCTGATGACGATTGCCGCCCGGTCGGGGCACCCTTATAATATAATAAACTATATTTCTCTTGACTTTTCTGCTAAACAAATCTGACTTTACAAGAAGAATTATATGCAATTAAGATTTACAATTGTGAATGTCCTGTTTCTTTTATACAACTGTACTATAAACTGTTTTTTTTTTTTTGCGCTGCCATTGAAAATGGTTACAAATTAAACCAAAACAGAATCAGTTGTAAAATATCAGCCCTCTTGAAATGTCTCTTTTCCAGTTTTATTCCGTTGCAGAATGCAAGCTTTGGAGGCTACATCTTGCATTGTTTTTAATTCATTGGAATATATTAAACAGTTCAAAGGCCTAATGGCTATGCACCTTGTCAGTTTAGGCAAAATACATTTAGTCCCAAGAGTTGAACCATATGTGCTTTAGAAGACTCTCAGCATCTGGCTCAAAGTAAGTCAAATCTACAGCATCATCAGAGTGAGCATTGCCTTGCCGTTTCTTAGCAGGAAACTCAAAGTTGACCTAAACCTGAGTGTCAAGGCCCTTCTGAAGATTTTATTTTTTCAGCTGCACACCCTGAGAACGATACCCTGCTACACAAAAATACTTTCAAGACCACTCAGTGCAGGTCCCGTTTCCTCCAGGGGCCCACTGGAGGAAAACCAACTCCTTGTTGTGAAAACAATGAAAGACTGATGTGCAGCACATTTATTTGTGTTTCATAGGGGCCGTGCAAGCTCTTTTGTGGGAGGAGAGGCCACAGGCAGACAGTGAGGAGAATCAAAGCCTTTCAATGAAGTGATTGCTAAACCTACAAGTTGAGCAGACTTTATGGCTTTATTGCACACTGTTAGGGCTGGGCGGTCTGACAGTATATACCCTGCAACGATAGAAACTTAACCGGTAGAGCAGGATGTGTCCCAAACGAGTAAAGAAGGGGTAGAACCTGTTATTAAGGGGTGTTTGTTAGGCCCAACACAAAGCAGAGTTTAGTTTATTGTTGCCAAGCAGCAGCTTCGTTCATGAATAATGAATTAACTTTATATGCAGTAGCAGGTGTGAGTATATCAGTCTTTTATTTTTAGCTCAAATGTTACGTAATGTGAAACATATTCATTTGTTATTAGTCTTATCATTTGGTTTGCAACCTGGTTCCAAATAGATGTTGAAAATAATTAAATGAGTGACCTTTATGAAGAATTTAAATATTTAGTTGTGCAAAATTGTGCATTATTAATATTATACATGAAATAAGTCTGACAAAACACACTGATCAGCATTTTCCATACTGGTAAAGAGAGGATAGCTTTTTATATATTCCCTCCTGCATATTTAATTATTCATAGCGCCATAGTCTTTTCTAAAAATATGTATATTTGGGTTTCCATGTCAACTGAATGACAAATGAGTCAGCAGTAACTTACATGTAAACTTTCCAGAAGTTTACAGTAAAAATACGGTAGCAACTGACTACCAGTACCAGGTACCTGCTGATAGGCGATGCTTTCAAATGCTCTCGTTCGTGTTTGTTTGAGCGCTCTCTGAGTGTCTCATGTTTCTATTTACAGAATGTTTTTACAAGCGTTGAACATTGTAGCCAATCACAATCATATCTGTTGAGTGTATGAACGCAATGGCCTATCAGAGGTGCTAGTCAGTAAGTTAGTCAGAATCCACTGCTGAAAATGCACAAGGTTTTGTTTAGTTCAACACCAGCCGCAAGCTTGCCAATCCCTTATAGCCAACAAATTGTAAACGCAATGTAAATAAGAGATTTATTGTACAATTAAGACAGCTTTTTTATTATAATGGGAGTTGCGAGAGTGCACTTTATAGATCGATAGCCTCACGGAGGGCTTTTCTCTGGCTTTGTTTATTATCCATTCACAATCTGAAGACAAGTTTAGTTTTTCATGCTGCTAATTACACTGCAAAATTTTCTGGATTTACAACCGTATTTAAATGCGCGCTTAAATCGGAAACTGCGATGACTGACAGTGATAACCAATGGATAAGACACAACAGGACAACTTTTTTTAAAGTACTTCATTCAACAGTTTTCGCTCTGGTACCGAAATTGGTACTGAGGCTCGCAAAATTGTACTACTGACTGACTAACTGACTAAAATTTTGGTAGTTACAACCTTGTAGCAACATTCTAACATTCTAATAAAAATTTACAAAAAACATATTTCATTAACTCATATTTGCTTTACATTTACCAGTATTTTATTAAAATGTCTACAGTATTTTGTCTTTGTAAAGGCTTTAACATAACCTGTTTTTGCCCTAATATTTTGGTCACTTGAATTTTTTGATGTCACAATAGCCGCTTTTCCGTCGTCGGGCCGAACGATTCTTAGAATGGTAAGGAACGGTTCCAGTTGTGTTTCCAGGCACGGTTACAAACCATTCTCGGCCCGAAATTCTTGGCACAGTTGTCTAACCGTGCTGTATTGTGCTGGTAGAATCCGTGAAGTGACGTCATCACTCAGGATTGGTCACTTGTCTGTTGCCTGGTTACCAGTTTCTCTGTATCTGGCTAAGCACTCTATTTGAGCGATGTAAACACAAATTAATATTAAAATTAAAATAAATATCTGATCATCCTCCATAATGTGGTCATTATTTACATCTCATATCATCAGTAAAAGTTGTGTTACCAAGGCAACGACTGGCGCTTTTGTATTACATTCCAAAGAGCGGCCGTTATCAGCCCCACAGTGGAAAATGAAACCAGAACCGTACCAGCTGGCCTGGATCGCCACGGAATGGAACGTGTACACAATGAGAACCGTTCGGCCCGATGGTGGAAAAGCAGCTAATGTGTAGCTCCACCCACAGTGGCATCTCATAGGTTAAATTCCACTTCTCATAGTTCTGATTGGCTGTGATTGTGTGATGTCATACGGCCTTTTCTCTTTCAGGGTAGAAAGACAAATTACTTGCCGCTGGAAACGTTCCGCTTGTTTAGAACACAGAACCGCTGTCTGTTTATTTGAGTTTGGTTCATGGTCCACAGACTAGAATTGAATTGTGAGAAACCCCAATGTCTACAGTCAGTCTAGCCTACTGCAGCTCCCCATAAATTGCTGAGCAACGCTGTAGGTGAATTTCCTCATTTGGCGCTGATTAAAACAATCGTCCAATGAAAGAAAAATACTAGTTATTAGGCGCACAGAGCCACATGAATGCGAGTAACAGATCTGTAAATTACAGTGCTCCAGGGAGAGTGGAGGGGGGAAGGGTTGAGAGATGTGTGGAGCCGAACACCATTGTTACAGCCTGGTGCCTCTGCTGTTTCTATGGCAACAGGAAAATAAACTGCTGCCAAGGTGGATCCTTGGATGAGGACCATGCAACAGGGGGAACTTTGTGAACCTGTGTGCTGTGCACATCCACTGCACAATGTTATAATTCTTGTGTATTAAAATGCTCACAAGCCCCTTTGTCCCCTCGGGTGTTGGCTAAGACAAGCAACACTATTATTTGTCACATTTGGGATTAGTGATCTGAACAAACCCCTAACGTTAAATATTAAACTAGGGCTACAACTAAAGATTATTTTTGATAAACTGTAGATTAATTCTTTGATTTGGATTTTAAAAAAAATCCAAAATAAGTAATTATGACAGGGCAAGCTGCATTAAAGTGTATGCTTTTGTTTGAAGCTCTTAAAATGACACATTCTCATGTTTAGGACAAACTTGGGTTCAGAAGCAGCTCACTCTGTGTTCTCTGTTTTCCAGATGTGTTTTGTACATAGAAATGTGTTTTTCACTCCTATGAAGTGACGAGACTGGCAGATGTTTTCCGTGCTTAGTGCGTAGACATGATTAATTGATAATCTGATTTGTTGTCGTTTATTTGTTGCAGCCCTATATTAAACCCATAGACTTCAAGTGAAAGAGACATCTGAGCATTGTCTAAAGTTTTGAGCCGCATGATGTGACCACCCAGAACACCCTAGCGTCGTGATGCTGAGTTCTGCATGTGTAAGAACCACTACAGAAAATGTAAAATTATTTTCATTGTGTTATGTTTTCTCTAGGGCTGTCAACAGATTCGATGTTTTAATCGAGATTAATCGCACCCTTTTGTGCAATTAATCGCAGACTTATCGTGAAATTAAGCATATTAACACGTTCATTTTGTCATCATTTACTATATCCAGCAAAGTAAACCATCAGATTGAAGGGTAATTCTCACAAAACTGTATTTTCTGCTAGCTTTTTTCAAAGTAAATTTAGGTGTCCAAAAAAGGACACTTGGAGACCACAAAAAGACACCAAATAAACAAAGGGCTTTTCACACTGCACTTAACCCCGGGTTATCGCCGTTCTAAACACCGCATTTAACCCCAGGTAAATGAACGTTTCACACTTCTACGTTTCGTAATTTAGATGTGGGGTTAGCACCGCTTTTTACCCAGGGTTATGAAGCACCGCTTTTGCTGTGTTAACTCCGCATTGCGGTGCCAAACTTGTACAGTGTGAAACGATGCGATGTTAAAGCTAGAGGCTTAGCAACAGACAACCAGTCGCGTACTCATATTTGCATGCTTTGGACAGTCATGGAAACACTGCACACTGTATATAAACAGTAAATTCAGCATTTGAGAGGAAAAATGTCAAATGCTGACAGAAAACGCAACAATTTGAGTGAAGAAAAGACCATTTCATTCTTACCTTTTATAGTCCGAAATATCCATTCAGTATAAACTCGATAGTACAATCGGCAATATGAGGATGCAATGCTGGAGCTTTTATGTAAACAGGTCATGTGCTGCGTTCATCCAATCAATGACACTGACCCCGCAAATATGCAAATAAGAACGTTAACCCAGGGTTTAGGAATGTACAATGTGAAACGTCAGTTTATGAATACCCAGGATTAATTGTTAACCCCGGGTAAATTATGAGCAGTGTGAAAAGTGGGAAAAGCCCTCATATGATATAAGAAGTCCATATAATTCATAAATTTATGCACACTAAAGCACACATGGAAAAAAACATTACAGTAAAAAAACCATTCAGAATTCACAGTGTATGGTATGTGTACAGTGCAACAGCAGAGCTTGTTTTTAGACACATCAAGTTACCAAACACAACCTCATGTTTGCACATCAATATAACAGACTCGTGTGCTTACCATACGACTCCTGTACATCACCGCAATCATCTTTACCTTGATTGCAATCCTCATCCATCAAAACTTCACTGTTGTGTCGCTGGTTTGTGTCTGCTTTATCCAGCCAAAAAATTTAGTTTGCATATCATCTGGCCATACAGTGGTGGGATGTTTTGACGTTCTTTTCAGTTTGTATTTCACACAGCACGATGAGTGAGGGCTCGTGCTCTTCAGAAACAAACACAGAATATGACAGAGCTCATGCTTTAAAGCGAAAAACAAACTTGAATGAATAATTCACTGAAGACACAACATTGAGTCTCTGTTCTTTCTGCCATCTCTCAGCCTGGTTTTCTTTGCATTAGTGCTGTTTGAATTAATTTGCTGACTGGATCATTGGACTGAAAACTTTCCCGGAGTTTATTGGCTTAAAATGATATGATCGCAAACAGAGAAGCAAAAGTGGGTTAAAGGGTTTGAATAGAAATTTCCGCCTACCAGGATTGTACTTTCGCATTGCTCTCAACTTCTGACGATCGGTTGTCGGGCAATGTTGGGCCTATTTTGAGCGTCGGTCGGCTTAGTTTTTTGGTGTGTTCCACACATTGTTGGCTCTAGTCGGATGCTGTCAGGGGTTTTTGGGCCAAATCAGCATGTTGAATCGCCGTCTGTGCAAGAGAGAACTCTGATTGGCTGTTCAGCTTAGCGAACGAGTCCGTGCACGAGAATAGTGATGAAAGTGAGCAAAGACGTCAAGACGGTACAGACAGAAGGCTGTTATAATTTTACATCATCGTACCTGAGCATTCGAATGCACGAATATTTTCATAATAACATGAGCCGACTGCAATGAAGAAAGTGATCAGTGTGATTGATATTCAAAATGGTAAGCAAGCACTGCTTTGTTTATGGTTTATATATCTGCAGTCCTATTTTCAGTTTCCCTTTTTGAATGCTGAAAATAGACTGTTGATACCTGCTGATATAGACAGTTATTTACTTACATGCAGGCACAGAACGCATGTGCTAGTTGACAGTTGCCTTTAGTCCTTTTGGTGTGTTCAAGTGCAGCTTTTTGGCCGAGACGCAACCAACAAGAGGCGACAGCACAGTCAGCTTTCGTCGCTGGTAGTTCTTTGACGTCGACTTGGTGTGTCCCGGGCTTAAGATCATCTAACTGCATGACGTAAATTATGTTAATGACGCAATTTCGTGTGCCTCAGTAATTTATTTGCTTTAAATTATTTTAACTTTTGAATAAATTGCATGTGTTAAAGTAATGCTCATTGATGTTCACTAAAGAAATAAATGGCAGATATGTTGCTGTTGTAATAGTTGTCATAATAAAAGTTTTTGAGCTGATAATGGAGTGGCCTGAATTTCTGGGTCAAACATTGTCTATAATTGGCAGTGAAAACAGCACAAGCTGTCCACAAATTTGGCTGCACTGCTGAGTCAAGAAGCCTGTCTGTCTGCAAAGACACAGTACTTCTAAATCAGTGGGAATGCTTCAACCCGAGTTCACTGAAAAGCTACTTCGAAGGACTCTTTTAGCCCTTGGGGAAATGCCATTTTTCAAGGCACAGCTTTGGCATGAAAGTGAAACACTGGTTTTCAGAGAGCAGCATTATCATCTGGGAAACATCAAGGCTGGTTCCTGCTTGTGAAACCTTGGAAAAGTCTGCGTGGCATGTCAAAATGAATGCTAGTAGCAGCTTTAGCACATGGAATTTGGGCCACAGGCACTTTGGGGCCAAAAATCAGCTCCATATCCATGTCTCCCTGTTTTTGCTTTGTTTATCCCCCTAAACTTATTTATGGGGGTCCAGATGAGAAAGGGGTTTGTTTTGTGTTTGGCACCTCTGAGCGTGCACTCATTGCTCTGTGACAGTGGGAGACTTGCACAACGAGGAGGTTAGTATGTATTCTTCTGCAAAATCCCCAACAAATTTAGCAAAGCGGAACATAATAAATGGGACTCGTGTGAGAGCGACAGGCCGCAGATGAAGGGCTGGCACTGGGCCCATCTGCCGGTTTATTGGCTTGTCTCAGGTCAGTCGCTCATAGGGTGAAATGGAATATCTTAGTGATTTACTGAAAGGAACATCAGTGTGACGTCTTTTCCATCTCCAACCCAAGTTTACATTAAATCCAATGCTGGATACTTTAATCAAAGTTGGTCAAAGTTTCTGTATATAGATCTGTTAAACTATTAAGCTTAATGCTGGAATACACTACACTGCCCGCTTTCACAGACAAGGCTTAAGCTAATCCCAGACTGAAATGTATGTTTGAGCTGTTTTAACTAAAAGCAATTTGCACTGACATATCTTGAAATATCTCAGTGCAATTCACCCTTCGCTGGGAGTTTGATTGACAGGCGATCTGACCAATCATAATCCGCCATCCGCCGAATCTGCCATTTTCGTCCGACGTAAGCAGTCAAGAGATTTCGTAGATTAACGTTGGTGGACTTGAACTTGAAAAATGGTGTGTACTGACGTCTTTCCGCGGTTGTAACAACATTCCTTCTGAAGTTCATTCATGTTTATTTGATACTATAAATTAACTAAAAGGAAGAGATGAGTCGCTACAGCGACCTGTCACCACACATTAAAGAGCCACAAAACGGTATTTATTGTTTACATTTCTTTAAAAAAAATGACAATTTTAGAGTTGAGACTTTTTCATATTAAAAGTAACCTGCTCTGTCCTGTCTGTCAGTGCGTTGTCAGTATCCTCTTTGCTCTGCGATGTGTTTTTCATTGCGTGAGATCATGATGTGTGGTGTGAGAGCGCAGCTTGTCGGACATAGCAACAGTAACTAAAGGGGGCGGGTCTTTGCGAACGGTCAATTGTTGTCTCAAGATGCACACCAGTAATGTTTTTTTTTATAAGGCATGTTTATAAAAGCTACTTAAATGTCCTAATTTAACTAAAGCCTACCCCTGGCTTAAACTAAGCCCTGTCTCTGAAACTAGGCCTACGTGACTTGTGATCTGAACAGATTTTATAGCAGTAAGTATCATACACTTGACGACTTTTATAATGGTTACAGAGAAAAACTGGGCATAATATATGGAAGCGTGCTAGCCAGACAGGATTTAAACTTTGTCAGCTAAAGAAACTTTGGTTTGAAGACGAAAGACATATCAAGCACAATGTTCTCTCACGATTTCTGATTTCTAACACACACTCACCGCGTTCACTGTGGTCTTGCGGCTATCAGAGCAGAAATAAAAGGTGTTGTTTTCCGTCGTCCCCGGTCGCATTCATATTAGGGATGTGACTGTGAGGAAATTTTCCCACAGGTTAATCGACATGTGACAACACCGGTTATTCCGTTATCACCGGTTACCACCGTTGGAGTTTTCCCATCTTTTGCACCTCGCTTTTTAAATCGGTAATTTGAAAAAGCGAAAGTAAAATGCGCACGACCGCATGTGCGTTCATAACGGTCTGGAGCAGAGTAAGTGTTTTCAAGTTGAGCTCGCTCTGCTCTGCGCCAATGGACACGCACCATTATGAATGGCTGTGCGCATTTTACGAATTGCAATTGCTTGAATGGTGGGTTCATTATTATTCTTCATGAAAAACACAACAACATAAATTAAATCTGACTCCTGCTGCTGATCTGTGCTGCGACTCTCGTTCGGCTCACGCTGTATTGGGCAGACACGTTCAGTTTTTAATTGTAGTGTCTGTTCTCTAACTGAAGCAAATGATTTTTACTACTATAAAAAATCAAAACGACGGTGGTGGAGGCAACACTTAACGGCACAGACACTATCACAGCAAGCCTAGTTCATATGTAAATTGCACAAGCTTATTTCGTCCATTAGATTGAAAGATCTGAAAGCCCATACATTTATCCGCCCATGGACCTTCCCTCGAAGAAATCAGGACTCAAGTGGATGAAATTGGAAAAAAGAGACTCGTTTGATATCCTCCAACTGGATGGAATCAAAGAATGTGCCCATCATACATGATTTTCTGTGAAATCTGTCATCTCGTCCAGACTGTAAATCAGAGCAAAAATCTGTACAAAAGTCATGTAATGTATTCCAGCCTTTAGTTAGCTAATATGTCAAGGATGACTTCTAGTAGAAAAATGGTGCCTAATGAATTTTTGCAAAATAACAGATTAGATTAATTCAATATTGTGTGGTAATTGTTGCCATTTTCAACCAAAAAGAGCTTGTACTAGTTTTCTGCCCTTCAAAAGCACACATAGCCTTGCTCTCTATGGACTGCAGTTCACATGGATTTAATCTCTTTTAGAACGTGTTTTAAATTAGGTGTCTCCTGCATTTTTGTCCCCTCCGTTTCCCTTATCTTTTCTTTTGGAAATGAAAGAAAAGGAAATCGTCGTTTACCTTGTAAACAATCAGACTGAGGAAGTGAGTGGCTTTTAATAGAGCTAGACATACAGACAGGATTATCCGAACCCATTAATAGTCCTGCTTTTGAAGAATATCTGGAGTTACAGTTATTTTTCCTTTGTTTATTTATTTTACCCTCTGTTTCTTTACACAGGCTGGTTTTTGGAAACCTGTACCCAGCGTACTATTCCTACAAAGCAGTGAAGACCAAAAATGTCAAAGAATACGTAAGTATAAACACAGTGTCCATTCATGTACATTTCTTCTTGTTGTTTTTGATTTAGCAGTCATTTGATTTTTTTTTTTTTTTTTAAAACCAGCTTGGTTTGCTTACTACAGACTCTATCCGCCCTGAAATAACCTGAGGTTAAGTGTCCTGCTCAAGAGCTCAGTGATGGTCATTAATCAACACTTCTACAACTTTTGGGTTACTAGTCCAGATCTTTAACTACAAAGCCACACCACACCTTTAAATAGGATGTGAACAGAGAAGCACATTATTGTTTCTGTGCGTGTTCAAGCATGTTGAGAGGGAGAGTGTGTTGGCTTGTATGTCCGGATCAGGTGACACGTTCTCTCTGCACTTACTTATTTTAAAGGACCCGCCCTGTGAGAGCCCATCCTACATTCTTAGGAGAGAGATAAATGCAATGAAATGCTAATTCAGGTCCGGCCAGAATCAGTGTTATTTATAGTCAACAATACCTCTAGGCAACATTGTGGTGAACCTGAATGTGCTGAATGTGGTTTTGCCCCATTGAGGACAAACTGTCATGATCTTCTGGCAGTGTGCCCTTTGTTCTTGTGAAATGATTAAAGGAATGGTTCGCTCCAATCAAATTGTGTATTTTTAAGTTTAAAACTCACCTTCCATTGTGCATAATTTTTTTTTTTTAAATGTTCTCCTTTTGTGTTTCATGGTTTGGAGTGACATAAGAGTGAGTAAATGTACAGAAGAAGTTTAATTTTTTTTTGGTGAACGATCCCTTTAAACATTTCTCTTTCTTTTCTCGTATGCCTTTGTCTACTTCAGATGGCTAATTTTAGGTTTCCTTAGTGGTTGTACTAGTAACCTTAGAGTCTGTTTGTATCGGTGCTGCATTGCAGTGAATTGAGTTACATTTGCTGTGAAAAGCATTCCGCTCCTCACTTGTATAAGCTACGCCAATGCTACCTCTCCAGAACAAGACTGTTTTATATGTCATTCATCTCAATATTTCAGAAAGTCCAAAAGTTTCAGAAAATATGCCATGAACCTTGTGCAGTTGCCAAACCAGGTCTCACTCGCCTATATTATTTTCCATCTTCTCCTGTTTACCTGCAGAATGCACACTTCAGATACTATACCAAATCCCAGTTGAAGCAGTTAATATGAAGCAGTTTTAACAAATCTTAACATAACTGTAACAGCCTTCAGCCAACAACAGTGTGTCAACAAAGGTGCTCTCCGTTTGTTTTGGGTTAATTGTGGTTAGTAAGCATATATATGAGCAATATCACACGAGTATCAGTGCAATATGGCTGTATATCAGCATGGCTGTGATTTGGCACGAGGCAGCAGGCCGAGTGCTGTATGTAATCACAGCGTGCTGATATAGAGCCATATTGCATGACTATGAGTGTGATATTGCGTTTATACAGTTCGACAGCACAAGTGAGTAAATAAATAAGAAAAAACTACGGAGTGTCTTTAAAAACTCTTTTGTGCAGAACTACTTCCTTCCGCCACGGATTCAAATCTGAAAGTTGACAGTTTAACAGTTGAGCCCAAGCCTCCGTTACTAATTCTCACACCGTGTCTACAAACCCGATTCCAAAAAAGTTGGGACACTGTACAAATTGTGAATAAAAAAGGAATGCAATAATTTACAAATCTCATAAACTTATATTTTATTCACAATAGAATATAGATAACATATCAAATGTTGAAAGTGAGACATTTTGAAATGTCATGCCAAATATTGGCTCATTTTGGATTTCATGAGAGCTACACATTCCAAAAAAGTTGGGACAGGTAGCAATAAGAGGCCGGAAAAGTTCAATGTACATATAAGGAACAGCTGGAGGACCAATTTGCAACTTATTAGGTCAATTGGCAACATGATTGTGTATAAAAAGAGCCTCTCAGAGTGGCAGTGTCTCTCAGAAGTCAAGATGGGCAGAGGATCACCAATTCCCCCAATGCTGCGGCGAAAAATAGTGGAGCAATATCAGAAAGGAGTTTCTCAGAGAAAAATTGCAAAGAGTTTGAAGTTATCATCATCTACAGTGCATAATATCATCCAAAGATTCAGAGAATCTGGAACAATCTCTGTTTGTAAGGGTCAAGGCCGGAAAACCATACTGGATGCCCGTGATCTTCGGGCCCTTAGACGGCACTGCATCACATACAGGAATGCTACTGTAATGGAAATCACAACATGGGCTCAGGAATACTTCCAGAAAACATTGTCGGTGAACACAATCCACCGTGCCATTCGCCATTGCCGGCTAAAACTCTATAGGTCAAAAAAGAAGCCATATCTAAACATGATCCAGAAGCACAGGCGTTTTCTCTGGGCCAAGGCTCATTTAAAATGGACTGTGGCAAAGTGGAAAACTGTTCTGTGGTCAGACGAATCAAAATTTGAAGTTCTTTTTGGAAAACTGGGACGCCATGTCATCCGGACTAAAGAGGACAAGGACAACCCAAGTTGTCATCAGCGCTCAGTTCAGAAGCCTGCATCTCTGATGGTATGGGGTTGCATGAGTGTGTGTGGCATGGGCAGCTTACACATCTGGAAAGGCACCATCAATGCTGAAAGGTATATCCAAGTTCTAGAACAACATCTGCTCCCATCCAGACGTCGTCTCTTTCAGGGAAGACCTTGCATTTTCCAACATGACAATGCCAGACCACATACTGCATCAATTACAACATCATGGCTGCGTAGAAGAAGGATCCGGGTACTGAAATGACCAGCCTGCAGTCCAGATCTTTCACCCATAGAAAACATTTGGCGCATCATAAAGAGGAAGATGCGACAAAGAAGACCTAAGACAGTTGAGCAACTAGAAGCCTGTATTAGACAAGAATGGGACAACATTCCTATTCCTAAACTTGAGCGACTTGTCTCCTCAGTCCCCAGACGTTTGCAGACTGTTATAAAAAGAAGAGGGGATGCCACACAGTGGTAAACATGGCCTTGTCCCAACTTTTTTGAGATGTGTTGGTGCCATGAAATTTAAAATGAACTTATTTTTCCCTTAAAATGATACATTTTCTCAGTTTAAACATTTGATATGTCATCTATGTTGTATTCTGAATAAAATATTGATATTTGAAACTTCCACATCATTGCATTCTGTTTTTATTCACAATTTGTACAGTGTCCCAACTTTTTTGGAATCGGGTTTGTACACCAGACGTGTGCGGTGCGATGCGGCGCGACAAAAGACAATAGAACCTATTATAATCCGTGATGTTATCTACACTGGGTGCGTGAGCGACAAATCTCCGTAGTAATGAAGGAACGTTGAGTCGCTTCATTGAAGCTTATTGTATTATGTAGAGTATTATGGTATTATGAGAGAGAGAGAGATCGACTAAACGAGTGTATTACCTGCATCTGATATAGTATTCATTCTTCAGGTCGATGTCCATAATATTATATCCATTATAAAAAATCAGTTTGAATGCCCGGTCCGCTGAGGAAAGCGATCTTTGTCTTTGTCCTTTTAAAAGATTTCCCAAGACAGCGCTAAAACAACTTCCTCATAAAGACAGTCTTTGCCACCATCTAATGGTTTAATAATGTAACTGTCACTGAATTCGAAATTACAATCACTAATGGACCCTTTCTCAATACCAAATATGGCATATTATTTATATAAAATAGTATATTATATTTAAATGAACAACAATAGCCATTATAAAAGACAATAGGAAATAAATACAAGCAAACAATTGTCAAACGTACAAAAGCAGCACTCTAGTAGGCCCTACAGGATTTAAGATAAATGTAGCCTAAATGTAAAGTTATGAAACTTAATTTTCCCCTTATCCCAAATTGGTTTTGATATACCCCAAATGAATTATATCTCATGTTTAACCACTATCTACATACAGTAAGAGCCAGTGGCAAATTCCTGAAGGACTGGCCGAGATCAAGTTGTTCTCAGTGGGTACATGAGCACAGAACGGCCGCTGGCGGCCTGGAGCTGGCATCTGCGAAAGCTTTTAAACAAATTGTAAAACAGGCACTATGTTTATATTTGAGTCACATATTTGAGGTCTAAATAACTACATTATCACCTAAAAAAACTCTTAAAACTACATTCCGTGACACAATAACATTAGTATTTGTTATTAGTACATAATAACATTAGAGGTTTGCTCGTTCGCCATGACACTTTCTGTGAGAAATGTTGCAAGCGGAGTGATACAAACGGAAGCAGTTAGAGTGCTTATACTGGAGAAAATATCGCATAACTCTCAGCCAATCAGATTAGAGAACCAGAAAGAACTGGTGTGTGTGTGCGTATGTGTGTGTGTGTATATGTGTATTTTTTTATTTGTATATATATATATATATATATATATATATATATATATATATATATATATATATATATATATATATATACATATATATATATATATATATATATATATACATATATATATATATATATATATATATATATATATATATATATATATATATATACATATATATATATATATATATATATATATATATATATATATATATACATATATATATATATATATATATATATATATACATATATATACATATATATACACATACACACACACACACACACACACACACACACACACATATATATATATATATATATATATATATATATATATATATATATATATATATATATATATATATATATATATATACAAACCCGATTCCAAAAAAGTTGGGACACTGTACAAATTGTGAATAAAAAAGGAATGCAATAATTTACAAATCTCATAAAATTATTTTTTTTCACAATAGAATATAGATAACATATCAAATGTTGAAAGTGAGACATTTTGAAATGTCATGCCAAATATATTTTGGATTTCATGAGAGCTACACATTCCAAAAAAGTTGGGACAGGTAGCAATAAGAGGCCGGAAAAGTTCAATGTACATATAAGGAACAGCTGGAGGACCAATTTGCAACTTATTAGGTCAATTGGCAACATGATTGGGTATAAAAAGAGCCTCTCAGAGTGGCAGTGTCTCTCAGAAGTCAAGATGGGCAGAGGATCACCAATTCCCCCAATGCTGCTGCGAAAAATAGTGGAGCAATATCAGAAAGGAGTTTCTCAGAGAAAAATTGCAAAGAGTTTGAAGTTATCATCATCTACAGTGCATAATATCATCCAAAGATTCAGAGAATCTGGAACAATCTCTGTGCGTAAGGGTCAAGGCCGGAAAACCATACTGGATGCCCATGATCTTCGGGCCCTTAGACGGCACTGCATCACATACAGGAATGCTACTGTAATGGAAATCACAACATGGGCTCAGGAATACTTCCAGAAAACATTGTCAGTGAACACAATCCACCGTGCCATTCGCCATTGCCGGCTAAAACTCTATAGGTCAAAAAAGAAGCCATATCTAAACATGATCCAGAAATGCAGGCGTTTTCTCTGGGCCAAGGGTCATTTAAAATGGACTGTGGCAAAGTGGAAAACTGTTCTGTGGTCAGACGAATCAAAATTTGAAGTTCTTTTTGGAAAACTGGGACGCCATGTCATCCGGACTAAAGAGGACAAGGACAACCCAAGTTGTTATCAGCGCTCAGTTCAGAAGCCTGCATCTCTGATGGTATGGGGTTGCATGAGTGCGTGTGGCATGGGCAGCTTACACATCTGGAAAGGCACCATCAATGCTGAAAGGTATATCCAAGTTCTAGAACAACATATGCTCCCATCCAGACGTCGTCTCTTTCAGGGAAGACCTTGCATTTTCCAACATGACAATGCCAGACCACATACTGTATCAATTACAACATCATGGCTGCGTAGAAGAAGGATCCAGGTACTGAAATGGCCAGCCTGCAGTCCAGATCTTTCACCCATAGAAAACATTTGGCGCATCATAAAGAGGAAGATGCGACAAAGAAGACCTAAGACAGTTGAGCAACTAGAAGCCTGTATTAGACAAGAATGGGACAACATTCCTATTCCTAAACTTGAGCAACTTGTCTCCTCAGTCCCCAGACGTTTGCTGACTGTTATAAAAAGAAGAGGGGATGCCACACAGTGGTAAACATGGCCTTGTCCCAACTTTTTTGAGATGTTGATGCCATGAAATTTAAAATGAACTTATTTTTCCCTTAAAATGATACATTTTCTCAGTTTAAACATTTGATATGTCATCTATGTTGTATTCTGAATAAAATATTGAAATTTGAAACTTCCACATCATTGCATTGTTTTTATTCACAATTTGTACAGTGTCCCAACTTTTTTGGAATCGGGTTTGTAATACACATATACACACACACACACACACACACACACACTCACACACACTACCAGTCAAAAGTTTGGACAAACTTTCCCATAAAAGAGAATGGGAAAGTGTGTCCAAACTTTTGACTTGTAGTGTACATATACGCACAGCATGGGCATCAACAATAATGATTTACTGAGCATTAACATTTCCTTAGAAAATGTTCATTGGTTCCTAATGAAAGGTTTCATCTGGTGGAAACCAGCAAAATGCTGTGCCAAACATTTCAGATTTGTTTTCGTTCTGTCAAGACACTGGGAACAGGACGTGGATATCCTAGGAAAGTGGCTTAATGGAATGTTCTATGTTTAATGCAGACTAAGCCCTTTCGACAGGCATGTTGAGCACTGTAAAAAAAAAAAAAAATTTTTGTTAAAAATGATAGTTATGTTTGCCAGAGCTTTACCATATAAAATACAGTACCGACGCATGACGTATTGACGAACGCAGAAGCGCAGAGGATAGAGCAAAACAAAAAAAAGGGTCATGAATTATAAGTCAAAAACACGAATTTTTAAAGGGAAATATCGGCGGACCTTTAATTTTTTGCCCAACCCTATTTGTTTGAACCACGAGAGGCATCTACTCTCACCTGAAGTTACTATACTCCTATATCCTACGTCATGCATTGGGTCAGAGTTCACTCTTCGGCCGGAACTCGACTCGCATACGGACGTTACCGGAAGCAAGTGATTATAAAGTTAATAATAGTTTATAAAGTTAAAAAACGCATCGCTATGCTTCAGAAGGCCTTTATTAAGCCCCTGGAGTCGTATGGATTACTTTTATGATGGATGGATGTGCTTTTTGGGCTTCAAAATCTCAGTTACTGTTCACTCCCATTATAAAGCTTGAAAGAGCCAGGATATTTTTTGAATGTAACTCTGATTGTGTTTGGCTGGAAGGCATATACACCTAGGATGGCTTGAGGGTGAGTAAATTATGGTATAATTTTCATTTTTGGGTGAACTATCCCTTTAAATTTACAGTTTAAAAACAGATATTTGATTAATGTTAATATGCCAAAGTAGTAAAAATTTGTTTTATACTTTTATAATATACTGAAAATCCCCATAAAAACATAGGTGGTAAAGAGAAAGCTACATTGTGAATCAAAGTTCATCACAAGTATAGCTTTTGACTTAAATACTGTGTGTAAACACACCATCATGGTAACACATGACAATAAAATATTGCAATAAACATTTAACAACATAAGATGTAACAAACTGACACAAGAAAAACTAAGAAGAAACATAATTATTTAAATAAAAAAAACAATCAAATGTGAAGTCACACAGGGAGTTCTTGGAATGTCAATTTTTGTTTTTCACTGTAAATTATAAGATTGCATTCTTTTTCACTTCCAAAAACATTTTTCCGGATATAGTAAGCGAACCTTTAACCAATTAACATGTTTTTTGTTTTGTTTTACAGTTCTTTACCGTTACAATTGTGACTGTTTTGTTACCATGTAGCACAGAAAATAATGTTGATGCATATATTTTTATATAAAAACAAAAAAAAAAATAGCGATTATAGTAACATGCCTACAGTAGAAGTAAGCAATGGCGTTGTTCAGAAGCGTTTCAAAGCAGAAATGTGCAGCTTGAATGTTTGTTAAAGATTAATAAACGATTCTGTCGAACTAGTCGCATGTTTTTGTACTAATATTTAATATATACTGGCCTGAATCGCTCTTAGGCCAGCCATTAGGCCAACCTTACTGTCAAGCCCATAATATATTTGATCTGGATATACATGCATTATACAATATAAGGACACGTTTATGTAAACAGCAGTAGCGTTATCGCGCACTGGCAGCACAAGATCGCGGATGTTTATATGCTTTGCTAAAATGTTGAATGTTCCTGAATGTTCGAGTGGAAAGTCAATTTCGGTAAATTTAGACTTTTAATAGCAAACCCTTGGAAAAAAAGAAGAAAGCTCAATCGACCACAAAAGCAGCTTTTTTGAAAACATGTCATAACCGTTTCTGCGTTTGCCTTTGAGTGCAGACTGGTAATTGAGAAACCTCTTTCAAATCATTTTCAAAATAGAACTGGACAAATGATGCTTTGTGCTGCAGACCTTTTTATAGGACCGGTCGACTGGAGTTGCTGGTTTATGTTGGACTTTAAATAAAGTTTAAAGGCAGCTTGACAAAGCCTGTGTTTACTAGCATAGACTAGATGTTCTTAGAAACCACACTGCGGTTTTTCCACTCGGAGCAAATCTGTACAATGCCTACAACTCCTGTTTGTTAGATAAACAGAGTGGGTCAGCTCATATGTCTCACTGCTCAGTTTAAATGTTGAACAAAGAAACCTCTCCATGGTACGCACACGGAGCAGGAAAGGAATACGTCCATTCACAATCAGGATACTTCAAAGGCTTTTATTTCCATTGGAAATCCAGGCTACACAACTCCTTATCCACATGCAGCGCTGAACAGGAAAGGCATGCTTGTCTTGGGCGCCAGCCCATTCTCAAATCGCCTTTAACCCAGTTTTACAGCGAGATAGAACAAAGCGGTTGAAATTCTACTTACATCTCACATACTTCTCTAATTGAAGCCAGGTAATTGCAGACTTGTAATAAATAGGATTGTCTGGAGGATTATGGGAGGAAGGCTTCTAGATCTGATTAGATTTCATGTATCGATGCGGTCAGCGACCAAAGCACTCCGGCTATGAGAAAAGATCACCGCTGGTGGATTTCGATTGACAGTTTGTCATGGAGCGGCAGCTTTCCAGCGGCTGATGCAACGCATTGATCTCTCTCAGACCGCTGAAGGTTCATTGGGAGGACACCAATTAAATCTGACGCCTCCTGTCAGGCTGGTAATGCTGCCTCTGCATGGATTCATTTGACTTTGTTCAGTGAGGCTGAAAATATCACCTAATACCTCCGAGAGCTGCAGCTCAAGGCTGGGGATCACATGACTGTCTGCACGGGTGTTTGAAATTGAAATGCTAAGAAGCTGGCTGAAAGCGCGCTGTGGTTGAGAGCAGAGGAGAGGTAGAGCATACCAAACAGGTCTTTCTGCAGAGAGACACACACAGAGAGCTGGGATGGAAATTAATGTCACGGCCATAATGATTTTTTGTTACACTTGACTGTTTCCGTCTCCTCCTAGGAAAAGAGGTGTGCTTGAATTTGTGTTAGCGAGCCACTCTGTGTGGAAAGATTAGGTGTTCAAGCTATTGAACAGAATAAAAAAAGTGCATGGATTTTTTTAATATTCTTTAGCACCAGGTTATGTTTGGGTAAGTGTGATGCATCTTGGCATTAGGTGATCAATGCTGCATTTAAGAGTAGTCTCGTGTAGCCAGACCTTCAGACTGACGGCAGAAGGTCTGGACTCCAGAGCACGTTTCATTGGCCAAGGACCGGCCAGAGGCCATCTGACTGACATGTAAAGCAACCAATCTCAGTTCGTTTTGTTCCACGTCCTGTTTAGGGGTGTGAAAATGTAATGTCGATGTCCCTACAATAACAGATCGGTGTGCAAAACTCTTGGATGTATTTTAAAGAGTCTATGCTGCGAACTTTACATATTTCATATACCTTTGAAAATCCACCGTTTAGTTGAACCTGGTAAGCGCTCATTGTCACAGTTGTAAACACGACGGCATTCTTCTTCCATGAGGGGTTTTGGCGTCATGGCATCTTTGTTTCCAGGCGGTCCGTTAAAAAATGCGATACACACGTCTCCCGGACATCCTGTAGAATTCAACCAATCAGATGACAACTTCGAAAATCCTGAAGTGTTTCTAGTTAAGTGTGCCATATGCATCAGACATTTGGCCTGTGGTCCGTGGGCGTGACGTCTGAGGCTGAGACTACATTAAAAGTAGCACTTATGGCACTTTGGGATGCACAATATACGTATCTGTGCACTGTATCTGTCATAATCCAATTTGAGGGTTTTTTGTTTGTTTTAATCGTCCTTGTTACAAATGTTACATGTACTTACCATAGTAATAACAGTAAATTATGCATAATTACATGCAACTAACCCTCAACCAAACCCTAACCCTATAGTAAGTACATGTAGTTAATTAATATTACTCAGTACACATAATATATAATTACACTGTAACAATGACACCTTAAAATAAAGTGTAACCGTATTTTCTCAAAGGAATTTTATGTTGTAATTTAAAAGAGTTATAAGCCATGAACTAAACCAGCCATCTACAACATTTGATTTGAAGCAAAAACTTATTTAAAAAATCGGTGATGACTGTAAACTGCATATGTGACCATTGTCATATACAGTCAGTTTTCAGCATAGCCGTGTTAGTTTCATGTCTCTAATAGTGGGATAATGTACAGGTTTATTTTAAAATAATGACCACTTTTCGTAAGGCTTATTTTGTGACAGTGACCAGGTCGCTGTAGGTTTTTTTTTTTTTTAACAAACAGGTTCTAGGGAAAATTTTTATTTGACATCGATGGCCAAGAATTATTTTTATGCTATGGCGAATAACCAGTGTGGCGGTTGATGCTGTTGAAAAAATAAAATAAAACTTAAACATTGGTTATGTTGCATAAAAAACTGATTATTGATTGTTGGTATAGGTCACATTTTTATATCAGTTCACTTAACATTAACATTGTGTTTATTTAACATTTATTGTTTTTGTTTGTTTGCTGTTTTGTTCCTTTTTCAGGTACGATGGATGATGTACTGGATTGTCTTTGCCCTGTTTACAGTAGTGGAGACCGTCACAGATCTAACCATAGCCTGGTGAGTCAGACACTTGAGTCTTCCTTCACACCAGCGGCACGTTTACCTGATTACAAATGATTCATGTCAGGCTAAAGAAGCAAGCGTTTCATTTAAGGTCTTGTTTTTGTTTCCCTAGACCAAGGAATGCAGGGAAGCAATCAGGGTTTAATGAAACGAAGTTGCTGTTTTAATTTAGAGTAGCACAAATTAATTTGTTGGAATACAGCTTTAATGAGTGTAATTATGTCAGCTGATTAATCTGATGTAACGGGAGTCCTTGTATCTTCTTTCTCTCCTCTGATCTAAAGGTTTCCCCTCTATTACGAGATCAAAGTTGCGTTTGTCATCTGGCTTCTGTCTCCCTACACAAGAGGAGCTAGTGCCATCTACAGAAAACTCCTCCATCCTCTGCTTTCCTCCAAAGAAAGGGTGAATCTCCTCTTCACATTTATCCTCCTCTTAATACACTGGGTTTGCGAAGCACTTGGACAAATATTGTATTCGTATTCACCATACTGCAAAATGAAAGATGAATTTGGGCATTGTTTTTTCCCTGTTGTTCTGCGACCCTGTAAGAACAGACCACCAGTTGAGAACCACTGATCTAGTGCTGCTTTTATTCATTTACAGTAATCTGCGTATTATATTTTTTGATACTGTGCCTGAAGACCAGAAATTGCTCAATCTTGTCCTAATGTTCTTGAAGGAAATTGATGACTACATAGTCCAGGCGAAAGAGCGAAGCTACGAGACCATGGTGAACTTCGGCAAGCAGGGCCTGAGCATTGCTGCAACTGCTGCCGTGTCTGCCGCTGTCAAGGCAAGTGTGTGTGTGTGTGTGTGTGTGTGTTGAAGACAGACAAACAGAATGATAGAGAGCTGTTTTGAACACTGTATATTTGTGCTTTTGATATGTTTATTTTGTGTGGGTGTTTTCAGTGCCATTTAATGAAGGTAGTTGGAGTACAGAGTGTCCTTTTTTTTTTATTTTTTTTTTTTTTTTTTTTTATAAAAGTCAACATGAAATGAAAATGGACCCCATTTAGTTTTTTTTTTTATTAATGCACTTTCATTTTTCTAAAATATTTATCATTGTAAGTTATTCTAAAGAAAACAATATTTATCTTTGTAATCGTTCATCATGGTGTAATAAAACTGTTAACCAATAGCCAAATAGCTATTTATGCATTATTTAAAAGACTGCTGTAGGTAAAGCAGCCTTTATTGCTAATAATAATATCTTGCTAATAGTTAACACAGTAAGCTGCTCTTTTAATATGCTGTTTCACTCAGAAATAAACTTCCATTTAAAAGGGCTTTATTTATTTTGTTTCAATTTTAAATAAAGTAAATTCATACTTTTATTTAGCAAGGACATTAAAGTGATGACAGTAAAGATGATTAAATGATTAAAAATGACAGTAAAGACTTATATAGTTACAAAACCAAAAATGCTTTAGTTTTAAGTATCCTGAAAAAAAAAAAACCTGGTTTGTTTCCCCCAAATATAAAGCAGCACAAAACAGGTTTCAACATTGATATTAAGAAATGTTTCTTGAGCACCAAATCTGCATATTAGAATGATTTCTAAAAGATCATGTGACACTGAAGGCTGATGTAGAGAGTAATGGCTGTTGAAAATTCAGCCAATTCTTGTCATCACAGGAATACGTTACGTTTTAAATTGTATTAAACTAGAAAAAACGTTATTTTAAATTGTAGTAATATTTCACAATATAAAATTTTTTACATCAGGTACTTCATTCAAAAAAAAAAAAAAAATTCTTCAAAATCCTAAACTTTGAATGGTAATGTACATCACATTATGAAAGTAAAAGTGTTGCAAATGATGTTTCGAATTGACCTTAACCTCTTTCCCTTTTCCTATTCTCTATGCAGCAAAGTGCGCTGGCACAAACCTACAATACCAGCGATAAATGACACACTAATGACTTTCATTTGCAAGCAAAGGTCACTGTTCTTTTGTGAAACCAACCCAAGGCCATTAGTATTAGTGCCGTAGTAAAGGAAATCATGCTGATATATCATAAGTAGATCACAGGGCTGCTCAACAATGCTCCAATTTTCATTTGGCCACTGTCCTGCCCAGACTCTCTGAAAGGATGCCGTTATTGAAAGGCGTCTCTAAAGTTGAGCCAATAAGTTTGAAAAAGGCTTGTCAATCTCTATTCTTGAAAGCTCTCTATTATTCCCCATCTTATTTCCTTTATTTTTTTCTTTTACCTTCTTTCTGGCATATTCTTTGTTTTATTTGTGAAATCCTCTTTGGTGATGATCTTTTTCTTTTTACCTTGTACTGACATATACTGCCCTATAGGAATACTGCAGCCCTGCTCTCTCCAGTGCAGGTAATTCCATAGAGTGTCTACAGCATGTGGAAAAGCAACATCATTTTAACAACTTTTAGCTCATTGTTTCCTTTTTCCATTTAAAAAAAAAAATAGTTTTTCTCTGTTTTTGCTGTCTCAATCAGGGTGTTAAGCACGACTAGTATTATCATTACATCACTTTAAAACATTTGTGTTATGAGGCCTAAAATGTTCCTATCCAAAGATTAAAAAAAAAAAAAAATCTTTGTTCAATTAAGCTCTCTTCCAAAACCAAGTACACTGCATATGTATTTTAAGGCATAATTGTAGTATAAATATGCTGCCTTCTGAGGGTGTTCTCACTAGCAAAGTCTGAGCCAATTTCATGGGCAAAATTGGTCCATTGTCCATATTAATGTGAAAACGGCATAGACATCCTCAAGTGAAATTCCCAATTGTGCGGATTCCTATTGAAATGACTGCGAAAATTTGTCAAAAAGCGGCAAATGTGACCACACTTTAAGGCTACGTTCACACTGTCAGTTTTTGGGATTCACAACCGCATTTTCTTACAGGTGTGAGTCTCGAAATGTCCCGTACGCACAGCAATTTACAGTTGCGTCTCGAATGCTGTCTGTATGAACATGCAACGGGAGTCAAGCCAGTATTCTCTAACCAGTAACCAATGCGATAGTGACCAAAGTAACATCAAAGATGGCGACGTCCATAAAACTGAAAAGGCGTATCATTTTTGGCACGACGAGTCCATTAAATTTACGAACCATAAATGATGACACACAGCTCATAACTTGCTGCAAGTTACCGAAACCACACATGAAAACCCGCAACACACAGTAGACACGTTTGTGCAGCACACATCGGCTCTCTCGCACTGTTTGACATGACAGACATCTAGTTGTCCTGTCTGGTCCCGTTCACACAGCAAGGGTTTTCTGAGAATGCGGTTGTGTGTCCTAAATGTGAGGATGAGAGTTTGGTTATAGAATGCGGTTGTCACTCTTGTAAAGAACAACCATATGAAGAACTCAGATACAGAACTGACATCTGTATTGTGAACGTGGCTTAAGATACCTTTGACCCAAATTCTAAGATGGCAATGCCAGAATATACTGTGATGAACTCGGTGTAAAAAAATCCATCCAAGATGGCAGATGAAACAAGTCGTGTTAAGATACTTCTAAGGGGCCATACACACACTGTGTTTTTGTGGTTAAAAACGCGAGTCAATGAAGTGAAAAAAACACGAGATGCTGCAAAAGACTCAAGACGTGAGCGTAAAATCAGCGCAGTGAAATAAAAAAAAATGCATTCTGTGTGAACCGGCCCTAATTCATTCAATACTTAAAAATAACAAATGCTAATAAATTCACTGCTGACATGTTAATGCCAACCCCGTTGAAATGTCATGTGAGGAGCGCTATTTGTTCCAGAGGTTCAGTTGACAACAGGGGCAGCTCACTAGGTAACAGGTAACAGGTCACTTGGAACAGAGCCCAAATCTTTTCAGCATTCATCCATACATGCATGTCGTGTTGATGTCATCATGGAAGTCCAGCAGTCTTGTTATGCTCTGTTTAAAGCTGTTCTGTGTGTTGTCAGCGCTGACATGTTTATCATAACTCTGGGCTGTTTTGTCTCTACAGGGTCAAGGTGCCATCACAGAGAAGCTCAGGAGCCTCAGCATGCACGACCTTACCCAGATCCCTCAAGACGGCAGCGGGTATTCATCCTACGGCTCCAACCCAGCCAGAAGAGCCATCATGGACCAACCCGACGGAGCTGGTATATCTTACCTCTCAGATTAATTATTAACATGCCGTCCTTTGTTTCCTTTCGCACTGCTGTTTCTCTGCTGCATCCACAACAGAAGGCAGATGCTTTGTTAACAGAGCATTTTTATGAAGCTACTTGGTTTCAAATGAGCTTCCAGGGTTGTGGCATATCATAGGCAGTGAAGGATACATCATTGCTTCCTTCATAAACCAGATGAAACCATCTTAGTATACAGGATGTTATGCAAACATTGAATTTGAATGTGCTTTGTTGTCGCCTGTGAGGCTTCAGACAGCCTTTGTGTGACACTAAACACAGCTAGTAGGAGCCGGGAAAGCATCTGTAGCGCAAGTAAAGCCATAGCGCTTTCATAATTATATCTCAAATAAATCTCACACGCTTCTGGAAATCACTGCTGTGTTAACTGGTTTTGGAGCAAATGGAATGGATTCTGTATTTGTCTCAAGCACAGGAGGGTTATAAGTAATAACGGCACATTCCTAGCATGAAAGGTCTAGTGCCGCTTTGTGAGAAGATGAAGAGGAGGAAAAAACAGCTCAGGGAGCCTCTGAGCAGAATACCTAATGTGCTTCTATCTCAGTATGCTAATGTGCCCGCCGCGTTTGAAATTCCGCTGGCATCCAGGTCATTTTCATCTCGTCTGCAATGAAGCCATCAAAAAGCCAGCTCCTCCAAAATGGCATTCCCTTTCAGAGGCTCAAAGCCAAGGTGAAAGATCCCGACTGATCAAACGAGCTGCTAATTGGAGTTTGAATTTAAAAATGCGGGGTAGCCTATAAAGAGAGAGGCTCAAGTGTGTTATTTATTCGCCTTTTAATGTTGGGTTTTGCTTTTTCTAAAGAAGCAGAAGTCAGCTTTGAATGACAGGCATGACATAAAACATGCCTGTATATATTTTTATGCCCTCCTGTCAATCACATTCACACAAGTACTGGGGTCTGATATCAGAGAGTAGAGCTGTGCAATTTAAATGCACGTTGTTCACAATGGTTTCGCTGGCGATATAAATTTAAGCAACATTGTGAATATTGCATTGATTTTAGTGTGCTTATTATTTGCCCAGTAAGTTTCCTAAAGAGTGTGAAAATTTTTGTCAGTTTTTTAAGATAATTTTCTTTATCCTAAATTCCAAGAACTAAACTGCTTTGATAACAGATCCATTTGCATGCATCATTACTCAAAAGCTGTGTGCTGTATGTATGTGTGTATATAGTATATAGCCTATATATATATTTATTACACACACACAGCAGACTGGCCTTCAGAGCTGCTAGCAGTCCACAGAAAATAACAAAGACGTGCCAGCTTTGTCTTTATATTTGTCTTCTTTCAAATCTCTTTCTGCTTAGTTTGCACAAGGCCTTAACAAAACTCAAGAATAGTTCTGGAAAATTAATTGCATAGTTTTCCAAATCCCAAGGAAGTTGTTATATTTTAGTAATTGAAAACAGTGGTGGGTGTGGAAACAAACAAAGGAAGGCTTTTCAGAACTATTGGTTTCTGTATTTATTCTGCCCCCTTATGGTGGAAAAGAGAACTGCACACACAATACTAAATTAAACCTACAGTTCTGTGCAGTGCTGTATGGTCTTGTTATAGCCTGTCTTTTGGTCGTATCACTTGGGTGATGCAGTGTGCAGTGAATCTGCTCCGGCTGGATTATCGTTAGGCGTCCTGGCACAGGCTGGCTCTGCCTAGCTTCCAGCGCTACCCGGGGAGCCCAGAGGTGATGGTGCCAGGAGCGGCCTGAACCCGGCAGCTGCTCTCTCTCTTTCTCTCTTCCCCCGCTTGTCCTTTCTCCACGGCTGAAATCACATTCCCAACCTTCACAATAAACTAGATCAGTGGTTCTCAACCGGTCAGTCACGACCCAAAAATAAATCTGTTCTAATAGGGCCACGGACAAGGAAAAGCGATGCTTAATGCTAAATAATAAACAAATAATAATGCACAGTTTGGTAAATAAGTAGGCTTATCAACTTCTTCCAACATCCAACTTTATTTATAAAGCACATAATAAAACAACAAAGTTCACCACAGTGCTGTACAATGAAATAAAATAAAAAAACTTCTCAAAGTGAGGTGAAAACGCTTCCCATATCTTGTTGTTGATGTCCAATCAAATTCTGCTATATTTTGGAACAAATTCATCTTTCACAAGTTCATCTGTTTGTGTGCTTATACAGGTTTCCTATCCAGCATAATGTCACCTTAGTTATTTTGCATATTGTTGTGCCTGTGCTGTAATATTAAAGTGCCCCTACTATGCTATTTTAAAGGTTCCTAATTTAGTTTTTTCACTTTCCTACAACAGGTTTACATGCATCAAAGGTCAAAAAACACTTTTCTCATAAAATACACTGCACATTACCACATTGTTCAATGATTCTCAACCGACTCGATGGATGAATTAGTCTCTCTAAATCCCTCCTTTCCGCGAGCATACTCTGCTCTGATTGGTTAGATGGCCCAGTCTGTTACGATTGGTCTACCTCTTACAGCGCTTGTTGGAAGCTAAACACCCATTACCATAACTGTTCTTCAGCTCCGTCCGGAGGATTCCTAAAGATCAGCGATTGTACACACTGTAAAGACAGTAACGATAACGTTGTTTTTATCATATCAATCCGAGTGCGAGTCCGATGATGAAACATTGGAAGAACAAATTATTCAAACCGAACCTCCATCGCAAGGACGACTTGAGCCAGACGTTTCTCAGTAATACACTACTCAGTTTGAGGTACATTAAGATGTTGCAACTGTAATTCCTCACCATCAGCATTAACAAGAGTATGTCCATCAACAAACTCATGTGTATATTTCTAATTTATTGCGGTGCACATGCGGGAACTATAACAATAACAGCGCATACGTTAGCTGAGCATTAACGTGAATGACTGATGTAACATTCAAGTTTGCAAAACAAATCTTTCTCCATCCTTTATCTTTACTCAAAGTTGTAAGAACGACAGACAATCTGCATTAATAGACACAGTTTTAGGTAAAAGTGGGCACATAGCTGATTTGCAGACTATTTCAGTGACACAGTAATAACGTGAGTTAGCCGGAAACTTGCACAATATAAAACACAACTATGTATTTTGGACAACCGGTAGAAAATATATACATCAGTAATTATTCATACATGTTGTGATTCTGAAGAGCAAGCTGGTCCAAATAAACTGGGTACTGACCCATCTTTCAAAAGCAAGCGTTTTGCGAATCCCGCGTTGAACTTTGACAAGCAGTCAAGTTTTTCGTGGGCGGAGAACATACAACACAAGCGGGCATTAGGCAGTCTCATCTAGTGATGTACAGTTGCCATCATGCAGTGGGATTCGAATTGAAGACGACATGTTTAGGCGGTTCAGAGTCGATTCTTTCTTTTAGGAGACAATAACTTTATTTATCGTGCACTTTCGACTTTATAACTTTGTAGAACGTTTACATTCACAAACAGCTATATTACACATGAAATGGAATATTTGAAAAACCATAATAGGGGCAATATTTTAGCCTTCCTGTAGCTTAAACAGTAGAGCATGGTGCTAGCAACGGCAAGGTCATGGGTTCGAATCCCAGGGAAAGCAAGAACTGATAAAATGTGTAACTTGAATGCAATGTTAATGAATGAAGTGTCTGCAAAATGCGTAAATGTAAAAAAAATCTATATATTAATGAAAAAATTGAATATTAAAGAGAACCTTTTTCTGCTCAATCTTCAATGCAGAACATATTGTGTAGTAAACAACTTTAGTTTTGTTACTTGGTCTCCATTTGATGTTGGTGTAAAATATATGCCTTGAAGTCAACAACTTTTGAGTAGCACTGATCTCAATCATACCTGCTCTGACTGCTGTCATGTATGATCATACGCTGATCTATATGTTCATCTTGTTTTCTTAACTCTCAAATTGTTTCTTTTGTAGAGTATTATCATAGTGATGACAATGACAGAAGTGATGATGAGGAGAAGGCTGTGTTCTCGGAGGATGAAGCTGTGTCTCATCATGGGCTCAGACGATCTCAAAGCGTCAAAATGACCCGCTCAAAAGTGCGCAGAGATGTAAGTCCATCAAAACATAATTGCACATCCAAGACTCAATAACTAAATAAACATTATATTAAGACTGCTAATAGTATTTTTCAAAAGCCACATTTTATTTTCTATATTCTATAAAAAAGTTTTTTTTGTTTGTCCACAGTTTGAAATCAGCAGGTCAAAAAGATATTTTCTCGTCTGAACATAACACATTATTGTCTTTTTTTTATTTGGAAATATAAAGGACAATAATAATTTTATATCATAATAATCACATTACTTTAACTGTTGTACCAAAAACATTTTTGTGTTAAATGTAGTATTTCAGTTAATGTAAAACCTACATTTAACTTACAACAATCAATATTTGGTCAAAAGTAATATATTTTTTTTTTTAATCAATTATGCCCTTTTTTCTCTGTTGCATTGCGTTTTGATGACACGCTTGTGTGCACGCTGTAAGAAGTCACAACTCGCACAGACTGTTTTGCAAAATTGAAATATTCGCATGAATTTGATTTGGTTACATTTACAGGTAAGAATATTATAGAAAAATGTAAATTATGCATGGTGGAAACACCCATTATTCATTCTTCAAATGCATTGTTTTATACTGTAAGGTGACGTCACTGATGGAAGTTCGCTGTGCCATTTTTATCATTTAGTTATTACAGCCCTTCATCAGATCATATTCTCTTCAGATTTTAATTGATTATGGCTTGCCTCTTCATTTGCGGTATGTGTGATTTTTAATTATAGTAACAAATGCTTGTCATTCATTGGTCGCAGGCACGTTATGGATCTCTGAAGATCAAAGGGAGGAAAAGACCAGGGATTAATGCCATGACTTACTCCAGCATGGAGAACTGAGCTGACTACTGATGTGTGGGAAGATGTGTCCACTTTATCAGACAACCTCTGTGTTCATATTCTTCTCTTTTCATAAGGGCTATGGACTGTTTTTCATGAATATACCAACAGATCTATTTATTTCTTCTACCAGCAAGTTTGTACATACAGTGAGTATCATGAGCTTGAAGCGTATGGGGTTTGACTGATGGCTGTATTTGTAATGCATGGCTTTATTCATCTGAATTTGACATTCAGATGTCTTTTGTCTTCAGTATTTGTATTTAGAAATGTGTTCTTTTTGGATGTGGGTTTTTATATTTCTGTTTTCGTACATCTTTTGCTGCCTTTTAGATAAGATGTTTTAAGTAGCTTTTACAATTGTAGTTTAGGTAATAATTCGGATTCTTCAAAACTTGACAGTGATTTGTCGGCATCAGACCAAAAGTGTCTCTAATCAGTAATGGAGAAAGTACCAAAGACAACAAACAGCAGTGTTGTGTTCATGTTGACTTTTTAGATGTTTTAATGCAATTAAAAAAAAAAAAAAAAAAAAGTCAGCTGTTTTCTTTATTATTGAGGGTATGTGGGTTTAAAGGAAACCCCTTTTGCACATTCTTTAAATCCTCAATTGAAATCCTTCACTACTGGTCTCCATGCAGAACATTCTTTATCTGGGGGAAAGACCACACTAACATAACATCTCTTTGAGTGTGCAGGTAATTCTGTGCTGTCGTGTGGCTGGATGTGTCATTCAGAATGAATGCAAAATATGAATAAAGCTGGAATATTGTAATGCAATTGTTGTCATTTATTTGCTATTGTTTTATACATTTTTATATAACCAATTGATATTTATTCTGCTGCTGAGCAGTTAATGGATTAATGGATGAATACATATTAATGAATACTTGTACTTTTTAAGAGCAATATATACATTTGATAGATGTGGTCCAAGGAAGGTACAGTGGTGAACCGGCGACAGGGTCATGGGCGGCCAAGGCTCATTGATGCACGTGGGGAGCGAAGGCTGGCCCGCGTGGTCCGATCAAACAGACGAGCTACTGTAGCTCGTATTGCTCAAGAAGTTAATGCTGGTTCTGATAAAAAGGTGTCAGAATACACAGTGCATCGCAGTTTGTTGCGTATGGGGCTGCATAGCCGCAGACCAGTCAGGGTGCCCATGCTAACCCCTGTCCACCACCGAAAACGCCAACAGTGGGCACGTGAGCATGGAAGAAGGTGGCCTGGTCTGATGAATCACATTTTCTTTTACATCACGTGGATGGCCGGGTGCGTGTGCTTCGCTTACCTGGGGAACACATGGCACCAGGATGCACAATGGGAAGAAGGCAAGCCAGGCGGAGGCAGTGTGATGCTTTGGGCAATGTTCTGCTGGGAAACCTTGGGTCCTGCCATCCATGTGGATGTTACTTTGACACATACCACCTATCTAAGCATTGTTGCAGACCATGTACACCCTTTCATGGAAACGGTATTCCCTGGTGGCTGTGGACTCTTTCAGCAGGATAATGCACCCTGCCACAAAGAAAAAATGGTTCAGGACTGGTTTGAGGAGCACAACAACGAGTTTGAGGTGTTGGCTTGGCCTCCAAATTCCCCAGATCTCAATCCAATCGAGCATCTGTGGGATGTGCTGAACAAACAAGTCCATTCCATGGAGGCCCCACCTTGCAACTTACAGGACTTAAAGGATCTGCTGCTAACATCTTGGTGCCAGATACCACAGCACACCTTTAGGGGTCATGCCTTGACGGGTCAGGGCTGTTTTGGCAGCAAAAGGGGGACCAACACAATATTAGGTCATAATGTTATGCCTGATCGGTATAGATAGATGGATCACATCGGGAAAACATACATACATTTATTTCAGTTTAAAATCCTAATCTTAAAAAACGGTTAATTGGCATGTTATGTAAATATAATTACCCAATACACACTGGCCCAAGTCAAACACACATCATCATGAATTACAAAAACATTACAAAATGGACAGTCTGCCTAGTATCCAGCATGCATGTAAACTCAGATGGTTTAGATAATGCTGGTTGATAACTTTTTTTTTCAACAATGTAATGATAATGAATAATTAGGGGTCTACAGATATTTGACTCATATCATCTAGCACCACTGCCTTTAGTTTGGGACAGTGCTGTTCTTGTGGAAAGATTCGAGATCTCACGACTGTTAATGAAGCGTGTTGAGATCCAGAGCAGAACCTGAGCTTTGAGCTTTGAGCTTCACTCAGTGGGAGACAGCAGAGGAGTGAAGTTGTCTGAAACTCTCATCAGACACACATCATTAAAGTATAATGGGACAGCTTCTAACATTTCTTTCATCCAGTAACTCTCGTGTACTTAATGTTTAATGTTCCTACGATTCCAGACTCTGATTTGATGTAATAAAATACATAATACAATAATCGGATTTCAAAAATAAAATCAACTTGAGCTTGCTTGCATACAATATAGATGGTAGATCTACAATGTAGATTGTTATTACGCGCATCGTCCGCTAGAGGACAGACTTTGTTAAGGTATGTTTAAAACTTTCCACGAATAGCATCCAGTCCAATTAGTACGCCAAATCGTATTTTTGTAGTGAAAACTATTAGATATGATACATAAACTAATCTAACACACAATTAACCTATCATAAAAGCCAGCGAGATTTAAACTCATTAAATGGTGATTCTGACTTTCCTTTCTAAAAGTTCTCCACTCTATCCAACAATGAAATCATTCATCAATATCATAATTTTGACAATCTTTCCACAAGAACAGCCCAACATCTGCCCTAAACTAATGCCAGTGGTGCTTGAGGATGAATTTAATTTAACAAAATGTCATTTGTAATTAAAATTGTGTACAACCTGTTTTCTCCGTTAAAATAAATAATAAATAAAATAATTTACAACAAACAAAAATAAATAAAACGTTCCAAATTTCCGAACTCAGGAAGTGACATCATTTGGACTTTTTAATAACCCCATTTTATTATTTGACTACATTCATCGTTAACCATTTATCCATGTTACCAGAGTTATTGCAAGTAAAATCAAATAAAGAAATCTGTAGTTTATAGGAAATGAATTTATCGGTAACTACCCAGTTTAATAGAATTTTGATATTTAAATTGACAATTCAAAATGCATGTTGAGGCAGCAGTGAGGTTTGGCTGCCAGTGCAGCTCTCAAATCAAACTGTATAAATCATTATGGCTACCTACAGTTAAGATAAGAGCAGTCAAGAGCTTCGGGAACAAATTTAGTAGAGTCATTTGGCGCATTTGGACCTTTTTGGCTCACGTTTTGAGTGCCATACTTTTCACCAGTTAACAGCGGCTCTAGAGACGTCAAATGTTGTCCATTACCCCGTTCTTACTACACTGCTAGAACCATATGGCTAGAACTGTCATAACAGACTGCATTTGCACTATGTTAGATGTCCACTAGAGGGCGCTATAACAATATGTACTTATACGCTTACCTCAGTGTGACAGGTCTGTTCTGTCATCATTTACGCACACTCATATCGTTCTAAAGTCTAAAATAATATGACCTCCTTTCTTCTGTGGAACACAAAAGGTGAGTTTCTGAAGATTTTGCATCTTTCATATATTATGATATTGAATATTCAAATATGCCTCGTAAATACGCGCCTTTTGTTTCTCTCGTCATGCAATCACAACGTACTAATTCTGAATAGAGAATTAGTTTAGAACCACAAGGGATTTTCACTGAACAACAGCTTTAATTTCAACTACACAAATCCATCATATGATTTCAGAAATTTCATGTGGACCACTTTTGTGGTACATTTTTGGAACTTGACAGCCGCTGACTGTATGCTTATGAGTTAGGAACTACATTGTGATCTAATAGTTTTCCTATAAAAAGTCTTTCCATAAGTATTATTAAAAAGTGCTGTAGTGACGATGTAGGCCTATTTTTGTAGGCCACCATCCTGGAAGTTAGCATCACCATGGCTCCACTGACAAAAACTCAGGATTTTCCATTGGCTTTTGGATTATTGCAGAAAATAAGCTCTGTGGGTTTATGATTTTTGAATTTTGTTCATTATGATAATGAACAAACACAACTTTCATGCATTTTGAAGCCCAAATACAATCGCCAGAAGTAAAAAGCTAAATGTAGACTGTAGCTTCAACGTCAGCTTCCGACAACTCTTTCAGTCTTTATTTAAAAACATTTTACTTGCTAATTTGAGTTAGAAAGGTTTGCAAGAGAGCGATTATAAACACAACGAGGCTGTGAAAGGTGGACTAGTGAGCAGATGAGTTTTCCTGTTCGGCGTGATGATGTTTAATATTTCAGACATCATCTGTAGTCCCACATGTAACTGCCTTTTACAAGACAAAAAATCACAAGGGTGTATTACTGATGTACTTTTTATAAAAACATGACTGTATTTCGGGCATTTAATCAAAAACTAATTCAAAAAGCTCAATGACTTCAGGATGATGGAGCCGGAAGTGCTAAAATGCTAACTGGGTTTCCGGGTTTTGGCCTACAAAAATATGTCATCCCTGCAGCACTGTATAAAGAACTGCTCATATACAAACCTTCTTGACAGCAAACACCATTAAAGACACATGAATGTTTTCCATGTGACTGAACGTCCTGGTCAGATTACATGAATAATCTTTTGTTTGTTTGTTTGTTTTCAATCAAAGCTGCTTATTTTCATACCACATTCCTGGAATGCTTAATCACGACTCCAAACACATGTATGGAGTCAGGACGGCCTCCTCCGTCACGGCTGTCCCTCAGGGTTTGACCAGGATTTGACTTCACGATAGAGAGAGGTCAGGCAGCCCCTGCTGGCTCTTCATGTTCTGTTATGGAATCATACAGTGCGGCTCTATAGAAAAAACGTTCTCCGTCATCTGAGGAATTGTGTGTGCCGATTTAGTCATAATCGTAACCTTATCGTGCCAAGCATGGGAAGGACCAGTTGCACGCTAATATCTTCACTTGTGTGTGGAGAGACATTAGTGATTGCTGGCAGTGTGCAAACTTTGCTGGCATATCAGCGTTTAGCAAACTGACAACAGTTTAGTTTACCTCCCATTAGCAGTTATCTGAGGCGGAAGACGTATGCCACTCAGTTACACAAGACAAACAATATGTGGCAAAAGTTTATGCTTTCTGCTGGGAATGGAGTTTGGACACGCAGAGATTCGTGTGACGCTCATGCACACACACCAAAACAGAAGTTCATAAATGGGTTCAGGAAAAGGTCAGTCGCACACTTAACACACACTGCACCATTAACTAAATGTTTCCTTAATTGTTTGAATTATATGGTAGTTGTGTCCCCTTTTCCCCTACCCCCGCCCCATCGCTAATCCTCGTGACCCCTCAAAGGCCGCTCAGGTGGATGTGTGTGTGTGTGTGTGTGTGTGTGTGTGTGTGTGTGGGGTGGAGGGAGGGCAGAGGGGAGGAGCGATGTCTACACTGACCCATGGCTGAACTTTGCAGAGATTTCCTGTTGCTGCTGTAGACAGTGTGTTGTGCTGTGGAGAGGTGCAGATGGCACAATTTATCCTCCTGTTCCCTCGCTTTGAAACTCCATTAGTTTGCTCCGTATTATCAGATTTACTGTTATTATCACCCCCTGGTTTTGCACTTATTTGTTTGGGGTGAATATGTCAGTGCTGCAAACAGTCAGGATGTGTTGTTTTTCCTAAAAACCTTTTATTGTTGCGATATTAGTGTAAATGAATTAGTGCAAGATAATTTAAGAGGTGAATTTCATTAAATAATGTCCAGGTCATATATGAAATGATATTTTTCAGAAAGAAATAAAGCATGTTTTATGCTCATATAGCCCCCCCCCCCCCTATATTGGCTGTTTATTAGTACTTACAAAGCACATATTAATGCCTTATTCTGCATGACCTTATTCTACATCCCTTAATCTACCCAATATCTAAACTTAATAACTACCTTACTAACTATTAATAAGCAGTAATTAGGGGTTTATTGAGTCATAGTTAATAGTTAGTTAATAGTGAGACCCTAAACTAAAGTGTGACCAAATATTTTTAACACATTACAGTAATATGAATTAGAGGAATGTGAATGTGCTTGATTGTAATGAAAATAATGCCAAATAATAAAAAAGGACCATTAATCAAAAAATTTTGCATTGTGACACAATTTTGTCCTAAATTACTGTGTTTGGATGTATTACTCTTTGTTTGTATTCTCAATGGTGAGTGTCAAATTCTTATTACTGTAAAGTAGTAATAAAAAAATAATTTTAAAACAAGATTTTATTAGACAACACATTTTAAAAGTAACAAATTCTATCATTATGTATTTTTGTTCAAATTAAAGGGAATAAAAGGAGAAATAGGTGTTATTTTCTTTATGCAAAATATAATTTTATATTTGTTTTGTTTTTGGTGTGAAATATGACCTGGACATATTCTTGACAGGTTTTTGCCTTGACGTTTTGATAATTTGATAATGTTAAAGGAAAAAAACAAAAAACCTGTGTTGCTTTTTTCAAGCACGTCAGCCTATTCCTGGGGGTTGGCTGCACTGGAGCGTTATTGTGAATGAACATGCACTGGGGCAGGCCATGCAAAGTAGTTAGCGGGGACTAAGCAAACAGAGCTGCCCTTCAAAGTGAGAGGAAGCATCATAAATCCAGCCTGGTGACAGGAGACGGTGTACCTCCTCAGCTCCTGCAAACCGCTGCTCCGCCTCGCCCATTCTCCATTCAAGCAGCCCAGCAGCAGCCTAACTAATATCCCAGCAGGATTGAGCACAGGTGAAGGCACCAAGTGCACCCTTCCTTATTCATTCACTTCCCATTTTTGTGCTTGTTCATTCCATCCATCCAAAGGATGGTAGCCTGGCTTTTTCTGTGCTGAGAAGGATGCTGAGGTGGCAAATTGTTGGATGCTACACGTCCCACAGCAAGCGTGAAATCTGGACTGGTTTTGTTGCTTAATGGGAGCAATCCACGTCCAGCCAAATGGAGGCATTTTGCACACTTCCCCTTCTCATTCCCTCTGTCTAACACACATGCGCACACACACAGACAGCTGTTCTTGGCCTGATGGCCACCAATAAACAAGAAAAGTTCACATTCCCAAAGGCGGCGGGGTCAGGACCTCAAAATAAAACGGACAAATCTGATTGTGGAATCAGCACGTGTCGCCAGGCCGGGGTTGGAGGGGGGTAAGGGTAAGTCGAGGACAGAGGCGAGCGAGAGAGAGAGAGGGCAATACTGCTGCCCTCTGTGTTTGAGTTTATGAGAGATTTCCTGTGTTTGTCCCCTCGCCGACCTTGTGGCACTGTGCTGCTTTACCTGTGTTGTGGTTTCTCATATCTATACACTGCATTACAGCAAGTACTGATGTTCTGAGAGTGACCAGAACCCCATTCTTTTCCCATTAAAGGGATAGTTCACCCAAAAATTAAAATTACCCCATGATTTACTCACCCTCAAGCCATGTGTAGCTATATGACATTCGTCTTTCAGACAAATACAATATTAAAACGTATTTAATTTACAAAGAAAGTGTAGCGCCTCTTGCAGTTTAAAACACGCTACGTCCTACGTTGCGTCAGTTACTCTTTTTTCGTAAGTTGGCTCTTTCGTAAGTCTGGCTTTTTAATACGGAAGGCGGTCTGGCGGAAGCTAGATATTTTACTTTATAATGTGTTAAATATGGAAATATGGCCTTTATTAACCAGATTAGAAATTTCACCACAGGCATGTATTTCCAATGAGCTTGAGCTGCTAGAAATACTTCAGAAAACAAGGGTCGCAAATTGTAAAATGTCGGTCATGAGACTTTGAAAAGTAGTTTTATTTGATGTTCATCAAAAGTTTCTAAAACAAAAATACTGTCTCTTCATTGCTCCAAAAATATGTTTCTGCAGTTGTTCAACTTCTATACCAAAACTGTCTGTATTTAATATAAATTACATCATATTTTTTTTGTTTTTAAATGTTCATCATATTTTGAATAAGGTGTTTAAATGATCTAAAATTCTTATTCTGATTTCTAAAAACAAATGTTAGCCTTTTTATTAATCATGACAATCGGGTTAATGCGTTTATATGATACTTGCACAGTCAGAATATGAACAAATTCTGAGTAATATTGGAATATTCTTTAGCATGTGTCCCAGCACAGAGTCAACAGCACTATTGGACACACAGGGAGGGCGAGTGTGGATTGTCGGGCATGCGCTCACAGAATTGAGGGCTGTGGAAACATAACACGTCAGGGATGCATCTTTCCCCTCCACCTCCCGCTGAACTCCCTGCTCACTGGTTGACCTGATGTTATCAGTCGCTTTCACACTTGGTGTCGCTTCTGGTTGTAATTACACCGTGTAATGGAGCATCCTGTCAGCGCGTCTCAAACGCTGCTGGGCTCTTATCTCTCTGGCTAAGCATCTGCCGGGGCTCACGAGAAAGATCTGCCAGGACAGTTGCGCAGAGAGAGAGGCAGCCAGACAACTGCTGCTCTGAGTGTTGCCCATTTGGCAGGTGGCGTTTTGGCATTTTTTTTAATTGTTCAAATGAGAACATTAGCATGGGTATGTTATGTAGCAACCAAGTAAACCACAATGCTAGGGTGTTCTGGGTGGTTGCCAGGGCGTTGCTATGCTGGGTAATTGATACAATGTTGCTATGCAGTTGTTAAGGAGTTCTGGTTATTTTCTAGGGCATTGCAAGGATTTTTGGTTGCTTACTGGCCCAAGTCAAAAGAGCTCACCTTCAAGTCTCTATTATTTCTTAGTCTCCAGATATGGCTGTTTTTGTGATCTGCCCAGCAAATATCGTAAGTCTAGAAAAGTAAAACCTTTCCTCAACAAATTGAATGATATGAGGTATTATTTTTCCCATGATCTCATGTTAGTAGCATCAATAGGATGAGATGACTTCAAAGTGTGTTTAAAACACTAACCCTAAGTATGCTTCTGTTTCCACCTGGATTAAGATGAGTTTTCCATTCACAAGTGGGCAGTGCTAAATAAAGGTGGAAACAGGGTCTAAAATGTTTCGTGATCGGGTCACTGAAAACACATATGGAGTACCCAGAAACATGTGACAACATCACATTTGTAGTGGAAACGCTCGTCTGTCCTGTCTGCATCCCGGTGTCTTGAGATATCGGGTCCTCTCTTGAAATTGGGTCTCCATTAGGACCCCAAGTGATCCAATTGGCTTATTAGCTCGTAAGCTGAAAAGTATTCATGCACCATACTCGCCGCTCCCTCGAATGTGATGTAGAGTGTGGCAAAATAAGAGCGGAGTGTCTCAACAAAATCTGAAAACATGTGGACACAAAAGACACATTTGAAATGCTTGTTAATACCTGGTCGAAATGCATCTCAACCAGGGTTACTGTAAAATATGAATTAATCCTATTTCAACATTTCTCATTTTCATTTAGTTTAACCTGATGTACTAAAACAACTTAAACTGAAATAAAAATCAATGACTATATAGATATAATAGAATTAAGTACACTCACCTAAAGGATTATTAGGAACACCATACTAATACTGTGTTTGACCCCCTTTCGCCTTCAGAACTGCCTTAATTCTACGTGGCATTGATTCAGCAAGGTGCTGAAAGCATTCTTTAGAAATGTTGGCCCATATTGATAGGATAGCATCTTGCAGTTGATGGAGATTTGTGGGATGCACATCCAGGGCACGAAGCTCCCGTTCCACCACATCCCAAAGATGCTCTATTGGGTTGAGATCTGGTGACTGTGGGGGCCATTTTAGTACAGTGAACTCATTGTCATGTTCAAGAAACCAATTTGAAATGATTCGAGCTTTGTGACATGGTGCATTATCCTGCTGGAAGTAGCCATCAGAGGATGGGTACATGGTGGTCATAAAGGGATGGACATGGTCAGAAACAATGCTCAGGTAGGCCGTGGCATTTAAACGATGCCCAATTGGCACTAAGGGGCCTAAAGTGTGCCAAGAAAACATCCCCCACACCATTACACCACCACCACCAGCCTGCACAGTGGTAACAAGGCATGATGGATCCATGTTCTCATTCTGTTTACGCCAAATTCTGACTCTACCATCTGAATGTCTCAACAGAAATCGAGACTCATCAGACCAGGCAACATTTTTCTAGTCTTCAACTGTCCAATTTTGGTGAGCTCGTGCAAATTGTAGCCTCTTTTTCCTATTTGTAGTGGAGATGAGTGGTACCCGGTGGGGTCTTCTGCTGTTGTAGCCCATCCGCCTCAAGGTTGTGCGTGTTGTGGCTTCACAAATGCTTTGCTGCATACCTCGGTTGTAACGAGTGGTTATTTCAGTCAAAGTTGCTCTTCTATCAGCTTGAATCAGTCGGCCCATTCTCCTCTGACCTCTAGCATCAACAAGGCATTTTCGCCCACAGGACTGCCGCATACTGGATGTTTTTCCCTTTTCACACCATTCTTTGTAAACTCTAGAAATGGTTGTGCGTGAAAATCCCAGTAACTGAGCAGATTGTGAAATACTCAGACCGGCCCGTCTGGCACCAACAACCATGCCACGCTCAAAATTGCTTAAATCACCTTTCTTTCCCATTCTGACATTCAGTTTGGAGTTCAGGAGATTGTCTTGACCAGGACCACACCCCTAAATGCATTGAAGCAACTGCCATGTGATTGGTTGATTAGATAATTGCATTAATGAGAAATTGAACAGGTGTTCCTAATAATCCTTTAGGTGAGTGTATATCTCAATAATAGTATCTCAATAGTATAGTATCTCAATGATACTAAAATAACTGAATACTTGATCGGATCTCTGAAAACGTATTTTAATACCAGGTGGGAAGTGGGTCAATGAGCATTATTAATAGTAATGGTTGCCTTAACAGACAGCACTAAAAATGTTGATTGCAATATTTGTTGTTGACTTGGTGGCTTTATGTTATGGTATGTTTTATAGCTGGAACCAAAGATGCAATTGTCACAGTAAGTTCAATATGTCCCAGTTCAGACCTCTGAAATTCATTATAATATAATTTATTATCTTTTATGTATGAATGTTCAGTTCCCCGTTTAGTCAGCCAACTCAAATCAACACCTCGTCATTTGTGTTCAAAAACAAAGGATGCAGATGGTGCCTGTATGTGGCTGGCTGCTAGACTGTAACTGATGATGTAATCTTACACAGATGAAGGCGGATATGTGTTGATCTCATTCTCAAACACTATCAAAATGAACCATTTTTTAAAACAAACTTAAAGTTCATACAAGTGGAATAGCACTTATGTTTGTGTTCCTAACTGACCTCGTCAGTTTGTGTTTTTTTATAATTAATTTTTTGGACACCATTGTGTACAGTCATCTTTTTTTCTTGACTATCACGTCAGCTGTCTTTTGAACTTAGGTTTCTTTCAAGAGCTGTTAATCAAGGCACCATCAAGGCAGGATTTTACAATCACTCATGCAATCATCTCGTCTCCTCTGCTGAATGGGCAGTTGTGAAACACAGCACTTCCCTGTTTAATTTGAGGTCGACGTGAGATGATTTCAGGCACATGGACAATTCTAGTGAACTCTTTGATGAGCAGCACTGGGTTCACCCACAGTTCAGGGTAATTCTGGGTGCAGAGACAACTCCCATTCAAGCCTTTATTTTGATCGGCTACCAGTTAGCTTTGACACTGAGGTGCAGTCATTGCCGCTTGACTGGCTCGACTTGGGTCAGGGAAATGCCTCTCTTTGAAAGGTAAAACACAAAGCAATTGCAGATAACAGCTGATTCTAAGAAGATAACCTGTTTAAACAGCCTCAAAACATTTCCAGGTTTCCTGTAAATGATATACAGTCAATTTGGGACATTTTTCAAACATTTAACACTTTCCTTAGTAATTGAGCAATCAAAATGCATCCTTGGACTCCCATTCTTTCATATTATGGAAAGAGTATGATCTGCATCAGTATGATAGGAGTATTGCCACAAATTAGATCTCTTTAACATCTCAGTTGTTTCTCTCAGACAGCAATAGGATTCAATGGAGAGCAAACTGAGACCCTTTCTCCTTAGAAAAAGATCCTAGTATCAAAATCAGTCAAAATCAATATAAACTCAAATATTTCTCATCAAATTCTTTGGGAAACATGTACCTCTGAGTTGGGAATTCGTTATTACATCATGTGACGCATTCAAGCTGGATACATTATCTATTTTATAGATCAGTGCTGCAATGTTTCAAAATGATACACCCTTTCCAACGACACAACTCGGCAACTCGTGTATTATCTAAAATTCATTCACTTTGCCTACAACTTCGACTTGCATGGCCAGTCATGTGCTCGGAACTCGTAATAACAATATTTTCGACTCCACTTGAATAGCACATTAGTCTCCTGAGCTATAAACGTGGAATTTAAAGCAATAAAATACTTGCACATACTGTTGTTGTCGTCAAGTCTAAGGCGATGCTGCCAGTTTGAGGGACCGAGCTGAAGAAAGGGGCCTGGCAGAATGGAGTGACATTGGAAGGAGTGAGGACCAAGGTGCAGCTGGAGGGAATAAGGAACCTGGTGGAAATGAAGGGGTGGAGGGCCTGAGGTGCAGCCGGAGGCCTGAGGTGCAGCCGGAGGCCTGGAAATCAGTGGTGGATCCAGGATGACAAAAGTCCAAGAACCAGATGGAGAAGGGAACCTGATGGAGCCCGAGTGATGTCGGACCACAATGGAGCTGAGGGATCGCAGAGCCAAGGTGGAGTTGAAAGGCTGACAGGGGGAGGTGGAGACATGGGCCTGGAGAACCAAGGTGCAGCCAGGGGATACGACTCACAGAGCTGAGCTGGTGGAGAGAAGGCCCAAAGCGGAATTGGAGGGCTGGAGGGAGTCAGCAGCGAGGACGGAGCCGTTGAGCTGTGATGCACTGGACGGAGCCAGTTATGATGAAGGAGACAACAGGCTAAGCAGGTGACAGGATGGGACTGGATTGTCTAACGGGCTCCTTGGAGCGAGTTTAGGGGCAGGGATAAGGGTGGGAGCTGACTGCCCTCGTGGCGCGGACTCCAGAATGGACCTGATGGTGGGCTCTGGCCTCGGGATGGAGATGGCTTCCAGCTCTAGCTCCGGGATGGATGCGTTGGCAAGCTCTAACTGCGCGGTTAAAGGTGGCTCTAGCATGTGGTCCGTGCACATCTTCCATGGTGGAAGATGTCTCATGCCTTCAGGGACACTCTGGGCTGGGACGATGAGTCCTGTCTGGAGCAGGCAGAGATGGCTGCTGGTGATGGAGAATCTGCCGGGAGTTGTATTGCAATTTTACAGTTCTAATGTAAAAAAAATAATAATAATAATAAAATTATCATATATTTTTTCTTAAATACTCGATTATTTGACAATAAAATATAAAAAATTACAAATATCACAATCTTACTTTGTTTTTATTTAGTAATTATTATGTATTTATTATTTTCCCCAAATCATGCAGCCCTACTAAACCCATAACTAGATATATCAATATATTAAATGTGAAATATATTAAATGTGACAGGAAAAAAAAGGAATTTACTGCAGGGAATTTTTTCCAGCACATTTTAAATGATTCTAAATGTTTGCTGACAGTACAGGTTTGGTTGAAACAGATCATGCAAGCACCCATATTTGTGTCGATTCTGGAACGTGCACAAAGGCTCCAGCGGACAGCTGTAATGGTAACATGGCTGATCTACCACAGGGTGGGACTGTTCCAGTGCTCACCATGATTGTTATAAACCTCTGAACTCTTTCTCTCTCTGATTGACTAGTCTATAAATAAAAGCGTAAGAGGGTCACATGCAGTGTGTGTGGTTAAAACACATTCCTAGTGAATCTTGGCTGAACCCAGATCTGCTGTTCGCGGTTCCAGTCGCAGTAAAACAGAGCTTCTCTGCTGGTGACAGATGGAGAGGGATGGAGGTCTCGGCAACAGCTCAAGGTGAATCGGAGGGCAGGCTGGTGAAAAACCCAGTGCCCAAAGCGAGCATGGAGAGAGATACCTCGCTGCTACCGACAGTACACCTCGGCTTCTCTTGGTGTCGTGTAAGGATGAGACCCGGCTCTCCTGTCCTTTAACCCCCTCTCTTTCTTTCTCACTCCCACAAAGGAGACGAGACAGTCCTTTGATGGTGACAATGAAAGATGGCTGATGCTAAGGAAAACACTCGGCTATGATTGATCATTTGATGCATGGCCTCAACAAAAGTGAAAATTGATGATAAATGCACCAGCAAGCACACGGGGGTAGGAGGTCTACACGTGAAAAGAAGAAGCTAATGGCAGTACTGAAGCAATGTATTTGTAAAAGCATCGCAAACTGCTGCTGGACAGACGTGTGCCAGATTGAAAGGATCATTAAACATCTTCAGAGACAATATGCATGTGCCATTAATATAAGAAATACCTGATGATGAACTGTTGGATTATTGGAAGTTTAATGCACATTAGCATAGGTATTTTCACACAAGTGTAGGTAAAGACATTTTCATCCTTAAACACTCTTACTATTTCCTTCACAGATTAAAAAAGAATTTTTTTGTTGATTTACTGTACTGTCGAAGTACTGTCTTCTGCGTTCATCTGCCTCCACTTTTGAGTGGAACGGCCACGAAGTCCAATTAACAACCGATGAATAGAACCAAGTACCCGCCCTACATTTTTTCTTCTTCGATAATCAGTTACACTCAGATGTATGTCACGATACAGAAGAAAAGATCTGTCGCTACTTCTGTTTCATCATGACTTTAAGCATTATAGTAGACTGTGGGAGTGTTCGTGGAACCTTGAAAACAATGATTATTTTTGTAGTTCTGTTTGTTTATGCTAGTGGTGCAGAAATTACACACTTCACCTTTAAGTTTCTTGCTTAGAATTTGCCTAAGCCATTGTTAGCTCATGGAGAAATACTGAACTGTAATGAGGGCAACAAACACGGAAGTACTTTATGCAGTTCTGAGGAATGATCCGATCGTGATAGTGGTCTGTGAATTGGACCACACAAGAAATTGAAATTTGGCAAAATAAAATAGGTGAAAAGGAGGGCCCAGCATTTTTACTCTGCTTAATTTTTTTAGTTATTAATGGGTATAAAGCATGCAATATGAGACCGTTACAAAGGGATTATGACGAGTCACATAACGTATTATAACCATCACATTTATTTTCATAAATTATTCAACCCCCTTGACCTGCAAGACATTTTGCTGCCAAGAACAAAATTTTATGAAAACAATTCAACTTTAGGCACTATAAAGACAAAGGTTTACTATAAAGTAAACTATTATAGAAAGTTTATTAATACACATTTGAGTGATTCTGAGAACGTAAAGTTGATGAGAAATGGAAAAAAAAATCGAATTGGCTGTAAACATTCGTGTTCAAAATTATTCAACCCCCAAAAGTCAAATTTTGTGCAGAATCTTTTATTCTTCATAACCTCCAATAAACGCTGCCTGTAAGTGCTTAGAAGCTTCTGTCACCTCTCTACTGCAATCTTGGCCCATTCCTCGCTTGAAAAAGCTTCCAGATCACTGATAATCTTTGGTTTTCACGTTACCACTGCTTTCTTCAAATTCCACCAAATGTTTTCAATGAGATCTGAAGACTGTACAGGCCACTCAAGAATGTTCTACGACTGATCCCTGAACCAAACTTAAGTAGATTTAAATGTATACTTTGGGACGGCTGTCCTTCAGGAAAGTCCATTGATCATCAAGCTTCAGTCTCTGCACCGAAGGCATCGCCATCTTTGCCAAAATGGCTTGATACTTCAAAGAATTCATTATGTCCTTCAGACAGTCAAGATTTTCATTTTTCTGCAACAGCAAAGCACCCCATAACAAGACTGGACCGCTTTCGTGTTTGACCATGGAGATGGTGTTCTTCTGCTCATAAGCTTTGCCTTTTTTGCACCAGACATACCGCTGATCCATGTGTCCAAAAAGTTCTAGTGTGGTCATATTACTCCATAAAACATTCTTCCAGAACTCCACAGGTCTATCCAAATGAATTTTAGCATATTCAAGTCGGCCTTTTATGTTCTTCTTGGTCAAGAGTTGCATTCGGCAAGATGTCCCAACATGAAGGCCATGCTTGTCTAGTATTCTTCTTATACTCTGCATTGAAATGTTTCTTCCTCCTTTCATCAGGTCATCTTGTGAGTCTTTGGCAGTAAATTGAGGGTTTTTCTCAGTTGCTCTGATCAAACATTTTATTCTCCTTAATGATATTGTCAACATTTGGCGCATCATAAAGAGGAAGATGCGACAAAGAAGACCTAAGACAGTTGAGCAACTAGAAGCCTGTATTAGACAAGAATGGGACAACATTCCTATTCCTAAAGTTGAGCAACTTGTCTCCTCAGTCCCCAGACGTTTGCAGACTGTTATAAAAAGAAGAGGGGATGCCACACAGTGGTAAACATGGCCTTGTCCCAACTTTTTTGAGATGTGTTGATGCCATGAAATTTAAAATCAACTTATTTTTCCCTTAAAATGATACATTTTCTCAGTTTAAACATTTGATATGTCATCTATGTTGTATTCTGAATAAAATATTGAAATATATATATATATATATTTAAACCCGATTCCAAAAAAGTTGGGACACTGTACAAATTGTGAATAAAAACAGAATGCAATGATGTGGAAGTTTCAAATTTCAATATTTTATTCAGAATACAACATAGATGACATATATATATATATAATAAAGTATATTAATTGATTTTTTTCTCTTTATTTGTTTTTTTATTGTTACATTAAGAATGTATAATTATTAAATATTTTAAATATAATTAAATTTAAATATATAGTGATATATATTTTATATAAACTCAAATGGATGTATTATATACAGTATATGGAAGTATCAATAGATTTTTTTATTTGCATAATTATATTATTAATTTATATTAATTAAATATTTTAATGTAATGTATATATAGTTAAATATATAATTACAGTTAAATATATAATACTATATACTTCATATAAATTCACATATTATTATATATATACTATGAAAGTATACAAATGGTTTATTTTATTTATTTGCATGATTGTATTAAAAATATAATTAAATGCTTTTAATTTATATAAAGTTAAATATATAATTACATTAAAATAAATAATATATTTTATATAAAATTGCATAATTGTATTATATACAGTATATGAAAGTATATACTGTATGCACAATTGTATTAATAATTTATATGAATTATTTCAATGTAATTTATATATAGTTAAAAATATATTATTAAATTGAATTATATAATATTATATTTTACATTGATGTATTATATACGGTATAGGAAAGTATGCTAATTGTTATTATATGTTTATTTATTTGCATGGGTATATAATGTCATCATACTCAAACCAACATTATGTTCCTGTGTTTGAAGACATATTCCAAATGAACAAACTTCTACATAGTGTGAACACTGCATAGAGACTGTGTGAATCGGAATGTGGCTATAGAAAATGAATGCATGTGAAATAGAGGCCATTTAATTTGAGATCAAATATGACAACCGAAACTTTCTGGTCCACGACCCACTGTTATTTAAAGTTCAAAGAGGTGACAGTTTAGCATAGAAAAAAATAAAGTACAAATGATCTATGGGTTGTGGTCACAATGAGGCAATCATTGACATGGCATTTGTGAGCTGTCTGAAACTGTGCCACAGAATATGTATCTGCCCCAGCACTTCCCCGAGGTGGACTGTAGTTAACCCCTGACCACGGCTCCTTTCACTCCTTGTTCTGACAAATCAGGGCCTATAAAGTTGAGTATGAAAGCCGATTTATGGAGGAGAACCTCTTTGATTGCACCACCTAAATAGTCCCTGAGGCTCCTGAAGATCTGAGGACGGCGTCTCACACCACGTTCAGAGCGTCATTACGACATCAGCGTGTATCAGACTGCTTTGACACAGGCATAAAATGCAAACGAACTCACCGGGGCGGGGGCTTCAGTTCAAAGAAACGGGGACCCGTCATGATAATGTGTCTCCGCTTTTCACAAGCAGGTGAGGTGTCATGCGACATAATGCATCCCTAACTGAAAGTGTGAAATGCGGCTTTGCGGCTTGCTACTGTAGACCTAATGCCAGTCACAAGCAAGATAAGAGAGGGTCGGGTGGGAGGGTCAGACTGGATGACTAGACTCGTACCGTCACCTCTCCTATTCCTTTGTGTTCTTCTGTCCCGTCTCTGCCCCCAGCCCTGGTTCAACCTGGAGGGCCCCAGGACAATTCACATCTCCAGGTCTGACAGGAAACAAGGGCCGTGGTGCACAATGCAAGTCCTGTAGACACTTTGACTCCAGCTTAATGACGGCACTTAGCAGGTACCTCTTCAGACGGCCCTGTGCCAAGTGCCGTAAACGACACTCTTTTCATACAGAGGCATTCCTCCATTTATACCACTTTTCCAGCCATTTCTCTTTGCATTAGCTGTGACACATACTATGACCTGAGAAGATACACTATTTCCTATTTTAACCCTAAACGGTACCTTCCCTTGTGAAAAAGAAAGTACACTTTAGCCTACTTTTAAAAGGAGTACTTATTATGGAAATAATATACTTTAAAAGAATAAGTGCAAACTGAATGTAATGTTTTGGACACGTAATTCCATGTTAATTACAATGAAATGAAAATGCATTGCAGTTAAAATTCATATTAAAAGCAAGTAGCTGAACTTAAGAGTGTTTTTGACCCACTTCTTTATATGTAATTTCATAATTCTGTCTTTGAAGTATGTTTAAAATTTGCTGCTGAATTTACAGACAAGCGTTTAGGGTAAATTGAAATATACTTTAATATAATTTCTGTTGAAACATGTATGTCATGTATTTAAATCTATTTTAATTAAGCCTACACATTACAAAGTGCACTTTTTAAAAGTACTAAAGTGTGTTAAACATAGTCATGAAAGTGTACTCTCTTCAAGTACACTTAAGTGACCTTTTATTTCATTAATATTATACTATCTACAAGTACAGTATTTTTGGTAACGCTTTAGATTACAGCCCGGAAAGTACTGCGTAAGTAAAGCAAATTTACAACGGAACTTTCGGTAATTATAGTGTAACTATAAAGTAAGTACGTGTAGGTATAAGGGAACAAAATGTAATATTTGGGGAATAAAGGGGTAACTATCAGGAAAATTAACAAATTATTTATACTGTAAATATTTTTTAATTATGGGGTAATTATCCGTGTAGTTACAGGGTAAGTGTAAATCTGCGGCCTGTAAATTAAAGGGTTAGTTCACCCAAAAATGAAAATTCTGTCATTAATTACTTACCCTCATGTCGTTCGACACATGACATTTCCTAAAGACAAGAATAAAGTTGAATAAAGTCGTTATTTTGATTTTTTTTGCGCACAAAAACTATTCTCGTCGCTTCATAAAATTATTGTAGAACCACTGTAGTGAGATTGACTTTTTAACGACGTCTTTAGTACCTTTTATGGGTCTTGAGAGAGGAAATGTCATTGCTGCCAATGGAGGCCTTTCTGAGCCATCGGATTTCAACAAAAATATCTTTATTTGTGTTCCGAGGTCTTACGGGTGTCGGAACGACATGAGGGTGAGTAATTAATGACAGAATTTTCATTTTTGGGTGAACTAACCCTTTAAAGTGGTGTTTGTTCCCCTCTTGTTTCATGTAGGGTAAGTACAAGAAAAAACATACAAAATCTGATATCACTCGGAATTTTTTTTTTTGAAACATTTTTGAACATTTCTTTGAAAAATAACTTAATTCAAAACAGATTTACGACACTTCTTATTCATTTATTCATTTTTTTAAATAAACTTTTCATTTCAAATAATAACGTCCTGACAGAAAGAGGCACGTTTTGTCTCTTTTTTGTTTCTCTTGCTTGGCTTCTCCTCCTCTTGTTCCTCTTCTTCTTTTTCGTTATTTCCACTGTTGGATCTTAAAAGGAATCCCATGTCTTTTGATATTCTGTATTATTATGTATTAAAAGAAAAAGTACACCATCTTTTCGCATCCGACCAACTGTTAGCGTGTGCATGAGTAAAGAAGCTTCAAGCTTTCATTTAATCTGAAACTCACGCGAGAACTGGCGTCTCTGTCTTCTAGTCTTATTTGTTTCTCATTGCTATTATCATATATTATGTTATTGTTTGTATACTGTTGTGAGCATTAATTAAAAAAATAAAATAAAATAAAAACTGACGGCATCCGACATCCGCGTGACCAGAGTTTCTCGGCGCGCTTACGTCACGCTTCAAGATACTTCAAGCTGAACTTAACTCTCTCATGCACACACAGATGACTTATGGTCGGAAGTGATAGTCTACAGTTTAAAAAATGTAAAATATTGGTATTTTTCTTACAAACATTACACATTGATTCATCCATTGGGGTCATATGGATTGCTATAGTTATTGCTCTATGTGCTGTTTGATGCTTCAACTTCAACCCAAATGAGTTTTCATTGGCAGAGATTATTTATTTTTCTGTGTTCATCTGAAGAAAGAAAGTCATATACATCTCGGATGGCATGAGGGTAAAAGACGAGTATGGTGAGGACATTTCTGGGTGTACTGTATTTTCTTTTAATACATAATACAGAATAGCTAGAGACATGGGATGCCTTCTTAAGATTCATCTGTGGCAAGAACGAAAAAGAAGAGGAACAAGAGGAGGATGAAGCCAAGCAAGAGAAATGAATATGAAGTGTTGTAAATCTGTTTTGAAAGTTGTTTTTCAAATAAAGGTTTCCGAGTGATATCAGATTTTGTACGTGTTTTTATTGTACTTACCCTTAACTACATGAAACAAGAGGGGAACAAACACCACTTTAATTTACAGCCCGCAGATTCACACTTACCCTGTAACTACACGGATAATTACCCCTTAATTAAAAAATACTTACAGTATAAATGATTTTTACATTTTCCTGATAGTTACCCCTTTATTCCTCAAATATTACATATTGTTCCCTTATACCTACACGTACGTACTTTATAGTTACACTATAATTACCGAAAAGTACGCTGTAAATTCGCTTTACTTACGCAGTACTTTCCGGGCTGTAATCTAAAGCGTTATCGTGTTTTTAAAAATATGGTTTTTACACTAAAAGTATATTCTTTTTTGCACTTCTTAAGGGTGCATATTACTACTCTTGGGTGCCAATATGCACCTTTTAGGGGTAGACAAAGTTCAAATTTTAAGGGGCCCCAGTGACAAGATGTTGTACACTTAAAAGTACAGTTATGCACATTCTGACAGTGCTAAGTAACTGCCTAACAAATGCTCTAAAACCCACAAGTTTAGCACCAGATTTTCAATGTTTAAAATTTTCAAAATGTTTAAAAAGGAGTTTAAAAAAGCCCAAAAAGTTACCATTGGCCTGCTCGCACAGTGCTATGTACATGATGAAGCAGTAGAAAGGTGAGACACTCGACTTGAGGAGTGCTAAATCACGCTATGGCTTGAGAGGATGAAGCATTGCTCTTTAATAGGCAATAAATAAGAATTAGCATCAGTGGGGTTATGTTCAGGTCAGGAGGGGTCTGAGCAGGGCTGTGGAGTTCACTGATAGACGCTCTGGCCCTGACTGGATTCCCAGCTGTGAGCGCCAGCGGCCCTCATCTGTCCCTGTCTGTCTCAGCATGAGCTCATCTCACTGTTCCCCACCACACCTACCACACTCATGCTACCTCCAACATCCACACCGTTCAGACCGTCCCCTGCAGTCTCCACACTTGCTTTTTTACGGCTAAATTATTCTTTCGTTGCATTGCAGATGTGATTTGTAAAGACATGAACAGGTGACATCTTCTCATTTTAAAAATGTAAATTCTAGGATGTCATGTCATGACACTCATTGTGCGTCTTGTTTTGTGTGAGCCGTGCATGGGAATCAACACATAATGTGGCAATAAAAGGATAACTAGACATTAGAAAGAAAAGACCACTGGAATTCATTATGCAGATTTGATGATGACATCCTTGCTGTTGATGCATTTTAAATCTAGAACACTGTAACTTTAATCTCAAAATGTATTTCTCAAATTTATAATCTCAAAAAGGTTTAAAATTTAAATTAAAACGTAATTTCTTTAAAAGTATAACGTTGGCATGAACATATGTAATAAAATGCTAATAAATGAGCTGAATTAATTGCACCAAATGTGGAGAAAATAGAAAAGCAGGAGAAAAAAAATGGAATTTGTGAGTGTACACTATAGTTTTAGGGTTGGTAAATATTTTAAAATGTTTTTAAAACATGTCTCTTTTATCAATATATATATATATATATATATATATATATATATAGTATAATATATATATATATATATATATATATAGTATAATATATATATATATATATATATATTTATTGTATAAAAAATATATGATCAATAAATTGACAACATATATTTTTTACATTACTTTAACTCATCAAAATAAGTTAAGCAATTTTCAACTTTTATTGTAAGTCAATTTAATGTAATTTAAGTTGAAGTAATTTAAGTTTATATACTGTACTGTAAAACATAGTTACTGCCTTTAATTTTTAAGTACAATCAACTTGGACTTAAACTAAATTTCTTTAAAAGTATAAAGTTGGCATGAATCAAAATGTAATAAAATGCTAATAAATGAGCTCAATTAATTGCACAAAATGTGGAGAAAATAGAAAAGCAGGAGAAAAAAAATGTAATTTGTGAGTGTACACTATAGTTTTAGGGTTGGTAAATATTTTAAAATGTTTTTAAAACAAGTCTCTTATATATATATATATATATATATATAGACTGTATTAATATACAGTATATGTGTGTGTGTGTATACTACATATATATTTACAAACTTTTATGTTAGATGCAATTAATTGTGATACTAAATATTATTATATATTTTTTATTTTATATATAATAATAATAATTATTGTTGTTGTTGTTGTTGTTGTTGTTATTCTTATTATTATTACTGACCCCAAACTTCTGAACGGTGTATAATAACCAAACTTCAAACAACAATCACTGTGATTATAATTAGTGGAGGAAATATGCTACAGGGGAGATTAAACCACAGTCAAAATAGCTACATAAACTAAATTGCTGCAATATTTAAATCTATGGTTCTTCTGAGATTATATGTCTTGTCTGTTTGGGCTGCCAGAGATGTATCCCCAATGATGTCAGCATGATGACGTTTTCTCCCTTCAAATTCTTTTAATATGTTCCTAAATAAAGTAAACTAAACCAGTTTGACAGATATTCTTGGCGCATTAACCCTCTGAATTCAAATTTCATAATTATTACGTATCCAATATCTATTTATTCTTAATCTGAGCTCAGCATAATCAGGACCGTAAGAGAAGTCCTGACATGAAGCCTTTTAGAACATGCATGGAGGTTAAATGTCTGGTTCAAGCTGCTGACACACGTTCTCCAGGCAGTGATAGTGTAAAGAAAGACTCAGCACTGAACTTTGCTGAATCAAAGACAGGACTGAAACGGAGGGACAAAGGCGGCTCTTGACGGATGACTCGAATGAGGGATGAGGTGGCTGAGGAGCCAAGTAAAGCTATCCACCATTAGAGTTTTCCCCAACTGATAAGTTACACTTCCAAAGCAGCTCCAAAAACAGTTCACTCGCCCCCACCGCTCTACATGTCACTTTAAACCCTCAGCGTTCAAGTAATAACTCATCGTTTTTGATCATTAAGGCAGAAGCTGGCATTAGAAAGCCTCCCCAGCATAGCCAAACTGTGTTTTCTTTTTGAAACGACAGATGTTGAAAATAAATGACGCTGCTTGCTCGGTCTGGCATGGGAATGAACCCGAAGAGTATCGGAGGAGAAGATAATGGCAGGTTGGATGAGGTTGAAATGTTGCAAAGCGTTCCTCTTGTGAAGGAGGTAATGGGAGATACGGAGGTAACTCTTTCAGCATATGTGTGTGTGTGTGCACACAAATGTCACAGACACACCACTCTATATCGCCTCTGCCCTCCCAATGAACTGGGCCAGTCTTCCTCACTTGCTTTCAGAGTCCATAGCAGCTGTTCATAGACCGTCCTTCTGATGGGAACAGCAAATTAATCATTTTGCTACAAGCTTTTTGTGGGAAGCTCCACCGCTATCTGTTTCCACACACCGAAACGACTTAACATACCTCTACCTGTGATGCTGTGCTCTTTACGGGATTAGCAAACTCATTACGAGCCACACTGAGCAATGTTCAACCTTCAGAAAACGTGTATCTAATGGCAAAGTCAAAACATTCCCTTTCTTATAATGGAATCAGTTTATTCAAATTACACCATGAACACTTGATTTTGATTGGTCAGCATTCATATTTTGTGTGTAACTGACTGTTCTTACAGGCATCTTATTTCCTAGTTATGCTAAATCACTCTCTTTCTTCTCAAAATAATAAAATCATTTCAACTCAAATCAATATTTAACAACCATTTATTTATCTATTTTGTACCTGTGTAAATAAGTGAGATAATATTAGTTGGCCATAAACCCAGATCAGGTGAATAAAACACACTTTACACAAAACGTTTTCCTTTTTAGGTTAAAAGCCAGTGCATTGAAGTAAAAATTGATGGGTATTTAATGTAAAAGCTTTTTTACATTTCTATTGTTATTTTAACATTTTAGTACATTCATTGTGAATAAAAAGTGAGCTTAATTTTACTGAATTTACTTAAAATCTTAAAAGTACAAAAAACATATTTGGAGATAATATAATATTAACTATGTTTCATAACACACTTAAGTAGACTTATAAAAATAAGTGATTGACTAACATAATAAAGCACATATAAAGTAGTTTATTTGATATTACATTTAAAGTTTTTGCATGTACAAAATTGTAAAAATATATTTAAATATATGACATACAAGTTTCAATAGAAATGACATTAAAGTATATTTTAGTTTACCATAAATGCTTGTCAGTACATTTCGCAGTACACTTTAAACATATTTCAAAGACAACAGAATTATGAAATTACATATAAAGATGTACTTAAGTTTAACTAATTGCATTTAATATAAATTTAAACTGTAATACATTTTCATTTATTTTTAAATAACATGCAATTAAGTGTCTGAAAACATTACATACAGTTCACACTTAAGCAGATAAATAATATAATTTCTGTAATAAGTATTCTTTTTAAAAGTATGCTATAATGTACTTCTTTTTCACAAGGAATCCCTATGAGGACAGAGAAAAACAGCTGCTTGTGTGTTAGCAGGTAGGGAGTGAAGGGTAAAAAGTCAACAAGGGTTCATGTACAGGCCAAATGAATGAGTACGGGGGAGGGAAGAACATGACAAAATGGTTGAAACCATGAGCGTCAGGTGTTCCACTTTTCAGTGATTGAGAGTTTAAAAGAAACAGCAAAAGATGAGATGAGATGCCTTTCATTTCTTCAATAGAAAAAACTCCTGTTTCTCTGATGTTTCTACATTTGTGTCCCAAATGACGTACTATACTCTATACTATACTATACTCTACTTTTCGGTTAATTAAATTTGAAGTGCACTTTTTCTTGTGGGAATTTTGACTGTGGACACACTCACACTATAATAAAAAACAGCATGGAATAGTGCGTGAGTACGCAGATGTGGTTGCACTTAATGGGCCCTGTTTTAACGATCTGAGCGCATGGTCTGAAGCGCATAGCGCAGGTGCACTTAGGGCGTGTCCAAATCCACTTTTGCTAGTTGACGGAAAAAACGGCCGGCACGCCAGGTGCATGGTCCAAAAGAAATGTACCTAGTCTCTTAATGAGTCATGGGTGTGTTTTGGGCGTAACGTGCAATAAACCAATCAGAGTCTCATCTCCCATTCCCTTTAAAAGCCAGTTGCACTTGCACCATGGCTGATTCGCTATTTACATGGCGAAATTTGCGAGCGGAAAGACTGAACGCTTCTCCAGAGAGGAATCCTTTTATTTTTAATATTTAAAAATGTTTGTGTGCTGCTGCGCGTCCTTGCGTGTGTAATAAGAAAAGTGTACACGCGTGGTGCACCCGCCTATATGCGCATATTAATGCACCCTTTAAATAACACAAAAAATGCTGCGCTATTGACTTTAGTCCAGGTTTTTGTTGGTCAATGGCGCAGTCGTTTTCAGTTGACTCAAAATAGCAACGCACCAACAATGCGCCTGAACACACCTCGTTTTCAGACCAGCACGCCCATGGGCGAACAGATGGGCGCGAGTGCATTTGCTATTTAAACAACGTGACGCTGGATGTGAAAATGATAACTGCGTGGGATGAAACTAGCAAAAAACACTTGCGTTGCGCCTGGCGTCGCAGTGCGCCGGGTGTATAATAGGGCCCAATGTCTCACAATGTGCAGATTTTCCAAGATGCCACAGTCAAAAGTCTCAGTTTTCGATATGAACAATTCGCATGGAATTCTTGCAAGAATAAAAATGATATGAGTCATTTGATCCACATTCATTTTCTCAAACTCAAAGTTCTTTCCTGTCTTTCACTTGTCTTAAATGTCATCTTTATTTGTCCTGTTAGGAGAAACCTAACAAATGAGACAAATGTTGAAAGGTCAGTGAAATCTCATATGAGGTATGAAGGTACAACCACTGAGAAACAGAAGTTTTCCCATGGGTTCCCATCATTCACATCCACAGCTTGCACTGCTTGACTTAATGTAATTGAAACTTTCTTAAAATATCTCCAAGACACCAACATTTGTATTTTCTTAATTCTGGTCAAATATGAATATAAAAGCATCACCATCAAAACATATTCATCAAATGTCCCTGCATCTACATGCATTTCCAAAAATCTGAGATTCTTTATTTATGGTGTTAAGAAATGTTTGATAATGGCACGCTGAGAATTAAACATTAAGTCATTAGTAGATACATGAACTGACATGGTTTGGCTCTCCCCAGCACAATAAACTCAGTCTGACAGAGGGTTTGTGAGATCCAGAGTGAGAGGACACTCAGCACAGAGACACACTGACTCGAGTCTGTTTTATCAGCAGTGTTGAAGACGCTCTCCGTCTGCTCTCAGAGGAGTCCTCCCGTCTCCTGCTTGTAAGTGAAGATGTGTAAATGAACCTGCAATGTTTTAGTCATTCTGAATAGAAGAAACATCATGATGGGAAGAAGCAGCAAAGAGTGCAGGGCTAAAGAAATATACAAATTTGACATTTTAAATAATTTAAAATGTGGTTATCCATTGTCAAAAGGAAGCGTGCTTTATTGTATTGAACATGCACTTGTAGTGTATTGCAAATCTTGAAAGTATATTTTTTGAAAAAGACTGTATACTTGCAGATAATATAATATTAATTAAAGACGCCCTGTGGTGAAAATCAAGTATTTAATGTTGTTTATATGTTTATGTGGTGTTTTTAATATGCTTTAAGACAAACGTGCAAATTCATGTCAACACCATTGCTGAGTATTTTCTCCTTAAAACTGCAGTTTACCAAAGACGGTCTCTAAAAGATGGTCTCTGTGTTTCTGACGTCACAAACTAGCTTGTAACCTTGGTTACCTTTTTGGTTACCTTGTAACCAATCACATCAATGTACGGGCGGGCTTTTGCATAACATTAAGAGTCCCAAGAGAAGCCATACCAGTATATTTTTCTCTTGATGTGAAAAATCGTGTACATTTAGCAATATAGCAGGTGAATTATGTAAAGTATATGATGGATATTGTGATGTTATGATGAACTATATGCCTTTCTCCACTGACGTTCTAAGTTGTTCAAAGCGATGCTGATTTTTAGAAGGCAGACTGAGATGGTGAACGGGAACATGGTTTGTGTAACATTAGCAACACATTTTTAGCTGTTTGATAACGTAGTCACGCAAAAAGCTAATCATATTAGTTACCGTTATGTGTCAGACGTTGTAGAGAGCGATACCATTGTGCAGCGTTTACTTCAGTAAAGTTGATCGACTGAGAGGATCTCGAGCTGGTGTGAGTGAGTGGTGGCGGGGATAATTTGCGTATTCATGTATCCACGTATACTAAATGAAGCAAGGGTGTAGAGTTACATTCAAGCTATTTTAAGGCATGAAGAATTTTTTTTCACAAGAAAAATTTTTAAATATGTCATTTTGGTGATCGAAGATGAGTTTTAAGGGATAAAATGATTAACAAAAGGGGGACTTTAAATAAAAGGCCACTTAAGTGTATTTAGTGCACTTAAAAGTACATTCCTTAACCATATTTCAAGACAATTGAAGTAACTATGAAATTACATATAAAGATATACAGTGCCTTGCAAAAGTATTCATACCCACTGAACTTTTCCACATTTTGACACGTTACAACCACAAACAAAAATGTATTTTATTGGGATTTTATGTGATAGACCAACACAAAGTAGCACATAATTGTGAAGTGGAAGGAAAATGATAGTGTCCAATTTTTTTTTACAAATAAATATCTGAAAAGTGTGGCGTGCATTTGTATTCAGCCCCCCTAAATCAATACTTCGTAGAACCACCTTTCGCTGCAGTTACAGCTGCAAGTCTTTTGGGGTATGTCTCTATCAGCTTTGCACATCTAGAGAGTGAAATTTTTGCCCATTCTTTGCAAAATAGCTCAAGCTCAGTCAGATTGGATGGAGAGTGTCTGTGAACAGCAATTTTCAAGTCTCGCCACAGATTCTCATTTGGATTTAGGTCTGGACTTTGACTGGGCCATTCTAACACATGAATATGCTTTGATCTAAACCATTCCATTGTAGCTCTGGCTGTATGTTTAGGGTCGTTGTCCTGCTGGAAGGTGAACCTCCGCCCCAGTCTCAAGTCTTTTGCAGACTCTAACAAGTTTTCATCTAAGATTGCCCTGTATTTGGCTCCATCCATCTTCCCATCAACTCTGACCAGCTTCCCTGTCCCTGCTGAAGAAAAACATCCCCACAACATGATGCTGCCAACACCATGTTTCACGGTGGGGATGGTGTGTTCAGGGTGATGTGCAGTGTTAGGTTTCCTCCACACATAGCGTTTTGCATTTAGGCCAAAAAGTTCAATTTTGGTCTCATCTGACCAGAGCACCTTCTTCCACATGTTTGCTGTGTCCCCCACATGGCTTGTCGCAAACTGCAAACGGGACTTCTTATGGCTTTCTTTCAACAATGGCTTTCTTCTTGCCACTCTTCCATAAAGGCCAGATTTGTGGAGTGCATGACTAATAGCTCTCCTGTGGACAGATTCTCCCACCTGAGCTGTGGATCTCTGCAGCTCCTCCAGAGTTACCATGGGCCTCTTGACTGCTTCTCTGATTATTGCTCTCCTTGCCCGGCCTGTCAGTTTAGGTGGACGGCCATGTCTTGGTAGGTTTGCAGTTGTACCATACTCTTTCCATTTTCAGATGATGAATTGTACAGTGCTCCGTGAGATGTTCAAAGCTTGGGATATTGATTTATAACCTAACCCTGCTTTAAACTTCTCCACAACTTTATCCCTGACCTGTCTAGTGTGTTCTTTGGTCTTCATGATGCTGTTTATTCATTAATGTTCTCTAACAAACCTCTGAGGGTTTCACAGAACAGCTGTATTTATACTGAGATTAAATTACACACAGGTGGACTCTATTTACTAATTAGGTAACTTCTGAAGGCAATTAGTTCCACTGTATTTTAGTTAGGGGTATCAGAGTAAAGGGGGCTGAATACAAATGCACGCCACACTTTTTAGATATTTATTGACACACCATTTATTATTTTCCTTCCAATTCACAATTATGTGCCACTTTGTGTTGGTCTATCACATAAAATCCCAATAAAATAATTTTTTGTTTGCTGTTCTAACGTGTCAAAATGTGGAAAAGTTCAGTGGGTATGAATACTTTTGCAAGGCACTGTACTTAAGCCCTATTTAAGTGGGTCAAAAACACCCTTAAGTTCAACTAATAGTATTTTATGTTTAAACTACAATAAATAAAAAATAAATTTTTTTGTAAATAACATGCAATGACTTCAGATGCGAAAATCTCTAAGTCTGTCTAACATTTTTCTTTTAAAGGTGCAGTGTGTAGTATTTATTTGTAGGATCTATTGACAGAATTGCAATATAATATACATAACTATGTTTTCAGTGGTGTATAAAGACCTTACATAATGAACCGTTGTTTTTATTACCTTAGAATGAGCCATTTCTATCTTCATACACTGCGGGTCCCCTTACAGTGAAGTCACCATTTTGCGCTGCCATGTTTCTACAGTAGCCCTAAACGGACAAACTGCTCTACAGAGCGCTAGTCACTCTGCTCTCTCCGACGACGACATCTTTGTCCTGTGTCGACCACCGTAGCTTCTCTATGTGCTTCGAAAGGCAGGGGTGAGCGTTGGACGGTTGCAATTCAGAACCTCACCCGTAGATGCCGCTAAAATTCACACACTGTTAAATGAGCATTTTTATCAGGCTCCTATATGTTTAGGTTCAGTATTTTCACTTTAATGGCAATGAAAAGGTTATTAGTCAGTTACTGAAATGCCTTATTTTCAAAAATGTCACTGATAAGAGTAAAATTAAAAACATAAAAATACTAATTTAAAAGAAAGATGTCAGATGGACTTAGAGGTTTTTGCATCTGAAGTCTTTAAATATTACATTCTATATTCTTTTAAAGTATGATATCATAATTATACTCTTTTTAAAAGTATGCAAAATTGTACTTCTTTTTCACAAGGGATCCCCAAAAAAGTATTTCTTGTTTGAGGCCACTAATTAGTTTTAGATGATATTATATATCCTACACGTGTTATATTTGAAATAACCATGAATGCTGTTATTGGGTGACACATTTCTCTAATCCGGAGGCTTCTGACCTTGTGAGGTCTTCTTATGACAAACAAGCTATTTTCACGTATTCATTCACAAATATATGACAAGGGAGAGGTTTCCACATCTTATCTGGATGAAGTTCGGCCCTGTTATGGCTGGTATGACCTCGGAGCAACCCTACCTGTTCCACTTCTGAAGTGTGCAGAGTAATAAAACACTAGAATATAAAACGCTATGACACATTTATTGTTGTTTTTAATTCCCCACTGTTTGTTTGGCCATCCATTTCAGTACATATTTCAGTGAAGCAAGCAAATAGGCATTTATATGAAAAGGAATGTAACCCGCATAATTACTTTCACAATCATTTTATTGCTGTTCTCTACAGAAATCTGTGTTACTCAGGACAGAGCGTGGGTGAAAATACTGCGACTGCAGAACAACTTGAGTCCTGACAAAGTTCATGGCTAGACTGAACTTTTGAACTTTCGCTGGTATGTGGCTTTGTGCTGGAGTCCAAATCAAACATGTAGCATAAAGATGCAGTAGTAGATTTGCTCACGTCTCACATGGATCTCGCAGGTTATCTGCCTTTGATTTGCCACTGAATGCCAAGTGCACCGGGCTAAACATCAACAAAACTCAAACATCTCCAAAGATTTATTGCTGTTATTCATCAGAGCTGAGCTCAACACATAAACCTATACTTAGAACCCCAAACAACAATTATCAAGCCATTAATTAAATTACAATACATTTTGTGTTGTGACTTTTTTTCATGATAATGAAGCACATTTTCCACTCAAATTCTCAAGTCTGGAATCTTTTTTATAATTTATTTTTGAGGTTTTCTATGAAAGCTTGTTTCTGCCACACAATAAAAAGTAAGTAATTCCTTGCAATTGCGAGTTTATGTCTCACAATTGCAAGAAAAACTCACAGTTGCAAGTTATAAAGTCAGAATTACGCAATTCCAAGTGTATATCTTGCAATTCTGACTTTATTTCCTACAACTCAGAGTTTATTCTGAGTTTATCCCCTCGCAATTCTGAGTTTATATCTCACAATTCTGAGGAAAAAAAGCCAGAATTGTGAGATATAAACTTGGAATTGTGTAATTTTGACTTTATAACTCGCAATTGCGAGTTTCTCACAATTATGCCTTTTTTCTTTGCAATTGTGAGACATAAAGTCATAATTGTGAGATTAAAGTCGCAATTACCTACTTTTTTATTGTGTGATATAAACTTGCAATTTCAACAAAAAAGTCAGAATTGTGAGATAAAAAGTTTTTGTATTATTATTAAAAAAAGTTGGGTACTTACAAATAACTGTAAATCATACATAATTACAAGTAACTTACCCTAAACCAAACCCTAACCGTAACTCTAGAGTACGTACATGTAGTTAATTAATATTACTCAGTACTTATTTGAGTAAGTACAATGTAACTATGTCACCTTTTAAATAAAGTGTAGCCAAAAGTTGCTGCCTTAAATTTACAATTTGCCTTAAAGTACAATCAACTTGGATGTTTAAGTCATTTCAACTTAAATTACATTAAACTGGCTTAAAAAATTAGTTGAATCTTGTATAACTTATAAAATAAGTTTTATAAAAACTATTTAAAAACAGTGGGGGGAACAAGTATTTGATACACTGCCGATTTTGCAGGTTTTGCAGGTTGCACTTACAAAGCATGTAGAAGTCTGTAATTTTTATCATAGGTACACTTCAACTGTGAGTGACGGAATATAAACCAAAAATCCAGAAAATCACATTGTATGATTTTTAAATAATTAATTTGCATTTTATTGCATGACATAAGTATTTGATCACCTACCAACCAGTAAGAATTCCGGCTCTCACAGACCTGTTAGTTTTTCTTTAAGAAGCCCTCCTGTTCTCCACTCATTACCTGTATTAACTGCACCTGTTTGAACTTGTTACCTGTATAAAAGACACCTGTCCACACACTCAATCAAACAGACTCCAACCTCTCCACAATGGCCAAGACCAGAGAGCTGTGTAAGGACATCAGGGATAAAATTGTAGACCTGCACAAGGCTGGGATGGGCTACAGGACAATAGGCAAGCAGCTTGGTGAGAAGGCAACAACTGTTGGTGCAATTATTAGAAAATGGAAGAAGTTCAAGATGACGGTCAATCTCCCTCGGTCTGGGGCACCATGCAAGATCTCACCTCGTGGGCCATCAATGATCATGAGGAAGGTGAGAGATCAGCCCAGAACTACACGGCAGGACCTGGTCAATCACCTGAAGAGAGCTGGGACCACAGTCTCAAAGAAAACCATTAGTAACACACTACGCCGTCATGGATTAAAATCCTGCAGCGCACGCAAGGTCCTCCCTGCTCAAGCCAGCGCATGTCCAGGCCCATCTGAAGTTTGCCAATGACCATCTGGATGATCCAGAGGAGGAATGGGAGAAGGTCATGTGGTCTGATGAGACAAAAATAGAGCTTTTTGGTCTAAACTCCACTCGCCGTGTTTGGAGGAAGAAGAAGGATGAGTACAACCCCAAGAACACCATCCCAACCGTGAAGCATGGAGGTAGAAACATCATTCTTTGGGGATGCTTTTCTGCAAAGGGGACAGGACGACTGCACCGTATTGAGGGGAGGATGGATGGGGCCATGTATCGCGAGATCTTGGCCAACAACCTCCTTCCCTCAGTAAGAGCATTGAAGATGGGTCGTGGCTGGGTCTTCCAGCATGACAATGACCCGAAACACACAGCCAGGGCAACTAAGGAGTGGCTCTGTAAGAAGCATCTCAAGGTCCTGGAGTGGCCTAGCCAGTCTCCAGACCTGAACCCAATAGAAAATCTTTGGAGGGAGCTGAAAGTCCGTATTGCCCAGCGACAGCCCCGAAACCTGAAGGATCTGGAGAAGGTCTGTATGGAGGAGTGGGCCAAAATCCCTGCTGCAGTGTGTGCAAACCTGGTCAAGAACTACAGGAAACGTATGATCTCTGTAATTGCAAACAAAGGTTTCTGTACCAAATATTAAGTTCTGCTTTTCTGATGTATCAAATACTTATGTCATGCCATAAAATGCAAATGAATTACTTAAAAATCATACAATGTGATTTTCTGGATTTTTTTTTTAAGATTCCGTCACTCACAGTTGAAGTGTACCTATGATAAAAATTACAGACCTCTACATGCTTTGTAAGTGGGCAAACCTGCAGAATTGGCAGTGTATCAAATACTTGTTCTCCCCACTGTATGTTGTCATAACTTATTGATCATATAATTTTTACAGTGTGGCGGAAACAAGCTTCCATAGTTTTCTTCTTTGTGTTTGTTTGCTACAAATCCTTAAACAACTGGCATTTTAAACTACTTTTTTTTTTTTTTTTTAACGCGGGAAAAGAAGTCTTTTCATGTTTTTACGAGTCTTTTCAGTAACTGAGATGTGTTGTAAAGAGAATCTACGGCACTAACGTACGTTTGTTCAGGTTTATGTGTAGGACACAGAGACGCCGCGAACCTCAGAATGAGCAGCTTGAGGCCACTGCGAGGCATGAACTCTGAGGACTGTTTGAACTTGCCTTAAAAGTGCGTCAGAAGGCCATAATAGCAGATGTTGTCTCAGAAAGTCAATCATTAGTTCCCACCTCAGCGGATCGCACAGTAATTGGTTGTCTTACGTCTTGTCTGGATGTCTTGAGGTGTTTTAAGGTTGTCAAAAACAAATGTACTTGGGAGGCAAGTGGATTCGATGTCAGGATAATTGCTGTTTTCGTCTTATAGTTGATAAAAGAAATTACATTTGAATATTCTCATTTTCAAGCCTTATTTCAAGGATTGCTCAAGTCCACAAATGATTTAATTATTAATTCATTTATTTTATTTCATTTATAATGTTTGCATAATTGTTTATCTTTTCAGCATTATGAATGAAATTCATTTAATTCAGTTTGAATCATTAGTGAATCAGTTCATTTGGACTGTTCAGTGCAAAAAAAAAAAAAGATTCACTTAGTCTCAGCATAACCAGAGGTGTCAAAATTATTCACATTCATTACTCAGGTAGAAGTATAGATACTAGGGTTTAAAAAGACTTCTGTAAAAGTTGAAGTATCAACTCAAGCTTTTTACTCAAGTAAAAGTGTAAAAGTACTGGTTTCAAAACTACTTAAAGTATAAAAGTAAAAGTAATGTAAGGAAAAAAATACCATTAAGGACAAAAGCTTAGGCTGTGCCACAGGGGCCTATAGTGCATTACCCCACCTCCTCAAAAAAACATTTTTCTAAAGGCCATAATGACTATAATGTTATGTTAAAATGTTAATGTTGAAAAATTTGGGATGCACTAGGCTACCTGTTTCAGCCGCATATATGCCCATTGAAAACGCATTTTAGTACAATGCAAATACATTAAAGAACCATATGTGTGTACTACTGAGCATTAGGTGATTTGTGTCATGTGCAGGTGCGATGGATCGCGTACAAACCAATAGGGTGTCGGAATGGTATATGTTTATACTTCTCATCCAACCACAATCAAATTCACTCTATCCGGATGGTGCGATTTATCTGGATAGTGTTTTTTTTTTTTTTTGAACGATGACAAGCTGGAATGAAAACAAGCCAAAATGAAATAGGAGTAACAAGGCTATTTTTAAAATGTAAGGAGTAGAAACTCAAATAAATACTGCTCTGATTGCACACATAAATGATATAATTTAAAGGTTATATGTTTAAAATTTGAAATACAGTCCCCTTAAATACATGTAGCATCCTTTTCTTTGTAACTTTTAGTTTAGTAAACTATTTTTTGCAAGGTAGCTTATACTACATCTCATTATGACCATCTTGGGTCGCACTTTATATAGGTGTCTTTAACTACTATGTACTTACATCAGAAAAAATGGTTAAGTACAATGTACTTAATGTGTTCATGTTGTTCAAGTACAACATGTTCCTGGATCAACATCTTTGTTGATCCTGGAACAACATTTCAATCAACCAATCAGATTTGAGGGACAAGTTTACAGTTGAAGTTTAGACTCACAACCAGGGTTATGTGCTTCTACATCAGTGTGAGTCACCTATCATTTCCCTCTGATTTTAGGGATAAGTTATGGTTAATGTTAGGTTTAGGCGTAGTGATTGGGTTAGGACTAGATTTTTGGACGGTAATGTGGTTCCAGGATTAACAAAATATGTTGATCCAGGAACATATCTTACTTGGCAAATTCACGGTGACCGGGTAAGGTTAGGGACAGGTTTAGTGGTGTGGGTAGGTTTAAGGGTGGGTTAAGGGGTAATTAAAACATTGTAATTAAAGATGAAATTACATAAATGAATTACAACTGTAATTACATGCAGGTATTCTTTAAATATAAGTACAATGTAAAACATGTATGTACGCAATAAGTGTGTTGTTTCAAATGATTCATTTAAATGTTTGTACATAGTTAAAGACACTTAATATAAAGTGTCTTGGGAAGTTACACTTTTCAACTATAGCTTTCCCAACTGGATATAAAGCCAAAACAGCCTCACTAATGGTTATAGTCATGCAACTTCACCTGAAAGCCACAGGTAAAAGCAATAAATCATCTTCACTTTCAGTAGGCTCCTGATATTTAGCTGCCTAGACTGGAACGAGGTCTTCTTTCCAGGAGATTTAGGGAATTTGTTTTCACTTGTTGGATGCTAGCATTGATGTCATTCTAAGGACTAAAAGGTGCATGCTTACTGTTTACGCTGCTGGTCAGAAACCCGAGCCGCGTCGCTCGACCAGAGTAAAGCTGCCTCTTGAACTGTGTCGGGTGTGGATGTATATGCGCTCAAACAGAGTAATCATTCGTCATTAGATTTGACTACAGGTTCTCACTCTAAAACCTTGTTTGACAAATTCTCATGATAGAATGAGCTCATCAGAGAGAGAGTTATTCATCTTTGTTTACTGTGGTGTGAAACACTTGTGCATATATTTCTGTCATGACAACTCTCTGAGTTTGGCATGGTAATGGATATGACAATGTTGATGTGTTTGGTCTTGGCGGAATAGATCTGCTACGCTGCTGCTGTTGCTGCTGCTGCTGCAGAGCAAGTACGGGACTTGCTACTGCCAATACATACACGACTGCTGTGAGTAAGTAAGACATGCTGCTGCTGTACAATATGGATTACCCATAGTAGATCTATACAGGTGGAGCTGGGGAAAGTGGAGGGTTTCTGAAAGCGTGCTGCAACTGCTACAGAAAATGCTGACCAGTATTTGAAGGTTGAGCAGCGAGCTCATTGGCTACTGATACAGCAGGAACCAATCAGCTGTGCCCTATAAAGAATGATGTGATTGCAAGAAGATTAAGTTAAGGACCTATCAGCCTGCACCATCTAGAGTTTCATGACAGAACTTTGGACGTTTCTCAATACCAAGTACGCAAACTTCTGACTTGCGTCCTTGGTAGTTCAGACCAAGTCTGGTAATTCTGCTAATGGAACAGCAGCGTTCTTGATAGCGTTGATCAGCTCGCTCTACTCCGGTTATCTCAGTATGTATATTTTAGGCTACAATAAAACGAAATATGTCATAAAACACCACTCTGCCTCTTTTCATTTTCATAAAAAAAAAAACTTAAACATATTAATAGCCACACAAATGTGGTTCAGGCAACGCGTACCTTGATTATCTTCAATGCATGTATATTTATAACAAAATGAAATATAAACACAACCCTGCCTCTTTTAGTTTACTTTTTTTTTTTTTAAATAAACATATTAATATGTGGTTCAGACAATAAGTGTGCATATATATGATTATCACTGTAATAAAATTAAATGTCATAAAACACAACCCAGTCTCTTTTTGTTAAATGTCAGTTTATGTATGATCAAATAGCCATTATAAAAGTATAAGTAAAATGTATAAGAAGCTACAAGAAATAAAGCAAACAATTCAGTCAAACATACAACGTCAATGCTTAACGGTAGCCTAAAGTTAAATAGCCTAAATATATAAAGTTATGAAACTTTACTTTGCCCTCAGCCAAAACGATTTGCCAGGGAACAAATTATAGATTCATGAGACCAAAGATCGCCCGTTCGATATACACAAGACAAATCATATCTCATGTTTAACCACTACAGAGACATCAGAGCCAGCGGCAAGCGTCAAAAGGACTAGCCGAGGAAAGGCTGCTCTCGGCGGGGTACATGAGCGCTGAGCGCCCGCTGATCGACTGGATCTCACAACTCCGAAAACGCCAGATAAAATTTTTAAACAGGCGATCTCTTTATAAATAAACCACAAATTTGAGCTTTAAATAAGTACATTCTCGCCTGAAAAATCTTAAAACTACATTTCATGACACATTAACAGTAGTATTTTTAAATTACGCTGGGTTTTTCATCCGCTATTGACGCTTGCTGGTTGGTGCGAGATGCATTCTGGGATACCTGTCTGTCAAGTCCGCTCAAGTCACCTCTCGATGCATCCTCGATAAAAGGGGCGGATCAAGAACACATCCGGGGATTTGAACTGTACTTGGCTAGATGTGAACTTTGAATTGGAACAGTACAGCGACTGATGACGTTTCACAAGTCCAGTATAGACAAGAACGCATATTGAGAAACGGCCTTTGTATTTGATCATAACTAAATAGATTTTGATGATTGCTGGAGAAAATGTGAATAGGGTTTGCATCATGATGACAGGGTTGGAAAATGTTGCTATGCATAGGATGTTCTGGTTTGCTTACCATCCCAAGTCTGTATCAGCCCCAGTCTGCGTGAATAAATATTTATTGTTACCCACTAAAGCAGGGGTGTCCAAACTCAGTCCTGGAGAGCCACTGTCCTGCAGAATTAACTCCAACTTGCCTCAACACACCTGCCTAGAAGTTTCTAGAATTCCTATTAAGACCTTGATTAGCTGGTTCAGGTGTGTTTAATTGGAGTTGGAGCTAACCCTTACAAAAAAGAAGTTTATTCAAGTGTCCTATTAGTATACTTCTTTTAAACTAAAACATAGTAGGCTTCAACTTGGTATGTACTTCTCAGAAATATACTTAAAATTACACTTAAGTATTCTTGACTTTTACTGACAGAAAAGTCTGTTTATTTGGCCTATACTTGTACTAAATTTTTTTGATCGAGATATACTTAAAAGTTTAACCAAGTATTCTAAGTATACTTGGCTTGTAGTTGTGTTTACACTTTTGATTGAGTAGCCTGTTAAATTATTTTTTCACATAGTTTTACATACTGTCTTATAAACTTACATTGTTTGAAAATATTGATTTATAAAGAAAACAGATATGTTCCTAATTCTGAAAAAAATAATATTTAAATAGTAAACTATAAAAATGATGTTAAGTTATATACTCTCATGTACTATTCCTTAGTCCACTAATATAGTCCACAGTGAAAACGAGTGAGTGAATTCGGACACTGAGTGCGCTGGAAGAGCTGCCGCTTTTACACAGTTTGTGCTTGCTGTTGAATAATTATTTGAAACGTAGCAAACTAGCAGCTCCAGTAGTAATGAAAAGATTTATCTTAAACTCTGTCATGGAAACTATCTATAAACCTTAACTGAACAATTTAATAATCAGTTAAAAAGGAATTTATACCTGTATGATATACGCCTTACCCACATTGGACCAGTATAAGCTCCCCTTATACCCTTAAATAGGGCATTATTTGAAGGGTCAACACAAGGGTTTCGACACAGCCTTGAACTTTACTTAAGTATACTAAATAAAATTAACTTGAAGTATACTTATTTTTTGTAAGGGGAACTCTGCAGGACAGTGGCCCTCCAGGAGCAGGATTGGACACCCCTGCACTAAAACTTCTCACAAGGTTTTTTCCTCCACTACTGTCACCTGATGGTGTTTTCCTCCTTGCCATTGTTAGTTTTTGCTTGCTTAGTTGTGGTTTAAAACACGATTAATATTTAGTAATGAGCTGGATAATGACTTATGAGCTGGATAATGACTCTAACTTTGCAACATAGACACTGTTATTGAACTGAACTGAACTAACATTGAGCTGAGCTGAATAATGACACTATTGTCGTCTCTAGAGCTGCTTATAGCTGAATTGAACTTGTTTCATAATGGATGAACTTTGCAACACTGACACAGTTACATGAAATGAATTGAAACAACACTGAAAAAAATTGACACTGTGTGAATAATGGTGTAAATAATAGTGTGAATAATGACACTATTATCTTATTCTGTAGAGCTGCTTTACAGCTGAAATTGAATGAGTGGATTTTACAATATTAACATTGTTTTTTTCCTGTTTATTAATGTAAAGCTGCTTTGAAACATCTGTATTGTATAACATGCTATATAAATAAACGTGACTTGACTTGACTAAAGTTTAATATTTACGGTTAGAAGTTTGCACAAATCACAAACCCAAAGAATGAGCAAAACTGTTCATAAATGATCTAAAAAATAAGTGTGTAAATGTGTCTGAATGATGTGTACATCATACATGAAGTAGGTCGCATACTTATTTCACTCTTTCTTGTACAATTGGCCTTCGCATGCTATTTTAAACTCATTTTCCCCATCAATAGTACTAAAACAGACCTGCAAAACTTCCAGCTCGCGAGAAATGGATAAATTAATGTCTCTGTGAGGTCATGCCTCTTTTTGTAAATGACTGAACTTTTCCTGACCCTGGAGACCCGTGAAAAGCCCCCTCTTGATTATAAATAATAGCAATGGGCTGCTAATAGTTAATCCGATTGAGAGCTGGAAAAGTCTGATATGATTCAGCAGGAGGGCAAGAGGGCAGCAGACGTGTAAATGCTTTTAGAAACGTTCTCATTGACCCTCATGCTAATGAAAAAGTCATTTTCACTTCAGTGTTGGAGAGCAATATCAGTCAGACATCTTTAACACTTCCCCTGTGGAGTAAGTTTAGCTGATATTATGTTTTTGAATCAACCACTAACCCTAAGTTTATGTAACAGACATGAGCGATGGCTCATACAATGCAGCTTGTTGTGCTAATAAGCAAAGTCAAGTCACATTTATTCATATAGCACTTGCAGCAAAGATTGTCAAAATAGATTCACAATAATAAACAGGAAAATAACAGTTAATGTTGTAAAATTCGAAGTTTAATTTAGCCATGTGCAGCTCTATAGAAGGCAATAGTGCTATTAAGCTCAGTTCAGTGTTGGTTCAATTCAGTTCAGTAACAATGTCGATGTTAGGGTTCATTTCCAATAGTGTGAGTGCAGTCAAATCGACAATATTTCTGAATATTAATTGCAATAGCTCTGGCTGCAGTAACATGACTTTTGCACAGGCATCACTTACATTTTGTGCAGGAAAAAAAAGAGACTTCTCAGCTGAAAATGCTTCTCTTGTCCCCTTCCCTTATGCTAAATAACAAACAGTTCAGTGTCTGAGGGAAAACACCCTGCAATTACACTGATTTACACTGTGTTCAGTTCAGGGGAGTGAATAAAAACAGGCCTCTTTCATTTGCTTGCTATAAATTCTGTATATACTCACAAATTTAGAGAAAAAATGGCTCTGGGAATAAAAAAGTTTTGTTGTCGCCCCTAGATGTCAAACAATAGGCCGGACAGACGTTCTTTACAAGGTGATAGGAGGAAAAGTTCAGCTGCATCTCTCCCAAGGCCTGGACCTGCAGCGATAGGGTGGCTGAACATAAAGGTGTCAGCTCTGCGGCGGGACGCGTGTAAATCAGCAGCAGAGAAAAGCCGAGAAATGGCTGAGAGAGGCATCTGCCAGCATCTCACCGCCTTCTCTGTCTCCCTTGCAGTGTCACACAAGGACACGTCCCTTCCACATGACCCCTGTGCGCTGGGAGACGCGCCTCCTCCGGGGGGTAATGCGTTTGTGAAAATTTGCCTTTGGGGGTCGTTAGAACAACCGGACAGCAGCGTAATGAGCTTTTGAAACGAGCTTGTACCACAATGATAATGACTGTACTGTAACATTTGTCCTTTGCAAGTATACTTAACAAAACATTACTCAAAAAAGCAGGGACAGAAAAACACAGTAATAAAATAAAATAAATAAAAAATTAAAATAAAATAAACACTTGCATGACTTGATTTCTGTTTAACGACAAACATATGGATTTAAATTTAAGAATCAAGTCTTTTTTTCTAAACTTATAGTAAAAATTTTAAGGCAAGAACATTTTTAAGTGATTTAAGAGTTAACCTTGTAAAGCCTGACATATGAATAATAGTCAGAAAAGTGTTTTTTTAAATGGAACAGTTTATTGAACCTTTAGACAAAATATTTTAATAAATTAGAAAAAAAAAACTTTTGTTGAGGATCATATTTGATACATCAGGTTTTTATGGCTCATATAGTATGAGGAGAATATGGAGCTCATACTTGAAGAAAAAAAATTATTCAGAGGAAAAAATGCAATTTGGTGCAGTTGCTGGTTTTTATGTTACCAAAAAATAAATTGAAATTCTAATAGCTTGTAATGTAAATCAATCAGATCTTTATAAAAGTATAGCAGACCACTTATATAAAATGCATATAAATATCAGTTGTGACTCTATATCTCCCAATAATGTCTTAAGATATTTAAATGATATTTTAGTTTTTATTGTGGAGGCGGAACATATTAAGGGACTGCAATACAATGATGCTTTAGAGATGAACAAACATGCCTCAAAAGCCTGATGTATCATATTTGATACACATATTTTAACATGATTTATGGATTCCAGTAAATGTTCATATTTAATTATTACTAACAATATAAAAGGTATTCTTTTTATAAAAATCAGTAAAGATTTCACAGCAAAAAGATGAGTGTACAATGAGCTGACGGGGGACGTTTTTACATTATACTAAAAGGCCCTTTACTTGCTAAAATATCAATCAGACGACAGAAGGCATGTAGTCGATTGTGTACAACAGGTTTTTCAGCAAAAGTTGATCATTTGATAATTTAAAGGCCTTAGAAATTCACGTACCAAATATGATACAGTAGACTTTAGGGTTACGTACAATTACAAACAGGGCATGTTATAGCATAGTTCCACATCCATCTACTTCCAGACACAGAGAGCAGTTTGGATGTTTAATCTAATTGCCACTGATTATTTACTGTGATGTAGTTTGACTGTGTTCTTTTCAAAACCATCATCCTTATCTGCACCCACATTTGGTCTGTTTCTTAAACGACAGGGCTCCAGGTACTTTGCATTACATAATGCTTTAGTTGTCTGAGATCTCAACGTTCATGTTTGCAGATTTAAAGCCTTTTCAGATAACATGCTGATTCCATTTTTTTTACGTGAGAAAGGATCAGGGAATTGTCCAGAACATTCAATCTTGAAATTCGCATATGCTTCCATGTGGATCAATACTTAAAACTTCCTTTGAAACAACTTGTTTTATTAAATAAAACCCATATGATAAAGAGCAAGTTAAATAAGTTGCATACAGTACAAAAGCTATAACACAACTACATTATAAATATACATCACAGACACTTTGTAGAATTACAGTGATCCATGAAAAAGTAGTGCCCTCGTTTTTTGCTTTCTTGTATAGACTTATATACACATCTTTTATATATATATATATATATAAACAAAATATAAAATATCCAATACATCACAGCTCATCTAAAAAACATATGTACAATGTTAGTTCAGGACTCATTTTCAGACTAATTTCTAACGTAACTACTGAACTTGGTGGGGAGATTGTCCACTGGGTACACTGTTGGGCCCGTTTTCATTGTCGGGGGTCCGTTGGAAAGAATCCAGTTGCATTGCTGTGTTAGCTCAACTAAAAAGATCTTGAGTAACACTTTGGCGAATTCTTTGCCCACACACATCCGGGAACCGCCTCCGAAGGGGATGTAGTTAAACCTAGAGCCGTCCTCCAAGCCTTTGCTCATGAATCTCTCTGGCTGGAACTCATCTTTGTTAGGAAACACCTCTGCAACATCATGTGTGTCACAAATGCTGTAAATGACATTCCATCCTTTAGGTATCTGGTAACCCTGAAGAGAAAAATAAAAGAATTCAGTGTTAAATTATAATAGAGCCTTTAACTATAATATTAATGATCAGCCCTGAAGTTTAACTCACATTCAATTCAAAGGTTTTGAGTGCCACTCTGAAGCCTCCAGGTACAGGAGGATTGATTCTGAGAGTTTCTTTAATCACACATCCAGTGTACTTCAGTTGTTCCAAAAGCTCCATACTTAAGGTCTTTCCAGGTGAGTAGATGCCCAATTCAACCTGCGGATTAAAAAAAAAAAAAAAAAATGATTAGCCCACACATTGGTTACGTAATGCAATCAGATTGAGAAGAACTCAATGCTAAACTTTTTGCATCATACCTTCTCCTGAATCTCCTCTCTAACTTTATGCACCACCTCTGAATTCAGACCCAAGAACATCACCAGTGAGGTTGCAGTGCTGGCGGTGGTCTCGTGACCTCCAAACAGAAGCTCAGTAGCGGCTTCTTTCATTGCCTGAGGAGGAAAAAAAAAAAAAACACTTTGTTAATGATATTTGCAGACTGGATCCCACCTCACTTTTGGGCATAAAACAATATCAGATAAGTCTAATAGGAAATAATTACCTGCAGACTGAAGGGCTCTTCACTTCTCCTGCTGTTCTCAATCAACAGCTGAAGAGCATCTTTGTGTTTTTGCTCATTTTCGTTGTCATCATCTTGAATTTTCTTCCTGATGTTCTCCTCAATTTTGGAGTGAATGAAATTGCGTGCTCTCAGACCCTGCCAAACAAATTACAGATTGTTATTACATGAAATTTATTTAACGTACCAAAAAAAGGCATCTTCAGACTGTCATCCTACAATAGCTTACCCTGTACAAGCCACTGAAGGGAACATCAATAGGCAAGGAGAATAAGTTTTTGATCATTTCCTCGAAAGCTTCCACCAGTTCCTGCTCGTCCGTCTTGATTTGCTCCGGCTCGAAACCAAGCAGGATTCTCATGGCTATACGGAACATGAGCCGCTTCATCTCCGGGTAAACCAGCACACATGCATCTCTTTGCAGCCAGTCTTGTATGGCACTCTTCACCTCCTGCTGGATCACTGGGATGTAGTGCTCTAGAGCATCTCTTGAGAACGCTCTCATAATGGCCTAAAACAGAACATTAAAAATCAATGCATCACCTTTTCATTTCAATGCAAAGACTGAAGTTGAGCTTTAAGATTTACATTGAAAAAAATACTTGAGAAACCATTTGAGGTTCCTCAGAAAATCTGCAGATGATGCCTCAAATATTCTATATTACTTAATCAAGGAGCATCGAATATATCAAGTGCCTCAAAACCTTTCAAATATAGCAGCTTTAGTCCCTCAGAGAACAGTATAGGAAAAAGTCCTTTTGTAAATTTCTCCCAATATTAATGCAACTTAATATACAAAACGCAATACAAAAGTATTGATTAGCATCCTTACCTTTTTCTTGTTTTTGTGTTGAGTGCCATGAACATTGGAGAGCGTGTCAGAGCCCAGTATAGTTCTCACTGATGCTGGCCACTGAACAGAGACCAGCTTGTGTTCGCCCAGCAGAATCTGCCTCACGTTTTCAGCTCCCATCACCCTGACAGTTGGGTTCCCAAAGAGGTGCGTTTTGTAGATGCATCCGTATTTCTGGCGTTTCATCCGGAGGAACTTCCTTCTCTGTGTAAAAGGATAACGTGTTATTTGCACAAAGATTCCAAACGCATGTTTTGTTCCACATGTATCCGATATTAACACAACAAAACATTTGCGAGCATTGCATTTACAAATAAGTACAATCAACTGAACTTCTGCAAATTGCAATAAAAGTGCACGCGTACCTGGAGGATCAGCTGGAGCGTTTCTCCAATGAAAGGTAAGCCCATTGTACCTGGCGGCAGTGGACTACCACAGCTCGGATCGACCCGTCGAATCAATAACATCTCCCACAACTTAACCGCGGCGAGAAAGAGCAAAACGGGAAGCACGATGGTGCAGAGAAAGGTGACTATGAGAATGTACAGCCCCATGCTGATGCGCGCAACGAGAGAGCTTCTGGAGAGGAGACGCGTCTTTACGCGCAGACTGAGAGCGTTCTCGCTTGTGCACCCTTATATATCCATTGCGCGCAGGTCTCCTCCTATTACCATCCTCAGATAAATTAGTTCACACAAAGTTCATCTTTAATTGTGGTGTCATCTCGCCCCGCCCACAGGGCAGAAGCTGCTCCAAACTCTGAACCATTTGTTATAGGCGCATTTTAATACCACCTCCTGTAGAAGGCAGACAATCCTGAGATTTCACTTTGAAAAGGTGTTAATTCCCCCGACACAAAAGGAAGCATCCGAGGCTCTTTTGTTGCCAATATTCCCGTCGTTTACACTCATTACTCTGGGCTTGTGTGCCATCAGAAATGCCGTAGAGGATTTAATTGAGGAGCTTAAACTGTGAAGCTCTACTTTTACATTTTAAATCCCTTAAATGTCCCTCTTTTTGTCCTTCTTTGGCGTGGGGGTCCTTTACACAGACCATTACACAGGTTAGACAGCTTACCTGTGCAGTTAAATTGCAATATTTTATCTTAAATTTAATTTTTTTTTAATATTAAAACATTTAATTTATCACTGGAAATAAAATATTTTTTTTAATGTTAAAACATTAAGATTATTTATAATAGTGACATTTCTACCTAACATGCGCTTTCTATTAATATAGACAAAAAAACATTGATACAGAGTTGAGTCGGGTCTTTGCTGCTGGATCTGATTACTATATCAATATACATTGCAGTCTAATTTTATATAGGCTTATTATGTATTTCTGTCTGTTTATCTAACTAGACATCACTGAAATAAGTGATGACATATGTGTTGTTAGGACTGTGGTATACTGGATCTGATCTCATATTAGACTTTAACCTGGAACAATGCCATAGATGTAATGCCCTGTTTTCATGTGGAGCAGAGTGTGCAGTAATATCATAAATATGATCATTGTCTCGCTGCGGGTTCAAACCCAGGTCAGCTTAAAAAGTGACGGAACAGAGCAAGGTTACCGGTACATGAAGAGCAAACACCCACAGCAGTCTGAATTACTGTTTTTACGACAGCCATAACGTGGAAAAAACAAGCTGGGAAGGCAGTCAATTAAAGAGACAGGATGGCTCCAAATTTTTCCCTCTCTTCATTCTTTGATGTGCGTCTGCCCTGCATTTCACCTTTCATCCTGTGTGATGGGATGGGGAAAACTCACGCATGACATATCTATGTTTGCGGGTATTTTAGGTATGTGTTTATGTAAGCAACTCATTCATATGTTACCCCATTACACGACCGTTGCGATATTTATTCTTTGACATGACCCGACCGTGCCAAATGCCCTAAGCGAACCTTCAAACTTGGCCTTATTTGTGAATTTGTGCAATTATGAGTCCTGTTTTCCCTCGTAAGAGTCGTAGCAGTGTGTGAAATGCTTTGATGAACCTAATAAACTCTTTCAACCAGAGCCAAGAGCAATGCAACCTGAAGTTCAAGGATAGTTCACTAAAGAAAGCTTGTATAAATTCTTCCTATAGCGTCTTTCTATTTAAATTATATTCTGCATGTAAACTGTGATATTATTCTACTCTGCAGTGCTGTACTTTATCCCATTTAATCCACCGGTAACATTTGTGACCAAACTTTACTGCTGAGTTTGAAGAATCTAAAAAGAGTTCTTTATATATTAACTGTCAAGTATAAATGAAAATGGATTTTGAAGATGCGATATATGTTATAGCAGTGGTTTTCAAACCTGTCCTGGAGGCACCCCAGCCCTGCACATTTTATATGTCTCCCTTATCAGACACACCCAATTTAGTTCTTGCAGTCTCTATTAAGGAGCTGATAAGTTGAATCAGGTGTGATACATGAGGGAGACACACAAAATGTGCAGGGCTGGGGTGCCTCCAGGACAGGTTTGAAAACCACTGTGTTATAGATCCATAAAAGTATGCATGTGGGTGTGTGTGTTCCTGATAAACCTTATGTTTTGGGGATAAAATGTCCCACAAGGCTGGCAATATCCGAAATTATTTTGTGAAGAAAATGCCAGCTTCTGTGTGTGGTGTCAGGCACAAGAATAAGCACAGTGACAGATGTGTCCCGACAAAATGTTCCCTTTGTGGGGACATTGTTTTATCTCCATGAGGAAAACAGCTTATAAATCATACTAAGTGATGTTTTTTGAAAATGTAAAAATGCAGAAAGTTTTCTGTGATGGGTAGGTTTAGGGTTAGGGGATAGAATATACAGTTTGTACAGTATAAAAATCATTATGACTATAGAATGTCCCCATAAAAGATGATGGTTGTGTGTGTTCATGTTTGTTCATGTTCAACCTGAATGCACACACTCATGGGGACTCGTCACCGTGGGGACCTAAATTGAGGCAACAATGAGGAATGAGGAAACAAGCTTGTGTGCTTGTGTGTGTATGTGTGTGTGGCTGCAATTGGTTTCATTGAGCTTTTCAAAAACTCAAATACATGTGATGATATAGCTGGAAATACTTTGGGATTATATACTATTATAAACTATTGAACTAATAGTCCTGACAATAAATCTTAAATTCCAACGAACTGAGCTTAATAATACGTGCCAAATGTATGCATTGATTTTAGTCTAAAAAAATCACTTTCATTTTGCATTAATATAAACTGAAGCTAAATCAAACAGTTAAAGTTTTCATTACTAAAAAGACCCCAGAGGGAGTTGCCTCAACGCTCGATGTTTATTCAGCGATCTTGAGAGTAATATTATGAGTCATCGCTGTCAAAACGTGTCTCGTATGATCTGTAATCTCCAACGCTGAGTTTGTGTTGATCTCAGTGCTCGTTCCCGGGCGCTGGTGACCCGCTGGTGACCCTGCAGCGCGGACCCTGACATCTCTGTGAACTCTGGGCGCAAAGCTCGCCAAGTTCACTGTCCATCAAATAACGAGATACGCAGCCCGAGCAGCAGTAATTATCCTCACTGCCATCTATTCTGCGCTGTCCACCACAAAAATCAAATCAAGAGCATCATTAAAGCCACTTACAGTAATGTTCTAATTGGGTCAAGAGATAAACAGCCTTTCACTGGTGTGCGAGAGAGAGAGTTTTAATTGGAGCCTTGGATGTTGATCGTCGCCTTTACCAAAGTTTCACCCCTTTAACAGAGGTCCGCCGCCTATATTTAGCTATACAAGGAATAAGTTGTTTTAAAAATGGTGGTGTAAAGTGGTCTGCGAATTATAATGACTTTAAGAAGGGGTAGAATCTTGTAAATGAATTTCTGACAGCAATTTTCGGGGCGTCACGCGCATTAACAAATCGTATTTTGTTAAACGCCAGCCGTATGAAATGTTTTAAACAAAACCCTTTTGTGACAAATATGTGATATTGTCTACTACAGAGTCAAATAAAGAAGTATCTGAGTTTTGTTCGACACAGTTTGGAACATAGAGCAGCGTGTTGTTATTGTTCCCTCCTCAGGCGAACGAGGGAAAGCCTCCTACTTAGTGCGCCCTGACTTGTAATGTAACTTTTGAGTTGACTAAAAATGTATGAAAATGTTGGCAAAAAATAGAACCAAGCCTTAATTATGGGCGTCAGATTCCCCCATCCCATTCCCCACATAAGTCGCACCAGGATGAAAAGGAATCTTTTTTGATTAGCACGTATGGAAATTACTTTATACAGCCTACCATAAGATCATATAAAATTATTAATTGTCAGCTAGTTCAAAATGATATTCAAATAAATGATATAACGCGCATTTCTTTGGACGACGTGTACCCAGCCTGCTGGAGCTACTGGTTGTTGTTTACTCGCATAAAATGACTCACATTAGTGACACGTGGCACAGCTATAGGTAGTGAATTTGTCTTTGATTTATGAGTTTACATGACATATAGACCCGCGAACGCAGTTTGAACCGTGAGCACCGCAGGAGGGGGTCACGAGAGCACAGCCAAACAGTTCACTAAAGGGTCAGACTGAAGACTGACTTTAAGCTATAACCTCCAGTCTCTGGAGCCTCATTCTGTCTTTTATTTGCATTTAAAAAATACTGCTGCTATTAAAGGCTCTTTCCTTGCCAAACAAAACAAAACGATTAGATGGTAGAATATATAAAACGTTCTTAACTGTGTCACTAATGGCTTATATGGTGATTCCTGTTCTGCAGTGGCTTTTGAAGGCTCTTGCTTTTGTAAAAAAGAATATCACTGCGTTGTAATTTAAAGAATGGTTTCTATAAAGAGTAGGCTATAGCAGATTAAAACCTTAGAAATATGCTCCTGACAAGATTAGGCACTTAAACTTTAATTATTATACCTTGATTACTTACAAAATGGGCTGAGCTGAATGAGCTGAAGTTAGCCATTGCTCAGCGAGGTGTCAACTTGAAGTTCATTTTGAAATTTTTTTATTTAGGTTTCAGCATGACCGACTTCTATAATGATGTTGTAATTCTGTACTTTTACATATTTTGGTAGCACTTTATTTTACAGTCCTGTTTTGCATAAACATACTATGTACTTATTGTAGTAATGACACTAACTGGGTAATAACTAGTAATCCTGAACCTACCGCTAAACCTTAACTTAACCCATGTAGTTACCTTACACTACTCAGTACTTTTGTGGGTAAGTAGCCTACACTGTAAGTACATTGAAAGTGCACATACTCTTAAATAAAGTGCAACCCATATTTTATTTATTAACTTATATTTACTTTATTTATATTTACCTTTGTTTGTACAGTTACCTGTATTTTCAGTGTTCTGAAGATCTCCATACTTTATGTAGCTACTGATGTTTAAGCTGTTACCAAGTCACCATGAAATCAAAATGGACATTTCTTATATTTTTTAATGGAATATTGCAGTATTTATTATAAATGATTTATCCTTGCAAATTCATGTGTCCTCATAATCTTTAATCAAAATAACTTACCCTCCCTCTTACATCATCATCTCTTCTCTGATGATGTGTTTGGCATGAGGGCGGGACAACCTGTCACTCATATGAGATCAACCAATAGCAAACCACAACCATCCAGTCAATCCCCGATTGACATAATCTAGTACCATCCTACATTTTTTCTTGTTCGGGAAGACAAGTTTCATTTGGATATACTTCACAATAGGAGAGAAGAGACTACTGCAACTTCAGTTGATCAACTTCATGCTGAGTTTAAATCCCCATAAAAAAATTTTATGTGATTAAGAAAGAAATTTGATGGAAATTACAAAAGACTAAATAGGATGAAAAGTGATGCTGAGGACAGAAAAAAACTAAAAACTGATTAAGAGTTAACTTTCTGTTTTGTTTGTAAAAAACAAAAGTGAAGAGGCATCTACAGTAGACACGGTTTCAAACAACTGTAATTTCTCAAATACTGAAATTCCAAATACAAAGAAATTTATTTAGTACAATATTGCATTAAAAATCAGTACAAATTTTTACATCAATTTGATCATTTAACATACATAAAAAAAACTATGAACAACAGTGAACACCTGTGTGAACCTGAGAAGAACTGACTTCATATATCCACTAAAGTCAATTGCTTCATTTGTCAAATAACATTATGTTCAAAATGAAGGTATCATTGTATGAAACAAAAGCATGGCAAATGACATTTTACCATGTGTAAAAATTAACCAGACTTTAGACACATACTTACATTTAACTCAAAGTTTTTTAGCACAGTCCTGTAGTCACCAGACACACCTTCACAACGCAGTCACAGATGCTCCAGCATTAAATGATTCGGCTATGAACTCACGTCCATGATACGCAACACTGGTGAGCTGATGACCACTGGGTCTGTCGCTGTGCTTATTCTTGTGCCTGACACCACACACAGAAGCTGGCATTTTCTTAAGGTACAGTTAAATCCAACAGCCTGGATCTCTGCCCTGGCTTTATTATTGTATTTTTGAAGCAATCTTTACTTGTCTGTTATCAAATGTCTGTTTATATATTGTAACTTTATGATTTAATAAAAAAAAAAAAAAAAAGAGCAGGATTATAGGAGCAGATTAGTTGGTCATGATATAAATTATGTAATGATGTGTGTAAAAACTGAAAGTGTATAAACAATTTTAACATAATACTTTATAGGCTACTAATATAGCTAAGTCTTGGTGAGTGACAAGGGTACAACAATAAAACATATAGGCTATAAATAAAAGACACTTGAAAAGTAGTGAAAATACAGGATGAAGGCATGGAAGAAAAGTTTTCAAGTCACTTATGTGGCGACTTTCATATATCAAAAATGGAAATCTGTAAAAAAAAAAAAAAAAAAAAAAATTCCCCTAAACAATTGTTATAAACCACTTATAGACCACTGAAGAAAGCAAAGTTGCAAGAGATGCTGATGTAGGCTACCTGTAAGAGTCACTGCAGCGTTTCTCCAATGAGCGGCCGGCCCATAGAGCCCCTGCAGGGGGAGGGGCAGACGGCTCGAGTCCGTGTGCTGGACCAGCGCAGGGCCCAGAGCTGCCGGTGTTGTGTAGAATTCTGACCCCCGCCATGCAGTCCCCAGTAGGTAGGTTTAGTATTAGGTGTGGGGGTGGGGTTCGGATTAGGCAACCAGCTAGCGGTCTCAACGAGGGGGGGAATAATTTGGCAGGGAGTTAAAATTCGGCACAACTCCGGACCACCGCCATCAGCACTGAAGCCACCGCGATCGCCAACAACGACATAATCCCCGAGTCCCAAAGGCTCATCTTCAGGATCCAGTGCTGTGTGTTACTGCTGTATCATCAAAACCACAAGAAAAGCTGCTTGTGAGCCAGAGAAGGATGAGGGATCTTCCATTATACATCGACGTCAAAAGTATTTTCCTTGTTTTTGTAAAAACAAAACGACTGGGGCATCTGTAGTGCTGCTTTATAAATAGGCTATTGGAGGTGTTTGGTCCACCTTCAGTGATGACGCTACTGAATGAAGGGCCTTTATAATATCAGATAAATATAGCCTATATTCCTAGAGAACATCCCAAATGGACTGCATGGGAATTATTGAAGCGTTATGGAGTTTAGAAATATAAAAACCTCATATGTTCAAACATATATATTACTTAAAATGCATTCTTCTAAAACAACGAAATAAATTAATAAAAATTTAGTAAATAAAACTATTCTTGTAATAGTACAGTAATATTCTTGTAATATAATAATAGTACAGTAATAATTCACAGGTTAAAATACACTCAAATGAATATATATATATATATATATATGTGTGTGTGTGTATAAATATATATCTTCAGTGTCGCATGATCCTTCAGAAATGATTCTAATATGCTGATTTGATACTCAGTTATTATAAATCTAAATTAATTATAATTTTTTTAAATCAATTTAACACATCCTTGCTGAATAAAAGTATTAATTTCTTTCATAAAAAAGAAAGAACAAAACAATTACTAACCCCAAACTTTTGAACGCTAGTGTATATTGTTACAAAATATTTCTATTTTAAATACATGCTGTTCTTTTAACTTTTTATTCATCAAAGAATCCTGAAAAATGTATCATGTTATAAAAAAAAAAAATATTGAGCAGCACAACTGTTTCCAACATTAATAATAAATCAGGGGAATATACACACACACACATTTATCTGACATGAACTCTTTATATTTAAATAGATCTGTACAGAGCTGCAAGACTGTGGTTAAGATATTAAGAAGCAAAAAAAAAAAAAAAAATTGATCAAATGTATTTTTGAGATAATATTTTATTAAAGCACACAAATAAAAACGAGTGGGCTTTGAAAACAAGTCACTTGAGTTTGTGTAACTCCAGGTAATGCCAGTGAGAGATTTATGGATATTGTGATTCTGCCTGCCTTATTGAAATGGGTGACACTTTATAGTAACCCTCATTGATAATGTTAACAAACATTGTATAATGCTCAACAGATCATTGGTTAATGTACATTCAAATACTTGTAATGTCTTGAAACCATGATTCATCTGTTTTGATATTTGAATATTATGGAACTACTGCTTTGTCTTTAAATTATGAGAGTTATTTTAAAGTGAAACCAATATTAGTGTTGTTACAGCCATGAGATAACAAGAAATGAAAATATGGAAACACGCTCAGAGCTAATGACAAATGTTTTATCTTTACATTCCATTTTTTCCCCCCAATTTTAATAAAATATTGTGGTATATACAATGGTACTTTAAATACATAAGCATACAGTTGCTTGTTAAAACTTAAATAATTTTCAGTGCAAAATGCCTGTTAAAAATACATTTTAAGAAACAAAATAAAACCATAAGTGAATATCGAAATTAATGTGGATTTTTTTCAATGCAACTCTGCACAAGAGTCTGTAGCTGGACCAATTATTGCTTATTTATTTTCATCTTAAAATGAGATTCTAAAGCATCTGAACCCAAAGCTTTCATTTCACCCTGAGAAAATAAAAATTAAATATAATTCTGTGGCGCATTTGTACATCATTCAGTGAAATGTAGCTGACAATTTTAGATTCTTTTACATTAAGAAGTGCTTTTTGTGCACACAAGTTTGAACAAAGTCTGCCAACTTAAAAAGAAAAAAATGAAGCATTCTCATGCAAATGTTTTTATCATTTATAAGTTACCTAATCTGAGTCAAATTCAACTCAAGGCAGACCGATGGGAAGCATGATTCCATAGCAGTGTTAAATACATTTAAAAATATTTACAATAAAAACTTCATCCTTGTTACACTAGGGAGAATTTCATACAGGTTGCAATATGACCATCAGCATCAGCAGTCACATACACACCTCCGCTCTCTCAAGTGTAGTGTTACAGTCATTGCACTTTCACAACGTACAAAACATAATTCTCAACCTTTAAAAATACATTACAAAAAATTACTGCATAACTTCTGTTTTTTTTTTCTTCATCAATTTACATTATTAGCCTACAGTGGTGAATATT
>CM077187.1:8922785-9160285 GCA_039654105.1 Coreius guichenoti
CAGATGTGTAAGCTGCCCATGCCACACGCACTCATGCAACCCCATACCATCAGAGATGCAGGCTTCTGAACTGAGCGCTGATAACAACTTGGGTTGTCCTTGTCCTCTTTAGTCCGGATGACATGGCGTCCCAGTTTTCCAAAAAGAATTTCAAATTTTGATTCGTCTGACCACAGAACAGTTTTCCACTTTGCCACAGTCCATTTTAAATGAGCCTTGGCCCAGGGAAAACGCCTGCGCTTCTGGATCATGTTTAGATATGGCTTCTTTTTTGACCTATAGAGTTTTAGCCGGCAACGGTGAATGGCACGGTGGATTGTGTTCACAGACAATGTTTTCTGGAAGTATTCCTGAGCCCATGTTGTGATTTCCATTACAGTAGCATTCCTGTATGTGATGCAGTGCCGTCTAAGGGCCCGAAGATCACGGGCATCCAGTATGGTTTTCCGGCCTTGACCCTTACGCACAGAGATTGTTCCAGATTCTCTGAATCTTTGGATGATATTATGCACTGTAGATGATGATAACTTCAAACTCTTTGCAATTTTTCTCTGAGAAACTCCTTTCTGATATTGCTTCACTATTTTTCGCCGCAGCATTGGGGGAATTGGTGATCCTCTGCCCATCTTGACTTCTGAGAGACACTGCCACTCTGAGAGGCTCTTTTTATACCCAATCATGTTGCCAATTGACCTAATAAGTTGCAAACTGGTCCTCCAGCTGTTCCTTATATGTACATTTAACTTTTCCGGCCTCTTATTGCTACCTGTCCCAACTTTTTTGGAATGTGTAGCTCTCATGAAATCCAAAATTAGCCAATATTTGGCATGACATTTCAAAATGTCTCACTTTCAACATTTGATATGTTATCTATATTCTATTGTGAATAAAATATAGATATGTAAATTATTGCATTCCTTTTTTATTCACAATTTGTACAATGTCCCAACTTTTTTGGAATCGGGTTTGTACAATTATGAATTTCCAAGGATTTTTAAATATAATTTTATAGAGATTACATACATAATTCAAGACAATGAAATATATCAGAGAATATCATGAGAATAAAGTGAAATAGATTCAAATGTATATTCATTTTCAATTAACTTTTCAAACTTTTCCAGACCACATATTTCGGACTTTTTCCATGTGAAAACCCTGATCACAAGAAACTAACAATATTAGAAGTGCACTGTAAAAAATTGAACTTGCAAAAACTTCTAACTTCTAACTTGGTTTATTGTTTTGTGTTTCTGAACAAGAATACTCTAAACATTTTGCTAACAAACATTGTTTTATTGCCTTAAATATTCAAGTATTGTTCAAAACCTGTTCAAATGCTGTCCTAAATTGATTAATCTGAACAAACAATTTTACGCTGAAAAATGTTTTGCAAGTTCCCAGCATGTATTATAGCTTGAAACAATTATGTGGTAACTATTATTAAAAAATTATCACTGCTTTACATTTCACTGGATTAACCCTATAAAGCCTGACATAAAAAAAAAAACAAGTCAGAATTTTTTTTTTTAAATGGATCAGTTTATTGAACCATTAGACACTTTTTTAAAGTATTACATTTGATACATCAGGCTTTTAGGATCATATAGTATAATAGGGTGAGAATATGAAGGAAAAAAACACCTCGACTATTCAGAGGCCCAAACTGAGCAAAAATATGCAATTTGGTGCAGTTGTTGATATTTAAATAGCCAAAAAGATGAGAGCTGTCCTGATAGCTTGTAATGTAAATCAATGAAATCTTTATAACAGTAAAGCAACTACTTATATAAAATGAATATAAATATTAGCTGTCACTCTCCCAATAATATGTCTTATTAAGAAGATGATATTTAAATGTTTAGTTTTATGATCAAAGCTCTGTAGTTTTAATTTTGGGGGCAAAACATATAATGCAATGCAAGACAGTGATGATTAAGAGATGAACAAATACACATTCCTTCAAACGCCTGATGTATCATATGTATCATTAAAATCATGTATTTAATGATGTACTTAAACCTAAAGTTGCTTCAGTCCAGTAAGTGTTCATCTTGAAATATTACTAACAATATATAAAGTTATTGTTACATTTACTTTAAAAAAAAAAAAATCAGTAAAGTAAAATACACATGTATAACAACCTGAAGGGGGATTTTTACAATTATACTAGAAGGACTTTTTTTTTTTTTTTTTTTTAAGTTTTCAGTTGTGAAGTTTCCTTCTTTTCTAGTTAAGTGCAGAAAAAAAAAGTCGGAAGTTGTCCAAAGAGAAGTGTGTGAGGTCATACACTAATGGTGGGGGTTAGTACCAGGGCACTTATTGGGGAGCTGGGAGCACTTTAAATGCAAAAGGAAGAGAAATCCCTCCGTGACCTCTAGATAACCCAAAGAGGAGCTAATCCTGGCTCCACGGTGCTCTGGTCAGTGGGCTCCCTGCCACTTTGCAACTCTGATTCAAAGCAAGGCTCTGGACACATTGAACTTAATTTGCTGGAGAAGGGCCAGATCACTCACCTCTATGTATGCAAATCAATATCAATCAATGGGGGACAATTCCTGGATGGCTCGTTCATTATGGAGGGCTGGGAGAGGAGGGTTCAGGGGGCTAATAGCACTTCACACCTACTATGTGGTCCGTATTGAGGAGGTCTGTTTTTCGGACCGTTATTTAGTGCTGTTTGCTGCTCCTGCTGGGCTGTGACAATATTGCTGCTAAACACACCAAGACCCTGCGGAGCATCATGGGCAACAAGACTGTGCTTGTAAATGTCAATATTTGCAGACCCTGGGCTGTGCGATATAGCTAATGTAATTGAATTTATACTTATGCATTTCGTAGACCCTTTTATCCAAAGAGGCTTAAACATCATTCAAGGTATACATGATATGAGTTCATGCATTCACTGGATATCAAACCACTGACTAGCTTGGACTGTTATGAATTAGATCTTGATGTTTTTTCAGCCTTTTTGAGAGTATTCGATAAACAGTGGAATCCCAAAGTCCAGGACCACACTGAAAATCTGGGATGCAAAATCTAATTACAAGCTGAAAAAAAAAAAGTTTTAGGATTTAAAAATGAATATTTAAAACAATAAAATCAAAGAATCAAAAGCAAAATCTAATCATCTGCTCTATTTATAGGCCTATATAATATATACATTTTTCAATTGTAGTCTTTTAAAAAGGCATCTGAAATAAACTAAGTGTAATGTAGTTTAAAAAATATAGATTTTTCGATACATATCGATACTGAAATATTTGAAACGCTCCCAATACTCATTTTCCGCAGAATAGATACACGATACCAGCTATGCTTTCTCGCTTTTTTCATCTCTCCGACAGCAAGTTACACACAAACCCGCCTCCCCTCACTCACTCGTTTAGTTTGCTCCGGATAAATATAGTTGGTGTTACAGGGCTTGAATTTCGGCGTGGGATTGCGCATAATTTTACTCGTTCCCGCAGATTTTGTGCTCACAATGTGCGCGCACATCAAGCCACCTCTCAGTACTAAATTGAGTTCTTCTTCACTGCTTATTGCGCTTAAACAGTCAAATACACACAAAATAATGTCAAAATTCCAGTCTTGGCGAGTATTAAACCCAGTCAGTTATGTTTTAAGTGAATGTAAACAGTTGAGAAAGAAAATGCATGTGTAACAGTATAATGGATCCGTGCGTCAGGTCTTAAAGTGACAGCAGGTATATTAATAATATGCCTGCTGCCAAATTATGAGATATTATTAAAAATATCTATATGGCAGTTTTCCCACATGGTATCGGACAAAATTGTTGCCAATGAAAATGCTGAGTGGCTAGTAATTTTGGAAAAACCATTAGCCATAGTGGCTGGTGAGCAAAAAAGTTAATGTCAAGCCCTGATTATAATCCCAGTAAAGTGCATTTCTCCCATAGGGCAACTCTGGACCTTTAAGAGGTCTCACGGCTACAGTTTCACAAGCCCAACATGACCTGACACAGTTCACAGTGAGTGCTCTACAGAAAAGTGCACTTCTGAATGTTTTAGTTGAAGATACTTAAGGGGGCATTTATTATTACAGTGATGTTGTAATGATTCAATGTTGTGTTTTAATGGCTAATTGTTGCAAAAAGTACCTAGATACTGGAAAAGCTGGACTAATAGAACAACTGCTCTATTGTTACACTACTGAAAAAAGGAGCAGCGTCGCTACTTTTAGTTACTTATTTGTGACGCTGGTGAAAGTGAAGAACACAGTAAACTAGGCATGTTCAAAAATGTGCCCTAAGACATTTTACTCTCTGTTAAGTGATGTGAACAAGTGAATTTTTACCAGTATTAGTACAAGCATCTGCAACCCTGCACAGTATCACCTTACAGACAACAAGGGCTTAAAGAAATGTTTAAAACACGACAGAGTAAACAAGAGTCTCCATTAGCCGCTGCGTGATTGGCAGGGACACTGTGACCTCTCTATTCAGTGTCGGCACATGCTCAAAAGGAAAAAACGTTAGCCCGGATTCTACTTCACGTCAGCCTGTGATAAGAGCTCTAGGGCAGATCTGCGTCATAATGCGTGATGGGAAGGTTATCTACATTGGGGGTTGGGGTGAATAGTTAAATTCTGATCGCCAGCTCTGCTCTCCTTATCTGTGACCCTGTCCGAGCTCACGCCGTCCGAATTGGAGCCAGAGCTCGCTGAGTGCACTTGAGAGAAGCTGTCAGCAAATCCTCCAAGAAACCAGGCGAAGATCAAAGCGGCGTCATGCTAATGGTAATCGAGAGGTCCTGGCGGGCGGCCGCAGTCGTGACATGCTGAAAGACGCCACCCTGACTGAAGTGTGGCATGCAGATAAAGCCAGGGCTGCGTGTTTCTTCATTTCCCATGAACAGGTGGTATATGTGATTCACAGTGAGGATTGAAACTCAAGGGATAAATTCACTGTTTTCATAGCCTTCAATTTGCACATTTTTTGTAGGATGTGAAATACATTTTTGTTAAGTAAATAGAGAAAATAAAATCCAAATAGAAAACATGTATGTCAGGATGTTCTTGACTACTGTGCATGTGATTTGAAGACACTGGCATTTAGATTTCAGAAGCTGTATTACATCAAAAGAGTTATTAGAAACCAGAGGGATTTTGCAATTAGTAACGCCACACCCTAATAATACTTCCTAATATGACATAGCTTTGTAGAAGAAACCTTGACATGACCTCAGTTTATACCTTAAGCACCTCAGGCCCAGATTAAAAGTTCAAACTCCAAGCAGCCCAAAAAACAGGAGCAAACGAAGAAAAAGCATAATGAACCCCACTGCGACTAAGTGATTTCCCCTCCTGAAGGTAAAAGTGTTCAGGTAGGGATAATCCATTAGTGACTGTTAATGCTGTATGTTCTCCACCCTTGCCCTCAGCTCCACTCACAGGGACTGAGGATCAAGAATAGTCATGTCTGCAGAGAGGTCTGTACCTGTCGGAGGTCAATGAAGGCCAACTGCAGCGTGTCCCCCTGGAATCCTGGCACGGGCTCTGAACTGGCAAACACTGCAAAAGGAATAGGAAAATAGTTCATATTAATATGGGTTATTTAAACAATTAGTTGGAGTGCATCTTATAAAGACATCAAATCAAACTCTTGAACAATGTTTACAAAGCATTATTATTACTCTAAAATGTTAACCATGTGACTAAAGAAAGCCAACATACTGATCTACTATTTAAACGTCGTCATCTTCTTCTTATTATTATTTCTGAGACTAAATTTTCTAACACTAACTCATCCTAAAGCGTCCAAAAATCCACCAAACTCAGGTCAGACCTTCAGACTGTTCTTGTTCTCAGACTTGAGTTGCTGTATCTGTTTGTAACTGATCAGACCTAAGGTTTTCCAAAGCCAGATGATCGATCGAATGATGATCGATGATTTTTGGAAAACCATGGTTGGATGGATTGATAGATGGATGGACAGACAGATCTATCTATCTATCTATCTATCTATCTATCTATCTATCTATCTATCTATCTATCTATCCATGTATCATCCATCCATCCATCCATCCATCCATGGTTTTCCAAAAACAGATGATCAAATATAATGAACGAACCATCTAATAGCGCTTTTCCAGTGCATGGTAACGCTTGGTACGGCTCGGTACGGTGCGGCTCGGCTTGGCTCGCTTCGCTTTTCCACTGCGTGGTACAACTCGGTACGGCACGGCACGGCTCGGCTCGGTTTGGTTTTCCACTGCAGTTAGCACCGCTTTAAAGTGGGTGGGATTATAGAATGATCGATGTAATTGTACCGCCTCTATTTCTCGGCATGTGGATGTTTTTAACTACAAGACGAAGAAGTTTGTTTCAAAGGAGGCTGATGGCAGCAAAACAAAATACTGCTAAAAACAAGAGTCTTAGGCACTCGTACAACAAAGCACAGATGACGACATCACTTGATTTGCTTGACGGCGCACAAGGGTAAACTAATCTTGTATTTAGCAATGTGTTTAGGGTCTCAATCGCTATATCATTGTCACAAAAGCATATAATGGTAGTGACGGTAGTGACGACTCTCTCTGAACAATCAGTGATCTGCAGTGTTTACACGTCACTTTTTAGTATCGGTACGGCACGCTTGGAACCTCAACCGAGGTGGTACTATTTAAGTGAACTGTACCGAGCCATACCGAACTGCACCATGCAGTGAAAACGAGCCAAAGCGAGCCGTACCGAACTGTACCATGCAGTGGAAAAGCACCATAACTAACTAGCCAACTAACAAACATTGAATATAGAATTATGGTTTTCCAAAACCAGTTGATCAAAACTAACTGACTGTATAACTATCTTTTTGAACCAGCATCAATGTTTTTTATTTTTTAATGCAATTACTTTAATTATACAAGGGAAAAAAGACAACCGAGCAAAAGTAGCACAGCGATGTTGGAAATCTGTCAATTCAGATCAGGCAAGGATTTCTGCAAGAATCTCTGACAATCAGAATCAAGTATTCCAGAGATCTTTGCAATAAAGTGTGACAAATTATGAGAAGAACAGTTCATACAGTGATCAGACCAGGTACACAGCCAGCATAGATCATTTCCTCAGACATTTTTTTAAGATAACATATAAACAGACCAACCATGAGCCCTGAATTTAATCAATAGTCAGTCATTATGTGTTCATATGCACTTATAATTGAGCTATAGTGAGGTTTTTCAGTAGTTGAGCTGCAGTCTTCATCTCTTTGTCTAAGTATACATGATGCAAAACCATGCTCAAGAGGACCCAGGTTTGAGTCCGATCTTGGTCATATCCCAAAACTCATGTCACCTACCTGTTCCTCCACTTTCCTGTCAACCATCCACTGAGCCACTATATAGTGGAATCAAAATTCAAACAAATCAGACACTCACAACATGGGAAAAGTATCTTAACTCTGTGTTTTGACTAGCCTAAGATGAACTGCCACTAATGGGATGAACACCATTCAGACCTTAGAGAAGGGTCAGGCGATCCCTGCCGTACCTGTGCAGTTGAACCCTTACAAACTCTACTTCACCCCGAGACATGTGTGACCCGGGGCCACAGGTACGAGCACGCACAAACAGCCTTTTCACTTCTGCTGACAGTGATGTAGCGTGACTGAAACCTTAAATGGCCGAGGAGCAGAAGATGCTAGAACCAAAGAGCTGTCTACATATTAACATTATTGATGAACACTTTGCTCTGACATCTCTATTGTGCCATTCAGAACTAAAGGGGCTTATGTGCTTCCCCAGGGAGATATCAGAGATGAAACCTCAACAAGATCAGGTTCTGCATTTTACAAAAAAATAGAGAATACCATAAAGAACTTTGGACTTGGGACAGTGTTATTTTAAGGTCAACCCCACTAGTGGTCGAGTGGACTTAAAATTGACCCAAAAATGTAAATATTTGTAATACATATGAGTTTACTGTACAAAAGAGCCTTATGGTCTTATGCTCACCAAGGCTGCATTTATTTGATTAAAAAAAAACAGTAATATTGCGAAATATTTTTTACAATTTAAAATAAACATTTTCTATTTTATCACATTTTACAATAAATGAAAAAAAAATCGGAATCAACTTGTTTCCATCAACAGTTGTGAAACGTGTATTAAATCTATTTAGTGATTCAGCAAGTTTGAGTGGTGTGCAAGATTTTTTTTTTTTTCTTTAATTTTTTGGTTTACGCTGTACATTTAATCGACGCACCTGCTACAGGTTTGGGTGTGCGAGGTATATATTTTTGCATTATATTTTACATATAATTTGCATGTCATTTACTCCTGTGATGCAAAGCTGAATTTTCAGCGGCCTTAACTCCAGTCTTAAGTGTCACATGATCTTTCAGAAATCATTCTAATATGCTGATTTGCTGCTCAAGAAACATTTCTTATTATCAATGTTAAAAACAGTTGCGCTCATTAATATTTTTGTGGAAATAGTGATACAGTTTTTTAAGATTCTTTGATGAATAGAAAGTTCAAAAGAACAGAGTTTATTTGAAATAGAAATTATTTGTAACAACATCTTATTGTCATTTTTTAAAAGACATTTAATGTGTCCTTGCTGAATTAAAGTGTTTGTGTTCCACAGACAACAGCTTTGTCATATGGCTTCGAATTAATTTTCTTTTCGGGTGAACTATTCCTAATATGGCTGGGTATTGCATGCAAATAAAGCAAAAGAATGAATGTTCGAATGGATAAGTGATTAATGTTGCACTAAACTCTTCCATATCAGTTCATATCAGAACAGGTGTGGATTTCCAAGAGCAGGTGGAGTGTGGGTGATCAGGAATGTTCTTGAAAGAGTTTAACTAAGATAACTGCTTCTGAGAACAACTGATAATATCAATAATATCTGCTGCATGAGCGCATCTACCGCCATGCTGCACTTCACAGAGCAAGAACCAACCTGCCTGCCTGTTAGTGCATTAGCCACACTCTGCTCTGAAAATGGTTGAGTAAACTTTCACTTTCAGAATGGACATATTTTGTAGGGGGTCAGAGAGAGGAAGATATATTATGACAGAAGCTTCACTACTGGGCGAACTGTTGAAAACTGTTGAAAGTGGTGCTGGCATTGTAAATATGCAATTATTTGCTACTCACGTTCACACTGTATGACGTCCAGGTTGAACTGCTGGACGGCTCCCATGCTGATCTGTTTGAGCTCAGTATCCAGCAGCATCTGCATCAGCGACGTGGCCAGGTGTTTACAGGCAGACATACACGCCGTCTGTGCCACCTTACCCTGAGGAACGGCACACAAACACACCGACAAACCGTTACTACAGGTGTCCTCTTCTACACACGGAAACAGTGTTGGGATCATCTTGAAGTCTTAATGAATACATAGTATGAACTTGAAACTGTCTCTGAATAGCAGTTTCACCCTTTTTCTCATATATTCTTCTTTGTCTTGTCCACTATTGCTCAAAAGTTTGTGGTCGGTAAGATTTTTTTAATGTTTTTAATAGTTTCTTATGCTTAACATGGCTGCATTTATCAAAATACATTGATCAAAAATGCAGTAAAAACAGTAATATTTTCAAATATCATTACAATTTTAAAGAACTGTTTTCTATTTAAATATATTTAAGGGGCACAGCTGTTTTTCAACATTGATAATAAGAAGAAATGTTTCTTGAGCAGCAACTCAGCATATTAGAATGATTTCTGAAGGATCAGCTTCATAAAAAAAATGTTGCCATCACAGGAATAAAAATTCAGCTTTGCCATCACAGGAATAAATTACAATTTAAAATAAATTCAAATATAAAACAGTTATTTTCAATTGTAAAAAATAGTTCACAATATTGCTGTTTTTACTGTATTTTTGCTCAAATAAATGCAGCCTTGCTGAGCACAAAATACTTTTTTCAAAAACATTAAAAAACACATTATTCCAGACCTGTAGTGTGTGCGCGCGTATGCGTGTGTATATATATATATATATATATATATATATATATATATATATATATATATATGATTGTCAAATCGATTAATTGCATCCAAAATAAAAGTTTGTGTTTACATAATATATGTGTGTGTACTGTGTATAATTATATATAAATACACACACATCCATGTATATATTTAAGAAACATTTGCATGTATATACTGTATATTTATTTATATAATTTATATTATATATAAATATTTTATATATAAATATAACACATTTTTCTTTAATATATATATATATATATAAATATATGTATTTATATATACATAATTATATGTAGTACACACACATATATTATGTAAACAAACTTTTATTTTGGATGTGATTAATCGATTTGACAGCACTAATATATATATATATATATATATATATATATATATATACACACATACTGACTGCTCTTTTTCATATAATGAAAGTGAATGGGGGATGGGGGTCTGTCAAGAACTAAAAAGACAAAAATAACATAAAAGTGGTCCATATGTTTCAAGTCTTATGTCATAATATAGCTTTGTATGACGAACAGACTGAAATTTAAGCCCTTAACCTTGATACGTTTGTTGTTTTCGTGTAATTTTTTAACTTGGCAAGTTGGCGGCTCTAGTCATCATTCACTTTCATTGAATTCTTAAAAGATCGGTCTGGATATTCTTCAAAAATTCACCTTTCGTGTTCCACTGAGGACAGACAATCGTCTGAGTTTGGAACAACATAATGGTGAGTAAATACTAACAGAAAAGGTGAACTATTCTTGGGTGAATTTAAGACAGTAAGCACAGCGATAAGTGTATGTTGATTCATTTCCAAATATATACAAAAATTCATAAAATCCTTAAACAACATATAATCAGTGGACATAATGGCACAACATGGAGATGACAAAGGCCTTCCAACTCTTGAAAATCCACCATCTGATGGATTTCAATTCAGAAACACACACACAAACACACACTAACAAGTCTCATATCTGCAGCAGTCGTTCATGCAAGCCGACGCGGCTCATAATCAGCAGGGTTGTAAAGAGGAAAGAGGTGAAAGACCAGTCAAACCCGGCAATAACAGACGTCAAACACTCAAACACACGTAAAACTCATGCAACAGCTGCTCCACCAGTACATGCTGATAACTAGCAAAGAAATGAATAAACAATTCCATTTGGTTATTCTACCCAAAGCAAAAAATGCAAACAAAGCTCTCCCCGAAAAAACAAGCCTGTCATTATTATGTTATCGCGTGTTAATATCCATTAGACACAATCACACATCGCTATAAACAAGACTAAATATGTATTATTTTATGTGTAAACAACACTTAAGCACCACATTGAACAACCAATCCCATTTAACAAACATATGCAGAATTAAAAAACACAAAGCCAAAAACTTCAGAACACTCCGAGCCTCAAATGCATGGACATTCCTCTTTATTTCTAGAAATGTATATAAACATTTCAAATCAATGCTATAAAAGCAGGCCCTATAAAACATAAAATGTCACCCTTGAAAAGACAGAACTATTTTGCACAAAAAAAAGTGTAAATGTTGCAACAAAAAAAAAAAAAAAGTGTCCTAACCAGAATGACATAACGCCAGAACATACTTTATGTTTAATATACACATTTCTCATTTTCATTTAGTTTAACTACTAAATGTACTAAAATAACTAAAACGGGGGAAAAAGTAATATAAACTACAGTATATAGACATAAAAAAACTAAAACTAATAAAAATGGCAAACCCACAGAACTAAATTATTAAAACCTTAAGTAAAATTAAAATTAAAATGAAAGCAAAAGATACATTAAAAAAAACAAAAATTATATAAAAAAAACTATTTTAAAATATTAATAAAAAAATCTCAATAACACTGATGTGGAGTGGACTTTTCGACCAATGAGATTTAACTGTGGGCGGGACCCATCGCAACACCAGATATAAAAACCAAGCGATCAACAAAATATCTCGCCATTTGCCACATCCCATTGTGTTAGAAAAATGCAAATGGTTTAATTTAAGCATGAGCTGAACCACTTTATGCTGTGCTCACATCTTTCAACCACAAATGCAATCATTAACGGCCTATATTTATAGTGTCTACGTTTGCTTATATTAGTGAATTAGTGTGAACTATGTAACATCTAAGTATACTTATTAAAGGTAATGACATATAGCTGTCCTGATAGTGTAGTAGGTTAAAATATTTCATTATGCAGCATTAATAAAGCAGCATTCTGATTTGAGACGCACTCATTGTTGAGACTATCATCGTAAAGGGACAGATCACACAAAATCAAAATAAAACAGTGTGAAACACAATAGAAGATATTTAGAAAAATGTGCTTTTGTCCATACAATGAAAGTCAATGAGGTCCAGTGTTATTCAGGACCCCATTCACATTCATTTTATAGGTAAAATGTTATTCAAAATATTTTCCTTTGCGTTACGAAGAAAGAAAGAAAGAACGACATGAGGCTGAGAAAAAGGTGATAGATTTTTTTGGGTGAACCGTCTCTTTAAATGCTGGTACTAGTGCTAGTGAATCTCAAGTAAGAATGGCACGTGTGTTCTGCAGATACTGGTATCAGCTTCAGACAATCATGGGCAGCAGATCAGGGGTAGCATGCCAATTGAACTGGTTTACATTCTGCATTACACGTGAAAAGGGAAGCAAAACAAGGCTGGCAGCAAGTCCACAGAGCTGACATGAACATGCAGTTTTAATGTCTTTTTTTTTGCTTTTTAATAATTGTAATTTTACTCTTCCTCCTCTACAGTTCGAAGAGGGTCTACTTACCGACATTGCAGCATGATCATTGTTGTTATTCTGAGGCGGAAACCCCAAGAAAATAAAACACGGACAGGGAAAGAAAGTATAGCGATAATAAATGGACAGACAAAGGAAAATCAGAAATACCAAGCATGCCTGGCAGAAAATAAATCAAAGGATACATTCACTTAGAGGAAATATGTTACATTGTTGAGAAATCAAAGCATAACCAACTTAAACTGGAGGTTAAAGCAATTTGTTTAAGAGGACAGGGCAGCTGAAGAGAAAAGCAAGCAAGCTGTATCGTTCTTTTTTTAATGGATGGGTTGGGAGTTATCTGTGCTGATTATGTGAAGGAATATACAGAGATTAGACTGGGTTTGGGAATGGATGTCTTTATGAATATTATATTTGTGTAACGACACCTACACCAACACAACATTTCTGTGCGCTTATGTTTTGATCTACACCTAATATCAAACAGTGGAAACTAGAAAATGTGTCATTCTGGAGGGCTACTAGAACATACGCCCAGATATGACCATCTAAACAGCTACAAATGCAACATTAATTGACACCACACACATGAACCCACAGGTGAAGAATGATCACAAAACAATGACGAGACTGTGTGTGAATGATGTGGAACTCACCGGAAGGTGCGTGAAGACCTGGAAGGTGCTGCGCAGGAAGTTAATGAGGTCCATGAGGTAGCCGCTGGCCCTGCCGTCCGACTCTGCCATGCCCCATTCGTAATCAGCAAGCTGAATGAACTCATCGATCTTCTGGTTGAGTTTGGTGTATATCTCTCCTTCAGCTGCATGTCTGGCATCCTAAAAATAAGAAACAAGGCATTCAACTTCCTCCAGATGTGTACAAGAAGTTAAATCCTGGAATGCTTTTAAACTTTTCATTTATAATATTAGTATTGTGTTGATCCCCCTTTTGCTGCCAAAACAGCTCTGACCCGTCGAGGCATGGATTCCACTAGACCCCTGAAGGTATCTGGCACCAAGATGTTAGCAGCAGATCCTTTAAGTCCTGTAAGTTGCGAGGTGGGGCCTCCATGGATCGGACTTGTTTGTTCAGCATATCCCACAGATGCTCGATTGGATTGAGATCTGGGGAATTTGGAGGCCAAGTCAACACCTCAAACTCGTTGTTGTGCCCCTCAATCCATTCCTGAACCATTTTTGCTTTGTGGCAGGGCACATTATCCTGCTGAAAGTCGCCACAACCACCAGGGAATACACGGGCCAGCCTTCGCTCCCCACGTGCATCAATGAGCCTTGGCCGCCCATGACCCTGTCACTGGTTCACCACTGTTCATTCATTGGACCACTTTTGATAGATACTGACCACTGCAGACCGGGAACACCTCACAAGAGCTGCCGTTTGGAGATGCTCTGACCCAGTCGTCTAGCCATCACAATTTGGCCCTTGTCAAACTCGCTCAAATCCTTACGCTTGCCCATTTTTCCTTCTTCTAACACATCAACTTTGAGGACAAAATGTTCACTTAATGCCTTATATATCCCACCCACTAACAGGTGCCGTGATGAAGAGATAATCAGAGTTATTCACTTCACCTGTCATAATGTTATGCCTGATTGGTGTATGTCTGCTTTTTTGTTTAACTTTTCATGCTAAAATCAAACATATTTTGCATGCATATCAAATGCTACACATTTTGTGGATCTTCAATAGTAAAAGTATTCAAATGCACTAAAACAACAAAATGTGGAAAGACGGGGTGAATATTTATGCAACATTAACTTGAGCAATGCCAACATGCTGCTGCGTGCTCAATGACTCAAAAAGAGGTCACCTGATAACACTTCAGTTTAAATACATTTAACACACTGGCATCAAAACAAGCTCTTTATGGAGTTCATGAAGCCCGAGGCGGCTCCTGTCCTATGCTGTCGATGACAGCTTTACTTTGAGCGCAATGCTCCAGACGGCTGATCTCTGATCAGAGTCTGCCCATGGCGGTAATACGAGTGAGTGAAATGTGTAATTAAAGAACATGTCTGTGAATGACTTTACCTTGAAGGTGGAAAGCCCGTAGAGTCTTGTGGTGTGAACCGTTTCCGGGGAAACATTGGTGATGTTCGTGATAAAATCCTCCAGGTATTTACACGCGTGCTCTAAGTGGGTGGTGTTGATGATAATTTGAACTAGCTGCAAAACATAACAGAAAGGAAGGCGTATGTTATTTTCGAACTGCGCTTTGCAGAAAGAATATGTCATTGCATCAACACTACCTCTGTTAATCCTATGTGCGGCTTTTTGATGAGGTTTTGTAAGCAGCTGCTCAACGTCCTCGTCAGCAGCAGGTTGGTGGATTTACGGAGCATGTCATCAATTTCGGTTGAGCTGAAACACAAGTTAACAAAGAAATATGTTCAATCATTGCACTCTTAGTCTATAGTTTTGGCAAGCTTTCTATACAGGATATTTTTTTAAATTATGTCTTTTTCTGCCATGGAGTACAAAATTAAGGTAACTGCGACTGTTTTTCTCACATTTCTGAGCTTATATCTCACAATTCCTAGAAAAAAAAGTCAGAATTGTGAGATATAAACTTGCAATTGTGAGAATCTTTTTTTTGTTGAGACAAACTGTATGCCACTACACACTCTGATTAAAGGGTTAGTTCACCCAAAAATGAAAATTCTGTCATTAATTACTCACCCTCATGTCGTTCCAAACCCGTAAGACCTTCGTTCATCTTCAGAACACAGATATTTTTGATGAAATCCGAGAGGATTCTGAATCTCTTCTCTTCAACGTCATTCCCCTACGCTGTTCACGTAGTAAACGGTGCAACGCTTCCGGGTTCTACGTCAGAACGCCGGCTCATTATTGGCCGACGCTGTTCACGTGAGCACCACAACGCATGCATGTAATGCTGATTGCAGGAGCCAGCCAATAATGAGCGTAGGGAATGACGTTGAAGAGAAGAGATTGTTGAATAAAGTCGTTATTTTTGTTTAGTTTTTTGCGCACAAAAAGTATTCTCATCGCTTAATAACATTAAGGTTGAACCACTGTAGTCACATGGACTATTTTAATAATGTCTTTACTACCTTTCTGGGCCTTGCGAGTTGCAATGACATTGCTGCCTATGGCTGGTTCAGAAACCTCTCAGAATTCATCAAAAATAGCTTCATTTGTGTTCCGAAGATGAACAAAAGTCTTAGGGGTTTAGAACGACATGAGGGTGAGTAATTAATGACAGAATTTTTGGGTGAACTAACCCTTTAAGTCCTACAGACATATTCTACCATATGTACAGCGACTATTTAAAATAATTTTATGAATCATATTGTTTGAAGATATCTATATGATTTTCTCAGCAAATTTAAGAGATGTTAGGCAAACTCCAACCTGTGTGGATATAAAATTCATCACCATCAGTGGACACAGTCACACAGTAGGGTCATAACAATTATGTTACAGGGTAACTTAGTTGACAGGAGGTAACATAGTTGACAATGCCACCATTTTGAATCATAATTTTAATGGCAGGCTTTGTCTGGCCAACCACGTTATATTCTTGATCAGGTTAGGCAAGTTAACCTTAAAGTCCCCCAGCAGTCAATAATTTTATCCCTTAAAACTCATCTTTGATAATCAAAATAACATTAAAACCTGTGAAAATAATTTTTTCATGCCTTAAAACAGCTTGAATGTTGCTTCATTTAGTATATGGGGATCCATGAATACGCAAATTAGTCCCCGCCTCTACTCAATTACACCAGCTCGGACTACCTGATCTGAAGAACTGATTCAGAACTGATTCAGAAGAAGAACAGCAAGAACGAGTTATACAGGGTCGTCTACAAGTATAATGCATCAGAATGGTGTTTTATGTATCGCTCTCTACAATGCCGGACACATAGCGGTAATTGATATGATTAGCCTTTGGCTTGACTATGTTATCAAACAGTTAATAATGTGTTGCTAATGTTACACAAACCATGTTCCCGTTCACCATCTCAGAGTCAGACAGCTGCCTTCTAAAAATCAGCATCTTTAGAAACGCTTTGAGAGTCAGTGGAGAAAGGCATATAGTTCATAACAACATCGTAATATACATCATATACATAATTCACCCGCTATATTACTACATGCGCCCGTTTTTTTCCTGTCCCTTCTTAAAGGTGTTCTTGTGCTCACTGTGTTAAATGCCCACAGAGCATGAAAGGAAAAGCCCGGCCCCACACGTTGGCGGGATTGGTTACATGTTTGTGACAGTATGAAACAAAGGCGATTTCAAACAGTGTTTTTGAGACTTTCTTTGGTTCACTGCAGTTTTAAACAGAAAATACTTAGCAATGGTATTGACTGATGAATTTGCACATGGTTTGTCTTAAAGCATATTAAAAACACCACATAGACATATAAACAACATTAAAAACGTGATTTTCACCACAGGGGGTCTTTGAATTTAAATATATCTTTAAATTTATATCATAAAAATATTGCACACCATAACAATACCCCAACATAGTTGACAGTCAATTAATATAATCCTTGACAAAAGGTTATTGTAGATGGAAGATTGAAAAAATTAGCAAAATATTTTCTTAATTTACAGAAAATTAAATTTAAACTTAATTTTAAAAAACATTTTTCTGGAGTATTTAGATTTTAAAAATAAATGTAATATAGATAAATGTAGACTAACTTTTATTTATTATTATCATTCATTAACTCGAGACCCACTCAATGGACACCTCAAAACTGTAATTTAGGGCAAACTAAAACATAGGATGCACAAAATATTTGTGTGAGATGATAATATGCTTTCCCTTAATTGATAAATTAGATTTTTCTGAAGAAGATTGTTAAAAATATAATTATCAATGGACATGAAGTGTACCCCTAAATTGTTGAATGACTCTTATTTCAAATTTATTACAGCTCTCTAGAATAAATTATTTTGAAATTATTTGGTCAGTTGCAGCAGTCTGTTGTCATATAATTTTGTATAATGACAATAAATTGAATGTTTTACCAGGCCACTGATTTCCTACATAACTGTGCTAGTTTTTAAATCAACCACAGCACTTACGCTCTTTCTTCTGACATAATGAAATGGTTTAAATTTAAAACAATATTTCATGTCCATTTATTTATTTATTTGGTAAGCAGACAAGGAACATGGCTTTGCAACAGTACTTCAGCAAGAGAGAGGAAAATTCAAAATAGCGTAGGAGTGTAGTGGTTTGTTGTGCTGCACTGCTACTTGCCAGAAAAAAATTATCTTGTTAACTGAATGCTACATTGATTTGAAAACAATTTGCATTGCTACTTTGGGTTAGTTACTCCCCAAAATGACGTTCTTCTACGCAAAACAAAATAATCTATTTTTTAAGAAGTTCAGGGTTGAAACAACACTTTGACTTTCATTGTATGGACAAAAAAAAAAAACCAACAACAAAACAAAACACTTTTCAAATATCACCCATCAGTATTGACCGGGTCCACAACTAGCCCTACTGCTGCCACAACGCTTGTAAGGTGTGAGTGTTTACAGGACACTGCTGGTTGGTGTTGATTTTGCAGTTGGGGACTATATGTCCCAGTGTGAGGTGTTGATTAGGAGGAGTGATCAGGTGGGAAACGCTCCATAAAGAGGTGCAGATATACTTCGCTCATTATCGCTTGCTTAAATAACAAAGAAACCATTAGAGAAGAGTGTGAAATCTGCAGTCGTTTGCATTGATTAGCGGAGGGACAGGAGGGGAAAAGACTGTTAAAATCAATCTATAAGTGTTCTGACAGCCTCTTCTCACTGCTCAAAACAAAAGAAGTTTCATCGTTTGGCTCATAGTCTGTGGAAATGCCTAGGCAAGCACTGGCGAGTGCAAATACTGGTCAAAACATCGGCCTTGGCGAAACCACTAAAGGCCCCACTTCCCATGAAAAAGAACAAACTGGTGTGACCTAATTTCGAATAAAATCAAGCCAAAACTAAACACCGATATACTCATGGCGAAGTTCTTTTTCATTCTTCATTTAGGGGTAAAACGAAGTTTGAAATACGTGACCAGCGACGTACTGTTATCGAGCATCCGACACGCCCACTCTGCTAAAAGCGGCGTTTAGATGAATATGTAAATATGTGCTGCGTGCTTTCCTCTCAATAACAAAATAAACACAACAAAACTGAGAAAACAGCAAGCAATTTAATAAAGCATAAGAAAAGCATCTGATCATAGCAACGTGGATATGTTTGCACAAGCTCTACGGCACTCCAGTAAAGTCATGTTTATTTATATATCACTTTATACAATAGATAGCTTAAAATCAAGCAGCTTTACTGTACTAAACATGAAAAACATGTCAGTGTCTCGTTTCATTAGAAGTACAACATTTTCTACTATAAAGCAGCTCTCCAGTGTTTTCATGTTTTCACTCACGGACGTCTGACCTCGACGGACTAAAAAGGCCAAATGAACCAGAAAAGATTTTTACGTGAAAGGCAGCGGAGCCTCCGCGGACACCTACCTATTAAGTAATCGCCATGGACCAATGGTAGTATAAAGGTGTTTATTAGCCAAAGCGAACTATTCCGGAAAGCTGTTTAAAATTCCCAAAACGAACGCCGAAAGAAACTTCATTTCGGCCTGATTTTGTTCGAAATGACGTCACATCAGTTTGTTCTTCGATTTCGCTTGAAATATATCGGGGCCTTAAGTTTGTTTCTGGAGTTTGAAACAGCTTGCCAAAGCAAACTTTCCAGTTACTCCAGCTAGTAAACACTTTCGAACTACCATTGGTTCGTAGTGATTGCGTAATAGGTAGGTAAGGCTCTGAGGCTCCACCTTTTTTAACGTGAAAACCTTCTCTGGTTCATTTCTTCTGTTTAGTTCGTCGAGGTCAGAGTAAAAACATGAAAACACTGGAAAGCTGCTTTATAGTAGAAACTGAAGTTATAATTCTAATTGAAAGATACACTGTTTTATCATGTTTAATACTGTAAAGCTGCTTGCTTTAAAGAAAATCTATTGCATAAAGTGCTACATAAATAACTGGTGCGAAATTGCAGAGCATGTACAGACATATCCCTGTCGTTATGATACGATGCTTTCTTAACCTCGTTTTATTCACTAATGTCATTTTGTTGTGTGTTTATTTTGTTATTGAGAGGAAAGTGCGCAGCAAATATTTACATATTCACTAAACGGCGCACCCAGCAGTGTGGGCGGCGTTGGGATGTTCACTAACAGTATACCACTTCAAAGGTATTTCAAACTTCTTTTTACCCCTAAGCGAAGAACAAAAAAGAACTTTGCTGTGTGTGGGCCTTAATCTCTTCTGCTACTCGCCTGGAAGGGATGGGGTGGAAGGTAAAATCCACTGGCTATGTGTACATCTAACCCTCTGGGAAAGAATTTGGGGTGCCAGTGACAAGCACAACACAGACCCCTCACAACAGCCAGCCGAATGCCACAGAGCTTAAAGAGAACAAATATTGTCAGAAGGGATGGCTGGAGGTGGAGGGAGGGTGGTGGTTATAAAGACAGTCCAGACCCGTAAATGAGGGCTTCCCATGAAGACAGTCATGTCACGATAACAGCTCCACAAGCCCATACTGACAAGAGATGAGTGACAGGACTGAATGACTGAAGGTCTGCTCCTAAGTGTCTTCTATTGGGTTGTATGGCTAACAACAGCGAGTCTGCATCCAAAGCAGAATTTCCATCTTATCTTAATTTTGTTCTGAACAGGAACAAGCTGATGAATATTTATGGGTGTTGTGTAGTCTGCTCACCTGCGATGGAGTGACTCTGAGAACTTCAAGCTGGCGTAAATAAACTCCTTTACTTGAGAGTAGATTTGAGGCACTGACTGGGACATGGGCAGCTTCTTTGGAAATTGTTGCTGTTTAATGAAGAAAGATACATATCTAGTCAACATGAAATGACATTCACAACCCATTTTACTTCTGTAATGTGATATATTTCAAAGAAATATTTACATTTGTGCTTTTATGAATCATCACTTTTGGTAAATATATTCATTCCGAGACTATTCCGACACTATACAAGGCACTAATTACTTCAATTAATTGGGCAAAATGGTGTTTTTGAGTGTTTGACAAACCTTTTCTATCTCTGCATCATGGAAGGGGAAGCGACTGACCACAGCCTTATACTCCTCTTCATTCTCCACTGGAATGGGGCTGTAGTTGTCCTGCTCAAAAATATCCCTGTTTCGGCAGAGGAAACACAGATGTCATTGTATAACAACGAATAGAACCATAATTCACTAAAATCAAAAACAATGCAGTTGTAGTTCAGTTCAGCTCACCTGAACACCAGGGCCCATTTCTTGAGCAATGTTTCATTGTACTGATCTCGAACCTCAAACAAAAGGTCAAAAAGTCTGTTCACAGGGAAGCCATAACCCTACAAAAGCAAAACAATCATAGTAAGCAAGCAGCCAAAATGTAGAAATTGACCAGAATTTATCGATATATTAAAGATTAATATAAATGTCAATAAAATGAAATGTAATTGGAAAGCAACATGGATATGCTTGATGGGAGAATACCTGTAAAGTGTCTGCAAATATAACAATCAGGTTCTTCAGTTCTAGGACCAGGTCGGGATCACTGCAGTAGGACTATTGGGTTAAAAAAAATAATAATGATGATAAGAATGACAACAAAATGGTACAACTTCACATTAACATTCTTAACAATCACAAATGTGTTCAGAACAAAGCATCTATGAGTGAATCTCTCCAGAAATGTCCAGGTCATATTATATATATAAGTACACTCCTGAACAAAATCTTAAGACCAGGGGAAACATTACAAGCATTCGCATTTCACGCTGGTGGATCGTAACCGGGTTGTAAGTGCTGCTTCAAAATGCCAAAAGAAGAAACATGAGCAAGAGACAAAAAATAGAGAGTAGCCAATTTATTGAAAACTGCATTTAAACTAAAACAGGCTGTTCATCAGCTGATCAAAAGTTTAAGACTTAAGATGTTTTCTACACGGCACAGTGGAGGAGGCTCCATCATGATCTGGGGTGCTTTTTCCTTCAATGGGAAAATGGAGCTTCAGGTTGTGCAGGGGCGTCAAACGGCGGCTGGCTATGTGGACATGTTGCAGCGGGCATCCCTCTTGACTGAGGGCCCTCGTCTGCGCGGTAATGACTGGGTCTTTCAACAGGACAACGCTGCAGTTCACAACCCCGCCTGACGAAGGACTTCTTCCAGGAGAATAACGTTGCTCTTTTGGACCATCCTGCGTGTTCCCCTGATCTAAATCCTATTGAGAATGTTTGGGGATGGATGGCAAGGGAAGTTTACAAAAACGGATGTCAGTTCCAGGCCGTGGATGCCCTTCGTGAAGCCATCTTCACCACATGGAGCAACGTTCCCACCAACCTCCTGGAAACAGTCGCATCAAGCATGCCGAAACGAGTGTTTGAAGTGATCAACAAGACCAGTGGGGCTAGTCACTACTGTGTCCTTTTTTGACACTTTTAGTTCTGTTATGGGGTTTTTTTTGGGCTATGGTCTTAAACTTTTGATCAGCTTGATCAGCCTGTTTTAGTTTAAATGCAGTTTTCAATAAATTGCCTAATCTCCATTTTTTGTCTCTTGCTCATGTTTCTTCTTTTGGCATTTTAAAGCAGTACTTACAACCCGGTTACGATTCACCAGCGTGAAATGCGAATACTTGTAATGTTTCCCCCGGTCTTAAGATTTTATTCAGGAGTGTATATATATATATATATCTCGTGTCACAATATATTGCAATACAAAAATGCAACATCACAAAATATATTCTTATAATATATATAATCCTGAAATGTGAAAATTCAGCTTTTACATTACAGGAATAAATGACATGTTTAAATATAATAATAGTTATTTTACATTGCAATAATTTGTTTAAAATCTTATCCATTTTCACTGTATTTTTGATCAAATAAATGCAGCCTTGGTTCCAACATTTCTTAATGGTCTTAGATTTAAGCTTAAATATCTTTCTTTCCTTTTCATTTTGGGGTTAAATATGAGCCATTTATTTCATTCGATTCGCTACAACTGCACAATAAAAACTTGTGTTATCCACTGATTCAAACAGAGGAACCAATACTCACTGAACCACATTTCTGTGGACCAGATTAGTTTAGGTTCAGCATTTCTCTCTAAATGGGTAACTCACAGCCAGTCACTTATTGATCAAATACACTTGTGTCTTAATGAGTTTTTAGGTTACATTAGCATCTAAATGAGGCCATCCGGCCCTCCCCCCGCCGCTGATGGAGGCCTGTCCATGAGGTTAAATAGGAGAGAGCAGTGCTTGACCCAGGCAGGGGCGTGATGACTGACAGGGTTAGTGAATGTCTGAGCACACAGGCCTGCCCACCCACTGCTGTATGAAACCACACGGCACCGGGCAGCACAGATGATCTGGACAAATGCTTGAGGATTTGAGTGTTCACACTCAAACACATTTCATTATCATTAAAAAAAAACTATTCAAGCTAGAACTGCAATATAAACGTGTTGCTGCCCCAGTTTTTGGCAGTCTATGGAAGCTTGATTCCACTACAAAATAAAGTTAATTATGTTTGTGAGTTTATATCTCATAATTCAGACTTTTTTTCTCATAACTGTAAGTTTATATGTTGCAACTGCAAGTTACATCTAGGAATTGCGATTTTGCATAATGGAATTTTGACTTTTTGTTCTGGAATTCTATGTTTACATCTCACAATTCTGACTTTTCCCCCTCAGAATTCTGAGTTTACGCCTCGCAATTCTGACTTTTCCCCCTTAGAATTCTGAGTTTACGTCTCACAATTTTGACTTTTTGTCTTGGAATTCTAAGTTTACATCTTGCAATTTTTACTTTTTTCCCACAGAATTCTGAGTTTACGCCTCGCAATTTTGGCTTTTTCCCCCTCAGAATTCTAAGTTTACGTCTCGCAAATCTGACTTTTTTTCCCACAGAATTCTGAGTTTACGTCTTGTAATTTTTACTTTTTTCCCCCTCAGGAGTTTACATCTCGCAGTTTTGAGTTTTTCCCCTCAGAATTCTGAGTTTACGCCTTGCAATTTTGACTTTTCCCCCTCAGAATTCTGAGTTTACGCCTCGCAATTTTGACTTTTCCCCTTCGGAATTGTGAGTTTACGTCTCACAATTTTGACTTTTTGTCTTGGAATTCTAAGTTTACATCTTGCAATTCTCATTTTTTTCCCACAGAATTCTCAGTTTACGTCTCGCAATTCTGACTTTTTTCCCACAGAATTCTGAGTTTATGTCTTGCAATTTTGGCTTTTTCCCCCTCAGGAGTTTACATCTCGCAGTTTTGACTTTTTCCCCTCAGAATTCTGAGTTTACGTCTCGCAATTTTCACTTTTCCCCACAGAATTCTGAGTTTACGTCTCGCAATTTTGACTTTTTGTCTTGGAATTCTAAGTTTACATCTTGCAATTCTCACTTTTTTCCTCAAATGTCTGAATTTACGTCTCTCAATTTTTTTTTCACCATAAAAAAAAGGTTTTTTTTCCTCTCAAATGCAAGTTTATCTTGCAATTCTGACTTTCCTTCTCAGAAATTTATATCTCATGGTGGAAAAAAAGCTCCCATACAATCAAATAATAATGAGTGTTTTTAAGTAGTTAATGATTCACAGTAAACTGCAGATGTGAGTTCGTCCTAACGCTATGAGATATACCATACGGCTGGCATCTTCAGCATTCGCAAAGATCTTCAGAGCTTTTAACCATGAGCCAGACGAGTCTCTTCCAGGTTGGTGGGGTTTGATAGTGAGGGTGGTTGTACAGGAGCTGTAGGTTTGATTTACAGCCCCTTGCACTAGTGTGATTCTCTTGTTAAACATTTAGATAGGGCGCAGTGGCCTGCCTCTCAGACGCGGGGAGTGAGTGCGTAAATCACACGGTTAAATAAGCACTGGTCAAGCTGCAACACACGGCGTCACTCCACACTTCAGGACATGATGTACTTCATTGACAAAGCATGTGAACGTAAACACAAAAACACACACATACGCATATAAAACCCCTGAAAGAGGAACAAAACAAAGACCTTAGAAATGGACAAAGTCAAGCAAATATTTTTACAGACTACTATTTAAATTATTTATAACTTTATATATTTTTTAAATTTAATGATCTAAATGTATTTGAATAATTATGTAATTTAAAAATAAAATATTTAAAATTACATTTGTTATTTATATTTATAATACCTATATGATTAATATTTAGATTATACTTAAATTAGATAACTTTTTACTTATGTTAAACAAATAAGTAAATGAAGTTAATGTATAATAAAAATCAAACTCAATTAACATTAAAACATGATAACTGCAATATCATAGTGGTTGCATGCCAGACATTGCTGCACAAGAGAGCTATATCTCTTCCATTGTCACACAATGTTGCTTCAAGAAAACAACCATGACATACACATTTTAACATGAAACCATATTTTCTAAACTAACAAATTATGTTAAGAAAATGCTTTTATGAGTGTACGAATGCAGCCTGACCAGTGAGTTACACACTCAAGGTTCCCACACATTTTGATCAATGACTCTCCAAGACTTTTCCAGTCATTAATTATGACTATTACGATTTTATAGAGGTTTCTGGGGTTTTAATTTTGCATGTCAGGAATCAATTCTTGGAATTAATAGATTTAAATGACTGTACAATCGTCTCCAAAAACTATCTATTTTTTTCTTTTAGGCAGCTCAGGAGCTAAGAGGGCTTTAGTCGTGTCTTTCAGTGAAGTTTATTTTCAAAACAAGGCATTTGGAATGATAATTGGAAGCATTTCCTGGTGAGCCCTTTCAGTGGCCATCCATTCAATCTGATCTAATGGAGAGGTCAGTTGGGCCTAATGAGGACAGATTGCAACAATAACAGCAGATTAACTGTGAATATTCTAAACTGCTGGGGCTGAGAGTGTGTTTGGAGGGCCAGTCAGTTGTAAATCAGTGAGGGATTATGCAAATACCCTGCGGCTGGAGCTCACAGCCTGAGTCCTGTGGCCCGAACAAAGGGGTCAAGCCTGCTCTCTCCCACTGCTAGCTAACTTTCAATCACAAAAAAAGAGACTCGGGCCAGAGCACAGCAGAAAGAGAGAGAGAGAGAGAGAGAGAGAGAGAGAGGAGGGGGGGTATCAAATCTTTACATGAGACTCCTTTGTGCATCCCCCGCATACTCAGACTCAGTTGAGACTAGTGTTGTCAAAAGTACCAGTACTTTGGTACCAAGTTGATACTTAAAGGGTTAGTTCACCCAAAAATTTAATCTGATGTCATTTATCTCACCCTCATGTCGTTCCAAACCCGTAAGACTTCCGTTCATCTTCGGAACACAAATTAAGATATTTCTGATGAAATCTGAGAGATTTCTGTCCTTCCATTGACAGCTATGCAACTACCACTTTGATGCCACTTTGACAAAAAGTTCATAAAGACATTGTAAAACTAATCCATATGAACTGAGTGGTTGAGTCCAAATTTGCTGAAGAGACTCAATCGCTTTATATGATGAACAGATATTTAGGCTTTTATTCACATATAAACATTCACCAACGCACACATCAGTTGTGGTAAACGGAAGCTGTGTGAGATGTGCGAGAACCAATGAGGTTCATTCTCGTGTTACGCAGCACGTTTGAGCTTCTCCAAGAACCAATGAGGTTCACTCTCGTGTTACGCACCACGTTTGAGCTTCTGCAAGAACCAATGAGGTTCATTCTCGTGTTACGCAGCACGTTTGAGCTTCCGCAAGAACCAATGAGGTTCATTCTTGTGTTACGTAGCACATTTGAGCTTCCGCAAGAACCAGTGAGGTTCATTCTTGTGTTACGCAGCACGTTTGAGCTTCAGCAAGAACCAATGAGGTTCATTCACGTGTTATGCAGCACGTCCACAAGAACCACTGAGGTTCATTCACGTGTTACGCAGCACGTTTGAGCTTCAACAAGATCCAATGAGTTTTTTTCTCGTGTGTCAAGCAGGTTCGGCTGAGCTTCTGTTTATGTTCGCTGGTCAATGTTTATATGTGAATAATATATGTGAAGCCTAAATTCAATATATTCATCATATAAAGTGATTGTGTCTATTCAGAAAATTTGGACTAAACCGCTCAATTCATATGGATTAGTTTTACCTTTTGAAGCGTCAAAGTGGTAATTGCATGGACTGTCAATGAAGGGACAGAAAGCTTTTAGATTTCATTTAAAATATCTTCATTTGTGTTTCGAAGATGAACGGACGTCTTACGGGTTTGGAATGACAGGAGGGTGAGTAATTAATGACATAATTTTTAAATTTTACATTTTGCAGTGTAAGTGTAGTAGACCTGCCATGTGTTCTGTTACCTGTAATGTGTTTCTTTGTTTTTCATTTTATTAACTTTTCATTTGATGTCTTAGTTGAACAATATTTGAAGGCTATAATAATATATGATTTACTTACAATTATTAGTAGTATTAATAATTTCCTAATTTAATTTTATTAAATAAAATATTATTTTTTAGTTGCGATAGTTTTTCTATGGTACTGAAATTGATACCAATAACCTTGAAATTTTACTGGTATTGGTACCGACTACTGAATTTTTGGTATCGTGACGATAGTCGAGACAAGTGTGTGTTTGCAGGACTCACAGAGTGTGTACGAAGCACTGCGATGATTTTGGACAGGGCCATGTTCCACAGCTCATCTGTGAAGGCTCTGGTAACCAGACCTTGTGTGGCGTGTAATATGTGATCTTCCACCACAAAGAACCTGCAAAGCATGATGGTATTTGGCATTACATGGTGTAAATAAACTTTGTAGATAAGAAAATGGACATACTGTCCTGCACATAAATAACTTCACAAATAAATCCAGATTTTACTTACCCAACAATCTGATTAAAGTACTTCCTGTAGCCCTCCACTGTTTCATGCTGGAGTGAAAAACGTACAATTAAAGCATATAAAAACAAATAAAATCGACGGGATTGTTTAAAGAGCAAAGAATACTAACCATGTTAGATTGAGGCTGCAGTACTAGTCTTGCTTGTTTTTTTCTTTGCTTCCTATAGTAATTTTCAAATGTCTCTCTGTCTCCCTAAAAAAAGCATATGACATTAAAGTGGGTGTAAATAACAAATTAATACCCATCTAACTTAATTTATACAAGAGCATTTAACTTTGGACTTGCACGGCATGTAATTGTGCATTTTACCCCAGAACAAATCATATCTGGAATTTATCAAGTTTCTGAGAACTGAACTAAATCTTGCGTGAGACAAAAAAACATTTGATGAACCAATCATTCCATTTTAGCTTGCTTCTACAAGGCTTTGAGATATTTTTTCGAGTGTTGTGACTCATGTTTCATGGGACTCGTACCCGAGCGCTCCGGATCACAAGTGCAATACTGTACCAGGTGAGCTACAGAGCAACATCAGAAAAGCAATACATATGGAGTTGGTTATGTGATGCAAATATCAAAATGTATAAGTGTACAAATCACGCACTATGGTAAAGTGTTTTGAGGTCATAACATAGTATTGTGCAAGGAACTGCATTGAAATAAGTCTTTATTTATTGATTATTTGCCCTGTAACCATAATTTGTGTGAAAAGGAATAGTAGTTGCCGTTTTGCTGCCTCTAGTGGTCATTTTAGCTGGAAGCTGCATCGATTGTATGTACAGTTACGTTTTTGCATTTTTTCAGAAATGTAGGCAGAGTCAAATATACATCCAATAAGCATGGGTTGGTTTAAACATACAATCTCTCTGAATGTTAAACACCTGTGCCCCCTTTCTCTCTCTGTGTGGCTAAAGAGTGGCCCTCGGCCCCTGCCAGCACCTGTGAGCCCTTGGGTAGCACAGCGGTCAAAAGCGCTTGTGTTCTCATTAACTGAACCATTGAGGGGAAAGTGCTCGACTCACCCTACGCCCAGTGAATGCACCGTAGTTTGTGCACAATCTGAATGCGGAAGCGAAGAACTTTTTCACTGCTTTGTTTTTAATGGCGAAAGGGGGTTACTGCTCGGTCAATCCCATTAGATGCTGCAGTCTGACCCCTTTTGTTGGCGTGCTGATGGACTCTGAGCGATGGCACCAAGCGGTAACAAACTCGATCTCACCTCTCTATAGTTTGCATTTGGTCTAAGGCAAAAATAATATTGAAGGCACGACCGTCAAAACTCTGGAAATCCCTTTGCTTATTTAAGCCATTAATGTTTGAGGAGCCGCTTGGGAGAAAGCGTTTCAGTGAAAACGCACTGTCAACTCAGAGGCTGGGCGCCTATTAGAAACAGATCAACAGGAATGTTTCTCAATAAAACACAAATTCCGTTGTAACGCAGAACCCAAACAGGATTCATAACATGTTATGAGACGGGCTGTTGTTATATTGGTTGTTCACTGTGTGCACGGCACGTCTGTAGTGAAGGAGACACTGGGAATTACCAAAACAGTGTAGATGTGAAGACATCGGTAGACTGGTGAAAAATCCACCAGATCCTGCGCCGTCAAGACCTTAAAAAGAAAACGAACAAGGTTCAAGGAACATTTCTTGACCAGAAAAGGATACCACTAAACAATGATGCTTCAAGTACGTTTTAAATAGACTTGATCAAACAACATTATATATATATATATATATATATATAAAACAAAATATTCCTTTCAATCATTCAATCACAGTTCCTGTTAAAGGCATAATTCATTTATGAAACAACAGATTGCCGTTTACACTTGTACATGCGTCCTGAAATAAATGCGTCTCCAGTAAAAGGTTACATATTTTGCATTAAAATTGAGTATTTTATTAATACTTTTAATACACACAAACACATACTTTTTTATGTCAAATACACTGCCAAGCCAAAAAAACGTCGTTGTTTGGATTTAAATAGGCAAATGCATAAGAGTCTATGATTGGATCATTATTGCAGTGATTAATATGTTTCTAACATGTTATATTTGGAAACAGATCTACTAACCCTAATTGATGGAGTGTGTAGCTTTTTATTTCTTAAACAACCATGTAGGAAATGAAAAATATCAAAAATATCTTCACTCTTGGATTGTCAATACAAGATCTTGACCAAAAATTGACCTCTTGGTGGATATAACATCACAACATATATTTCCATCAAGGTGCGCATCAATTTTTAGTCAACATCTTGTATTGACAATGCAAGAGTCAAGCACTCTGTAAACTCCTCCAGCACATCCCAAAGGCTTTCAGTGGATTTAAGGGCTGGACAATTTATGTGCGAAAATTATTTTTCATGCTCCCTCCCAACCATTCTTTCACAGTTTGAGCCTGATGAATCTTGACATTGTCATCCTGTAATATGGCCATTATGCGTCTTCCTACATGGTTGTTTAAGAAATGAAAAGCTACACACTCCATCAGTTCGGGTTAGAAGAACTGTTGCCTAACATATAACATGCTAGAAACATAAAAATCACTGCAATAATGATCCAATCATAGACTCTTAAGCATTTGCCTATTTAAATTATTTAAATTTGGCCGGGCAACCACGGGATAGTCCTTTAGGGTTTAACACGATGACGGATAGAGAAGCGATGGGTCGTTGCTTGTTGATCACGCCTCTTGTGGTCTGATTGGTTGAAGGACCATCCAATTGCATACAGAGTCATTTGAATTATGCTCGTTTATCATGCCTCTTGTGGTCTGATTGGTTGAAGGACTATCCAATTGCGTACAGAGTCATTTGACTTATGCTCGTTGATCACGCCTCTTGTGCAGTACAAAATACATAGCAGACTCCCCAGACCAATGTTCAATCTTAAATTGAGCTTGGTCTGGTGATAGCCAGACAAACTTTATGTCATACCTCTTCATCCATCTCCTCTTCATCCACTGCCTCTGTGCTCAGGCCGTTGTGATGGAGGGGTGTTCGGCCGTTCAGACCGTACAGAGGTTTGGCACAGCTCAGAGCATCCTGCTTCTGCACTGCACTGTTAAACGTACGGTGCTGCTGAGCCTGCGAGAACAAGGTGACGGAGAGAAGACAAACAATAACTTCAACAGCCTAGAATACCAGTCACGCCATATGTATTGAACTAACGAGTTTGTAACTTTAGATTTCTATTAGCTAATTTAGTACGTTTCAAAACCTAGTTAGGTGTCTACATAGACAGCATTTTAAAGCATCACGGTTTTGCTCAGGCTGTTCCAAAAGGTGGGCAGCATTAACATGCTAAAGTCAAGCTCTACTAAAATCAATCGAGTCTAATCTCCTATGCACTTTGCGTGATATGTAGACGCCTATGTACAGTAGTTATGTTCAATTCTTGAACAAATCTTTCTTTTAAGTCGGTAACCAGTTGAGAACCAGTTCAAAATGAACAGATAAAAAAGAACAGACTCAAAAAGAACCGAACGATCCGGTTCTGTCGAAGTTTCAGAAGATAACCTCGGAAAAATTCGGTGCCATGCAAGAAACGTGAGCGCTACTTCGGACGCATGTTTTTTCAACTAGGAACTAAAGTTTGATTCAGTTAAATTCTGTGAACTGGTTTGACTGGCTACCAGCTTGAAAGAAGGATTTGTTTAAGAATCAAACATCACTAATGTACAGCATCCCAAAGTCAATGGCTACCATCAACTGTTTGATTACCAACATTCTTTAAAATATCTTCTTTTGTGTTCAACAGAAGAAAAAAATTTTCATTTTTGGGTGAACTACCCCTTTAAGAGGTATAACCAGTTTAGATGGAAAGGATCTCAAGCTGACTAGCTGAAGATGTTACTGTAGCTATACCCATTAATAGACATGATACATGATTTAAAACAGGTGATTCCCTGGAGGTTTGAGATTTAGTGGCTCCATGTCAACCTTTCTCACTCATTGCGGCAACTAACGATAAAATGAAAATAAAATAAAATAAAATAATCCCACCTGTCTCATTGCGGTTTCACCAATCTTGTCCGAATGTTTTCGGATACTCTCCAAGAAGTCTTTCAGGTCGGACATGGAGATCTCCTTAATCTCCTCTCTGAGTTTAGGGAGTGTCTCAGCCATAATTTGGCAGAACCTGTACTGGCTCACTCTGGGAATATAAATGTTTTCTAGCTGCTCCATGGTTTTCAATGCAGAGTAGTATCTGAAATGGAAAAGATTAATGTCAGTCACCACTTTACTAGTCCATAAAAGATTAAACCCCTTAAAATCACTGAAATTTCTATGAGACAACAGCAATATGATGATCAATAAAAAGTAAGACGGGATCGATATTCTTTAAAAAAGAAAAATCTGGGCTACAGTGAGGCACTTTTTAGGAGTGTAACAATAAATTGATATAAATTTATATTATTTTCCACGACCGATCAAATGAGTAACGATATGATATACTCGTGCAAGAAAAAATATTTTTAAGATGCACCAATATTTTGACACTCATGTCTGTTGACCGTTCTATGCATTTTACTGAGCTGTCATCAAATATTTGACAAGCTTATGACAGATCATATCATGATGAAACGTCCGATTTACACCCATAATCCAGAAAAGCTTTAATATTATTTGTCAGAGTTTTCATAGTTAACTACAGACTGTTTATGGCTATTAAGCAATTTTGCAACTTTGCTGCGTTAATATAAAGTGTCTGGGTATCACAGATGGGTGTTTATCATCACTGTACAACAACAAACTTTGGGAAGAATAGACCAATAACTGAAGCTGTCACATCAAAGCGCTGCAGAAAAAGTTTATAAAAGCTAAAGAAGTTACGCTGCATTCTCATTTACTTTGAATGGGTGACGTCATGCATTGCCGAACTGAATTGTTGGTTTCAACTTTCAAGTTTTCAACTTTTTAAGCGCCAACGCAGGCGTTAGCCAATCAGATTGCCTATGCAAATAGGCCCTTGCCCTAGCGCAGACGCTAGCCAATTGCATTCACGCAACACTGGAAAAGTAATATGATTGGCTGTTGTCACTATGATGCAGCGTGAATGCAGCGTTATAAAGAAGTTTATTAAAGGCTTGTGTTCTTACTAGCCTGTGTTCTCCACACACATTTATCTGATTTTTTTACAACTTGCCAAACTTTCCATCTATATTCACACCAAAGAATTTTTGTTTTTAGACATGGGCTCAAAGATAACAATCTTGCACAATGTATGATTGTGCCTGTCCATATTCAACGTATTAATACGTTTATTAACTTGTACCACACTAGCTGGTGCCTCTGAATGCTGCCTGACCTCACCGCTCTGAAGTGCGCGTGCATCCGCGTGGAAGGCCAAAGTGGCGCCCTTCCCAGCGAGTGTTACATGTGAACTGCGAAAGAATCCCTGCCTGATTAGACCATGTCCCAGCCTAGTCATTAGCGCGCAGTGGCGACACACAGATTAATGGAAAAACACATTGCGCTAATTGCCTCAATTTGGAGGAGGCCTGTCATGGGCCTGCCGGTACAGGGCAGTGCTGTGAAGAAGGGCATACACAAGGTCAATTGTCTTTGCGTTTGAATAGTTTATTTATTCATGATGTGTTATGACTGACTAAGTAGACATTAATGGACAAAGAAGGGTCATTATTTTCAAGTTCAACCTGACCTTACATTTATCCCTTCATTCCAGGAGAAAAGACCGAACACTTCTTCATGAAAGGGGTTTGAATGCGTTTTAGCTGAATTATAATAGTTCAATTGATTTTAGCAGAACACTAGCACTTTCCACAAACTCCTTTTCTTTTTAAAGTAAAGGCACACATATCACGTTCTTTGAAATTAAAACTATTAGATATCTTAGATAAATGGCTATTTTACATAAAACTATAACTTTTTTGAATATATACACACAACATGAAAAATAGATAACTTTTAATGATAAATGAAGAGTTCAAATGTCCGCTCAATTCATTATAGAATTCATTTTTTAATTATTTTAATTACAAATCACATATTTCATTGCTTTGGGTGCAACCATCACATGACTTTCACCCTATTTCAAAAAATTAAATTGTGCCTGCAAGGAAGTGACATCTTTGGACCCTTTCTACAGCAAGCTGTAAATAGTCTGTAAATTCATTTCTTTGAAATTTACACTAATTGACTACATTCATCAAGCTCATTCATTCAATTACTATGACAGATGATACACGGTCATGAGTATTAATTTTTTTCCCTTAAATTTAAGGAATAGGTATCAATAACTAAACAGCAACAAACCAACCTTTTTCCTAAACAAGCCTACTTAGTGACATCATTTTGACTAAATCTGCAACCTTGCTTGTAACCATCATTTTTTTTACACATTTTATTGAATGTTTATTTAATTTTTATTGCTAGAACATATCAGATCATTCAAATAATACTTTTAAACTGCAAACCTCAAACTTAACTCATATAAGCTCATATAATATTTAGTTGCATGAGGTGGATGAAAAACACTGTCTGAAGGTTCAGCACCTTTTGCTGAACTCCTTTTGGACGAGTTTTAAACCTATTTCATCACCATTAATGACTATGACTGATTTGCAATAAAGATAAAAACTCTGAGTAACATGTTACCTTTTCGAATCAAGCTGCTCCTTCAATTTGCTGTACATTTCCAGGACTGTAGAAATGTCAATAAAAGAGGGTAATATAGAGGAAAAAAGACATTGTATTAAAAGAAACTGAAACATTTTGTTCATTCAGTGTACTGAAACCACTTGCTCTATCTCTATTATTCCTAACTTTATTTATCTAGAACATCATCCAATAGGTTTCTTTTCTATTGTTGTATTAAGTTTTTTAAGTCAGAGAGACAGTACGATATAAACACAGAGCACTGTTTAATGAGAACCTGGACTCATTACTGTAATAAGAAACCTGGGAACATTCACATTTACAGTTTCCTGATTGTTTTTAATAGTCTTTTGATAAAATCGCTAGAGTGGGTTGCAGGCCATACGGCGAGATTTTAACAAGCGCCTTTCGGTTACGCGAACGCGCCGTCTCACCGGGAATGCAGAGCTGCAACTTCTCCACCGTGGTGGCCATGTTTCTCTGTTGAACCCGGCAGCGGATGACCTCCTCCGTTTGGGCCGTCACCTTACATAAGGGAAGGTCAAAGAGTGTGAAGCCCTCTCGATTAACGAGACAGTCCTCTCTGCGCTATTGTCTGATAATCGACATTCTTTTCTTCTGCCCATATAACGGCAGACATGCAAACAAAGCCAGACTGTGCCATACCTCCCGTCCGGCGTCTTGAAGTCTTCGATTGGTGTCACTCACTTGGCCCTTAAAACATAATATCACTTTTGTTAGACAAATAAGCCCACAATTCCCTGTTGTAACTGCTCACCCTTGTAATCAGATCATACTTCATGAGGAGTCAAGAACAAAGCCATGCAAATTCAAATTAAATGTGCAGCGGGAACTTGAACTTTTGGTCGGTAGGGAGCTTTTATGGCCGGTAATCGCTTCTGACAGCCCTTTCTAACAGATTCTGTGACAAACTTCTCAATTTTACTTGGGATTTTTGAACTTTGGTTGTTCCTCTGGCTCTGTCAAACAATTCAAATCAATGACCCAATTGACCATTGGTCCCTTGTTGGTAACTTCAATGAGCTCTATGTGCCATTCATTGTCTGGGGTAAAAAGCGGATAGTATTTTCTGGTAATTAAACATTCTTTTTTTTTTTCCTTCTTTTTTTTCGGCTGAACACAAACGCTGGGTGGCTGATTAACATCAAACATGAAGACCTCCACACCACTGTGCCAGTATAGTGCCCCAGGTGCAGGGACCGTACGGCCGCAGACTTTCCCACATATTAAGTCTCATTAGGTCATCATAATATGGAACCGCTTTTTGAGTTTATTAAAAATCTCATTTATTCGCGAACAAAGAGGGCCCAGCGACCTCATTGATGCCGTATGTGCTCTCTTGTTATCTGAATATGCTTTATATAATGTGGGTCTAATTACGAGGATTGCTGAGCCACTCCTGTGCCGTTTGGTCACCATATTTCACTCTGGGAAGTGGAAAGGGAGCTAAAGAGAATTGGCGTGCAATTCCAGTGCGAGGTCTGAAGCGTGCTGCTGAACTCCATGAACGCGCATTGAGCGATCCGTCGTGGATGAAAGCTAGACGCAATGGGCATCTCTCTATCCAATGGGAGTTTGCGGAAACCAACAAATAATAGCACAATAACTCTAAAAATTCAATTGTGCATTCAAACTTTGTTCTGAAGAATGGTGCTTAACCTTTCTTACATATAATTTCAAGGCAACATAATAGTCTACTGTATACTACACTGTAGAAGAATGTATATGAACTTATGCAACAGCCTTTTTAAAGGTTGATACAGTCTAAACATAAATTTGATATGAAATACCCCTCTCTATGGGCAAAATACATAAAAGTCTAACAACATTATGCACAAACAATATTGAGAAATAATTGCTTTATTATGTCAGTAAATCATTGTTAAAAGGATAGTTCACCCAAAAATGAAAATTATCCCATAATTTACTCCCCCTCAAGCCAGCCTAGGTGTATATGACATTTTTCTTTCAGACGAATACAATCTGAGTTATATTAAAAAATGTCCTGGCTCTTCCAAGGATTATAATGGCAGTGAATGGCAGCCCAAAATTTGAAGCCCAAAAAAGTGCATCCATCCATTATAAAAGTAATCCATACAGCTCCGGGGGGTTAATAAAGGCTTTCTGAAGTGAATCGATGGGTTTTTGTAAGAAAAATATCCATATTTAACATATCTAGCTTCTGGCAGAGCGCCTTCCGTACTAAAATTATGAAAAAAGAGTAACTGGCGCGACGATGATGTCGGACGTAGCGTAAGCATTTTGAACTTCGAGAGGCGCTACACTTTCTCCATAAGTTGAATACGGAGGTCTTCAAATTCTGGGCTGCCATTATAAAGCTTGGATTAGCCAGGACATTTTTTAATATAACTCAGATTGTATTCGTCTGAAAGAAAAATGTCATATACACCTAGATTGGCTTGAGGGGGAGTAAATTATGGGATAATTTTCATTTTTAGGTGAACTATCTCTTTAAAAGACAAGGTTTTTTTTCACTAAATGAACACAAGGAATAATATGTTATTTATTATTATTTTCCTTTATACACTACCGTTCAAAAGTGTGGGGTCAGTACGATTTTTTTTTGAAAGAGATTATTAGTCTTATTCAGCAAGGACACGTTAAACTGATCAAAAGTGACAGTAAAGAAATGTATGTTACGAAAGATTTATGTAATTTTCTTTTTAAAAAATGCTATCCCAGTTTCCACAAAACTATTAAGCAGCATAATTGTTTTCCACATTGATAAAAATAAGAAATGTTTCTTGAGGAGCAAATCATTATATTAGAATGACTTCTGAAGGATCATGTGACACTGAAGACTGGAGTAACGATGCTGTAAAATTCTGATTTTTAAATATCCTCTAATACATTTATTTAAAATTGTAATAATATTTCACACTATTACAGGTTTTACTGTATTGTTCATGAAACAAAATGCATCCTTGTTGAGCATAAGAGACTTATTTCAAAAACATTTTAAAAATCTTACAGACCCCAAACTTTTGAACGGTAGTGTGTGGAGCAATATAAAAATACAAAGTAATAATAAGTAATATTTATCTACATGTATTTCTTATTACAACATTTTAATATGTAAAAAATGCCACAAGGACTAACAAAGCATTTTGAATTGATTCTATGGAATGTAATAAAAAGCTTTTCAACAGGATTTAATCTCAGCAATATTCACATACTTTTGGATTGCCAGCAAAATCGGTGTGAATAGTTGTGATTATTCCTTTTATCACCAGTTTGGTATAATGCTATATTTTCCAGTACCATGGTCTTACCATCTGATACTATTATAATACCATAGTATTGTCACAATATATAGCTAGGAAAAAAATATTTCTCAATAATAATGAATAACAATTTCAAATCCTTAAAATGATTTTGATCATGATTTCCACGTACCATCAGTTTCTCAGCATCTGCTCGGACTTTCAGCAATTCTGTGATGGCGTCCACGAATCCCTGATGATGGAAGTTGCACATTTTCTCAATCTCTCTGTCATGGTTGCGTATTCTGGCATCAAGTTTCTCCATAAACCTTTTGTGTGCGTTGGGCTGATCATCATAAACGGATCTATAAAACAAACATCACATTAATACATAAAACTATTTCAAACAACAAAAAAATCTTCTTTAAAGTGTCCCAGATTTCTTCATGAATAAAGAGAGATGTGTCAATGGTGAATTTAATATTTTTACATTTATAAACCCTTCAAAACGATTGTATTTCAGCATGGATGGGTCATAAATGTCATCAACAGTAATACACTTGGGAGAAGCACCACTACAGAAAATGTAAAACTTCTATCATTTTAATGTAATTACAGGACAGAAACACACTTGGCACTGATGTCCACACCTTGCGTTTCCCCTTCAGATAACACACACACTTATCCTTCAATACTCTGCAGGTGGTGATCTCAATCTAAGAGCATGTGTGTATCAGTAGCTGTGGTAGCCTGTGTACAGCAGTGAGAGCTGGCGAAGTGAGACCAACAGATGGGCCGCTTCTTCAGTGTGCTGTGAGATCACAGAGTGTTTTGCCCTCCTCACTGCTCCAGATGGCCAAGAGAGCCGTCTCTCACAGTGAAGAAGAACAATCCGAGATTATTCAGGGTCTGCACTCTCTTCCTGACACAGACGGGAAGTGTAAAGGGAACTGACACTGTACAAGTGCCGCATGAATTATCATTTACAATCAACATGAAACTGTGAACAGACCATTTTATTTCCCTAAAGTAATGTATTTCAAAGCAAAACAGAATGACGACCATTCAAAATGTTCTTTTTTGGGGACTTTTTACCCATTAGTGATTGACTGTATTCAGAAAAGTGGTATAAAATGCCATGGTATTACCATGATTCATAACCCAATGGGGGGTGTAACACATTTCTAGAGGATCCATGAAAAATCTAAGGTAGATTTTTAAATTCTATAAATTTATCTTAAGATATTAATGAAATATGTTTAAGACAATATTTTAACAAATTTCTTTGGTACAATGCAGGTTTATTACAGTTAACAAAAACTAAAACCATAAAAAAAAAAACATTTGTGTTACTTGAAATAAAATAAATGTTATATTAAATTAAATAAAAACCTTATTTCATTTTAGCTAGTTGCCAAGGCAACATCTCATTCTAAAGTACTAAAGTACTAAAATAACAAACTAAAACAATAAAAGTTATAGATATTAAACAAAACTAATAAAAAAGACGACAAAATTACTAAAACTAAAATTAAAATTGAAAATATAAAAATAAAAACTAATTTAAAATATTAATAAAAACTATAATAGTATTTAAATGATACTGGTGCAATGACAATATACATATTGTCTTTACAATAGAACACTTTTTTACACACCATATAAATGTTTTTTTTATATATATATATTCACATATATTTTATACATGAGAAAATGTAGCTGCATTTGTATTTTAGGAAGTGAGTTCCTCAAAAAAAGGATTGTAAAAAATTTAAAATGTTTTTTTTTGTTTTTTTGTTTTTTTTTGGCCATCCATGAACATTGTGAGTGAAAGCCATTGGGGGGTGTGGGGTAGATGGGGCTGGATGGTGGATGCACAAATTGTTCTCCAAGTGCGCCATCCTGTGGACAACAAGGGATGCATGTTGAATTGCTGATGCACAAATATTTAATCCAAACCAGCACCCATAGATCAGTGCTTCTGCACCAGGAGCCAGAGTTTACACTAAACATGAAGCGGTTACTCAACACAAGTAACAAAAGTGATGTACACAAGTAATCCTTAAAATCAAACACTAAAATTCATCTATATTACCATGTATTGAATAGACCCAACAATAAGACAGTCCTAACAACATTCAGAAGGAGAATGTGTTTGAGCAGTATATAATACACCATATCACAAACTCACTGCCATTAATTTCACAGTTTCTATGGATAATTTAATTAATTTAAATATCCCTTTCATGTGTGCAAATATAAATCATATATAGAATAAAAATAAAATACATTCGCATAAAAACTGTCTTTTCATGTGCTGTTTTAGAATAGCATTATTTTATCCATATTGTTAAAGTGCCACTATACAAAAAAAATCTTTAATTTTCTCATAATATACATTGCAGCATCACCTCTTTTCTCACAGTGTCTGAAATGGTTCGATAAAGGATTCGGTCTCTAAACCCCTCCTTTCAGAGAGCCTACTCTGCTCTGATTGGTCAGATGGACCGGTCTGTTGTGATTTGTCTACAGCTTACAGCGTGTGTTGGAAAAGAAAACAGAGGCTTCCTCAGCACTTGATACACAGTGATACGAACAGCAACGATGGCATCGGTTTTACTGTATCAATCCGAGCCAGTGCATGCAAAGCGGATTTGCTTTCACAGCGCAGAGTGTTTTCAACATGTCAACAACACAAAACAAACTCTTCCAGGCCTCAGCTACAACTACAGTGTTTGGGGGTAGGTCAAAGTTGTGAATGAATGAAGACCGATTATTGATTAATCGTAATTGATTTTCGACTTCAATTTTGGCTTCCAAGTCCAACGATTATGAAAACAAGATAAGGTAAAACGATTATTGTGCCGCTGCCGCATTCAGTCCAGAGGACCTTCCTTTCCTTCACAGTGGTGTGCTTTCGTTCCTCCCTAAAAACCCAAACTTCACATCCACATCAGCCGAATAAGTGAGTGTTGTAAAATGCAGTCTACTGCTGCTAAACTGCGGGATGTGTTTGATATTAAAAACAGTGTTTTTAAAAGCGCATTAAGCCGCAAAAGAGACACTGTTCCCCAGGCGGCTTTCTGTGTGCATGCTTTCAGACGCATACACACAAAAATGTCAAAATGCCTTTTTGGAGAGTATTCACATAAACACTGTGGGTTATTTCTTAAGTAAGCATACACAGTTGAGAAAGAAAATGCACATGTAACAGTATATTGGATCCTTGCATCAGCCTAATATACCTACTGCAGTCTGTCATTAACGTTACGTTAACGTCATTTCATTCTGTTGTATTTATCTGTCTGTTTTGTTTGTAATTACTTTCTTTGTTCTTATTGCATTGCTGACTGTTTACTTGTCTTATGTAATTATTTTGAGGACCTTTTTCTTACATTAGTTAACCCAGTATTATTTAAAATGCTATTTAAAATGTCTCATAAAGTGAAAAGACTTTGATTATATCGCCCACCAATATTTCAATATTGACCAAAAATAATCGTGATTATGATTTTTGACATAAAATTGAGCAGCCCATGGCATTATGCAAATTAGTTACAAACCTACACTATATTGCCAAAAGTATTGGGACACCCCTCCAAATCATTGAATTCAGGTGTTCCAATCACTTCCATGGCCACTGGTGTATAAAATCAAGCACCTAGGCATGCAGACTGCTTCTACAAACATTTGTGAAAGAATGGGTCGCTCTCAGGAGCTCAGTAAATTCAAGCGTGTTACCGTGATAGGTTGCCACCTGTGCAATAAGTCCATTCCTGAAATTTCCTCACCACTAAATATTCCACGGTCAACTGTTAGTGGTATTATAACAAAGTGGAAACAATTGGGACACAACTCAGCAACTCAACCACGAAGTGGTAGGACGCGTAAAATCACAGAGCGGGGTCAGTGCATGCTGAGGTGCACAGTGTGCAGAAGTCGCCAACTTTCTGCAGTCAATAGCTACAGACCTCCAAACTTGGTGTGGCCTTCAGATTAGCTCAAGAACAGTGCGTAGAGAGCTTCATGGAATGGGTTTCCATGGCCGAGCAGCTGCATCCAAGCCTTACATCACCAAGTGCAATGCAAAGTGTCGGATGCAGTGGTGTAAAGCACGTCGCCACTGGACTCTAGAGCAGTGGAGACGTGTTCTCTGGAGTGACGAATCACGCTTCTCTTTCTGGCAATCTGATGGACGAGTCTGGGTTTGGTGTTTGCCAGGAGAACAGTACTTGCCTGACTGCATTGTGCCAAGTTTGGTGGAGGGGGGATTATGGTGTGGAGTTGTTTTTCAGGGGTTGGGCTTTGGCCCAAGGAACCCTTAATGCTTCAGCATACCAAGACATTTTGGACAATTTCATGCTCCCAACTTTGTGGGAACAGTTTGGGGATTGCCCCTTCCTGTTCCAACATGACTGCGCACCATAAACCCATAAACACACTCCTAAGCCTTGTGGAAAGCCTTTCCAGAAGAGTTGAAGCTGTTATAGCTGCAAAGGGTGGGACAACTCCATATTAAACCCTACAGATTAAGAATGGGATGTCACTAAAGTTCATGTGCATGTAAAGGCAGACGTCCCAAAACTTTTGGCAATATAGTGTACGTAGGTTCATGCAGGAAGTGAGACTGGAATTACTGACGGCTCATTTCAGGCAATTCAGAATTGGTTCTTTCTTTTGGGAGACAAAAACTCCATTTATCTCACTTTGATCTTTGAAACTTTGCAGACCTTTTACATTCATAAACAGCTATAGTATGCACTACATGACAGGTAATATCCGAAAAAGCACAATAGGGGCACTTTAAAATACAAGATAAATAAGCAGAACAAAGTGTGATGACATTGTTAGGCTAACAAAGCTAACAACATCTGCTATTCTTTTGCTTCCTTGTTTTATAGAGGTGACTGCCTTAACTGAAAATTCAAAGGAATTCATTACAAAACATTATGAATCATGATTAGAATAATAGAGTCAAAATGTCAAAGATTTACTCTGAACATTTGTTCAACGATCCATTCAGAAAGGATGAATGGTTAGTCTCTCTATGACTCTGATGTGAGTATCAGCCTGCAGAAGCAGGTGCTTCCTCTGTTTACAGGTGTGTCTGTGTCAGAGGAAATTGCTTTGAAACTACTTCATGAGACATATTAGAAATGCAGCATCTCAACAGTGGCAGCAATTAGCATGGGGTCACATGAAACGAACTGCATTAAATGATCTCAACCAAAACTACAAAAAGATATTCATAACAACAAATTAGCAAAGTCTTGGATGACTCACGGCTAATAAAACCGCCAGCTGGCTCTCGGATGCATCGGATGCCAACAAGACGGTTCGGATGAAATCCAGGTTGCCATTGGCAACACGGCCTCAACGTCTAGACTGTGAATGGCAACCTTTAAAACGGCACAACTACACAATGTTGCTAGTTCTGAGTGATTTTTACCACAATGTGATACAATTGCTAGGGTGTTCTGAGTGGCTGCTAGCAGGGCTGAGAAACCAGATTTGAAATATCACAAAATATTTCCAAAAATCTATTTTCTATTTGAATAGAAGAAATGATTAGCCTGGATGCCAGCCGAACTTAGCCCCGTCCACAACATTTGAGGTCGGGAAGTTCGGTCTGGACTTGATCCGTTGTGGAGCAACTATGCTAGAACCAGAGCTGTTTGGACCAATCAAAATACGATGATGGACAGATGATCAACAGTAACGTAATCATCCAAGTCACCAAAGAGCGCTTGGGTTGAATTCGTTTACAACAAAGATGGCTGCCGCTGGAGAACTGAAATGTGTAGATTCCGCCATCGCTTCTCTTATAGAAGATATCGACAGCGCATTAATTTTAAAAGAGGAACAGAGAACCGCGATCAATGCATTTGTCGATCAACATACGTCACTTACTCCGTTGCTCTGATTGGTTGTAGGTCTATCCAATTGAGTGCAGAGGCATTTTCTTTCCTGGTTCGGTTGAAACACGCCCCATAATCACAGCCCAGTGGAGCAGTATCAGACTCATATTCTGACTAGAATCTGAGTATGACGACGTCAGGCTAGGAAATGATGAGCGAACACCAGATTTTTTTCAATTGTCCACAAGGGGGCAAAAGAATATAAACCAAACAGCTCCAGTGTTTATTTCTTGTTTTTGTCAATGTTTGCTGTGTGATGAAAATAACCTTTATATTAAGTTGTCATATATTCATTAATGTTTAGTCAACTGTACTCTGCCATATACTGTAAATATACACACACACACACACACACACACATTTAAATGTGCAATAGTAAAATATGAAGTCTTTCTTTGTTGTGAAAACAATATATTCAATAATGTGAATTGTTTAATATTAAGTTTATGTTAGAATATATCAGATTAATCTCATATAAGATGCGTTTGGTTGTCAATTAACCTACTGTAAAGTACTTTCGTTTACCGGTGTTCATTCACTGTTTGGCTTCAGCTCATGCAGCTCAAACTGGTCAATAGAGTGCATTAGAGCCTGTCCACTAAGAACTTTTTCCATTAATTTTTCCCATTGGGATTTTAAAGAAGTCTTTGTTATAAGCTATGAACCAAACCAGCCAGCTACGAGTTGACTTTTAACCTAACAAACTTATTTGAAAATGGGACAAAAAGACAAAGATAAAAGATGGTGTACTTCATGGCTTTAATGAGGGAAATAACTACAATCCCATGAAGTATTGGGAATGACATAGGGTGCTTTCACACTAGCACTTCTGGTGTGCACCCGGGTTCGATTAACTAATTGATGACGTATGATTCAATAAAACTGTGTGTTTGTCCTCATTCACTTCCCTGACAAGCATGACTGACGCACTGCAAGCAGAGAAAATGTATATTTCTGCTTGCCTTCAGCAGAAATGGACTCTTTTGTTCTTTCGAACATTTGCTGTACATTCGCGGCAGATAGACGCAAGTGCTATTATGTGCTTAACACAAAACGTTGTGCTTTTGTGAAATAATGAAAACAATCACTTTCTGCTGTCTCGGTCTCAGTGAACTTGAGCGTCACAAAAATGAACGGAAACTCAGCGTATACTTGCCTCACAGACATGAGAAATATCTATAGAAAGATTATGTAATCCGTATGAAACGTGCATATAGGCGTCTTTAATAATGCTTGTAATTTATATTAGTAAGGCTAGTTGTTTTTATGGTATTTTTAAACCATTGGCAAAAGTTCCCTGTGTAAGTGTTCTTTAGCCTGTTGATTTTTGTTAATGGTATTCAGATACAATGAAAAGACTTGAAATAAATGTGAATGATATCTACATTTTTTTTACCTTATTGGACTCGAAATTAGGAATCATTAAGAATCGGAATCGATAAGCAGAATCAGAATTGTTAAAATTCAAACGATACCAAACCCTATTCAAAAACCAAAATATAAAAGAGAGGTGAGCAACGCTATGCATTTTGCCACGTTCTCCTGCGTCATTGTCACGGACTGCAATTCGAAACCAAATAATATAATGTGTGAACACTCCAGCGGGGGCAGGGGGAGAGGGGAGCAATCAAACTCATGTGAAAGCACCCATAATCAAAAAAGAAGAATTATAAAAATATCCATTTAAGGTTGTTGATTATATCTATAGAAACAAAGTTAAGTTTATTGCAAAATATATATATTTTGACTGCATAGCAAGCAAACATTTGACAAACGCTGAAATAGAAAACTGTGCTTGTATTGTAAGGCCAAGGCCAACTAAGATGTCTTCAGCTTTAAAAAACAGTTTGCCCTATTTTTTTTTTTTTTTTTTACATCCATCCCTTGTGCGGTTACCTGGTTGGCCATTTCCTGCCACCCAGATGGAAAATGCTGAGGGCCAATTTCTATTGAAAACACGCAAAGCTTTCTAAAATCGGTACCCACTTCCACTGCATTTCAGAAGGTCATATTACACACCATAATGGGATATCCTTTCACACACGCACACAGAACTACTATCAGCAGAACCATAGTCACAATGAGTTTCCTCCTTCCTGTTATTGAATTCAACAGACCAAAGAGCGGCAAGTTCCGGACAACTGCCAGGAGGTACTGAAGGAAAAAGAAACACAGAGCAAGTAAAAGTCAAACCTCTTCATTTACGGCTCAAACACAAAACACAGACCATTATACATCTACAGCTACTGCCACAGGGTAGTTAATGAAACCAAACTACACCCTTTTGTAACACAAGCTTGAATGAGTGTCAATAACTGTGTTTACATGCACTTTTAAGAAAATAGTTTTAGGAAATAAGGTTATTCCAGGGTTTTTGCAAAAAGCAGCATTCTGAAACATCATGTAAACATGAACGGTGTTGTTCTTATGCTGTTTAAAATCCCCCTGTGGTGAAAATCAAGTTTTTAATGTTGTTTATACGTCTATGTGGTGTTTTTAATATGCTTTAAGACAAACCATGTGCAAATTCACAAGTCAACACCATTGTTGAGTATTTTCTCTTTAAAACTGCAGTGAACCAAAGGCAGTCTCAAAAACGCGGTTTGAAATCGCTGGTGTTTCACAAACTACCTTGTAACCAATCACGTCAACTTGCCGGCGGGCTTTAGCATATCATTAACTATTCTCTGAAGCAGTGGAGGAGTCTCAAGAGAAGCCAGGTTATACCGGTATATTTTTCTGTTGACATGAAAAACCGGGTAGATTTAGCAATATAGCGGGTGAAATATGTATATTATTTACCGTTACGTGTCCGACGTTGTAAAGCGCGCCATTGTGCAGTGTTTACCTCAGTAAATTGGCCGACTGTGGTGGGGCTAATTTGCATATTCATTATTCCACGTATACTAAATTAAGCAAGGGTGTAGAGTTACATTCAAGCTATTTTAAGGCACAAAGACATTTTTTTTTTACAGCTAAAATGCTTAAATATGTCATTTTGGTGATCAAAGATGAGTTTTAAGGGATAAAATGATTGACTACAGGGGACTTTAAGGGATTAAGACAAAATGGTTTACCACACTCCACTTTAGTTAGTGTGTAATGTTACAAAGCTCAAAGTCCACTCCAAAGGGAGATATTTTATTTAACAGAATCCACTTTCAAAGAACTACAACGAACGACTCATTTGGACTACATGTTTTTTCCAGATCTTGTGAAGTCACAATGAAGTCTCATTTAAATAATCTCTGCCCACGGAATACGCAAAAAAGGTGCAAGGCCTGGTTGAGCTGCATTAGAGAAGAGTGTTGTCGCTATGTCAAAGAGACACTTTTCCCACCCCATTTCCAAAATTAATTTGTTTGACCTTCCTAAGGCTTACGAATTTAGGGTGGGTTGCACCAACAAGGATTAATCTTAAAAGTAGATTAAATCAAGGTTTATCTAATAATTCTGTTGCACCAAACTTTAAACCTTGTTTAAAAATAAGCAGGTAACCATCATTTTGATCCTGGATTTAATTTATATTTAAGATAGATTAACTTTAATCCTGTTGCTTTAATCCTGTAATTTTAAACTCAGATTTAAATCTCAATTAGGGATTAATTTTAAATGTACATGTGAGAAGGTTTAAATAAAATAAAGTGCACCTACAATTAAAATATGTGGATGATTAAACAGAGATAGAAACAGTGGGTGTGTCGTCATGTCTCAGAGAGGTGTTTATTACAAATAAAAATGAAAAATAAAGCACATTGAGCCGACAGAGTGTGAGGGTCGTGGCAGCCTAGCTTACGCCTGCTATCGAGTCCGGGATGCGGATCCGTCACTCATCTCGTTGCACCTCGGTGTCGAACAAAGAAAAGAAGAGAGGAATATATTTAGCATTTAACGGTAGTGGTGATGATGAGGTGAGCGCCAGTGATCGCTGCAGTGCTTCGCGTTTCTCATACCCGCTCCACTCGTGGCTGCTGCGCGGCGATCAAACGGACAGGGCGGCGCTGTCAAGAGCGGAGACAGTCACTCCGGCGATCATGACAGTTGTTTTGTCATAAATTACGCTGCCACAATGTACTCCATTAATTGATAGTGATACTATAAATATATTTCCATGCTTATGAAATCCACACGCGCTGCCGCAATGTTTTCATTGCCTGCTTGATCAGTAACGGTCTCTCTACGTAGCGCTTTATAAAGACAGCTCACATTTTACAAGTTTTTTTCCTTTATTGGCAAGAGCTACTTATGTCAGAGAGAGAGTTTCTGGTGGTCAATAAAGAAAGAAATGGAATATTAACATTGTTGCTGTCAACGGCGAATCCATCATGGTGGCGAAAATTAATCGTAAATGGAGGTTTTAATCGCAGGTTAAATTCTAATCCCCGATTTGTTAATCTGGGTTTAAAATTAAGTGGTGCAACAACTCGATTTAAAATAAAGCCCAGATCAACAAATCCTAGATTAGCTCTAAACTGTGCTTAATTTAATCTTTATTGGTGCAACCCACCCTTAGAGTGGTTAAAATTTATTTTAAACATTGTTCCTGAACATTATAACCCCAACGTTTATCTGTGTATCTGTGTTAGAACAGCTTCCAGAACCACAATGCAGGCTACGCACAAAAGCTTCTCCTGAAATGGAGCAGTTCCCACTTTGTCGGGACAATCTGTTGTTTGTGGATCACAACTTGTAAGTATGTCTTCTTATTTCTAGTTGCGTTTTCTATTAACAGTTCCAATTATACGTTTTATGTTGTTGCTCCGATGTAAACAAAGGGCAAAGCTTTGCCTCCGCTCGCCTTCTTGTCGACATTAGTGTTGATATAGTGTTTATTGTAGCGTTTGTAAAGGTCAATTCACACTGCACAGACAAACGCCAACAAACAAGTCTGTCAGAGTTTGTTGGATCAGTGTGTTACCCGTCAGCGTCTGTTGCCGTTGGTCGGAGTTTGTTTTCAACCGACTGAACATGTTCAATCAGCGTTTGTTGGGTCGTGGAATGTCTGAGCAGTGTGGTATTATTTTCCAACAAACGACAATAAACTCTGACGTAATCTGACCAGGATACGAACCGTTGCCATGACGATGAGGCAAGTCCCTTGCAAAGACTGCGTGCTTAGTAAATTATCCTTGTAGTTAAAATGGCAGGTTTCTGGACAAATCAGAAGACAATTCTAGAGAAAGAGCAAGGAGATATGCACGAGGGCACACTGGACAAAGTTGAAGCACGCACACGTAAAATCTGAGCGAGAGCAGAGCCATATTTGAAAGTGCGCGTCCCGTCCATTAAGTTTTGTGCTAGTGAAAGAAATCCGCCTGCAAGCGGAGAGATGTGTTACATGGATGCACTCTCGCGTTACAATAATGCGCTCTCGACATTTAACGCCATAAAAACGGCCTCAAATGAACTATAAAACAAGAAGAAAGTAGTGTCTGAAAGCCGCAACCTTTTATTTTTATTGGTTAAAATGAATAGGGAATATCTCGTGTTTTTCCATGGGTGCTCGAGTTTGTCTGTGTTTGTTGGGGCAGTTTGAACATTTATTTTTCATAAAATTCTAAATCCAGAGTTTGTTGGTGTTTGTCTGTACAGTGTGAATTGGCCTTAAGACTGTTCATCGCACCTTAGGAAAATTAACCATGGATTTGTGATTGATTACGGTCTTGCAAAGTCTGTGCATGAAATACGTTTTGCATGATGGTAATTTCAAATAAGCGTTTCTGTTCAGAACGAATAAACATGATTTCGTTTTTTTATATTCATGTTAAAATTTCGTCCATTTCCAGCTTTTGTTTTCGTTCCTTGAACCAGTTCAGAGCCCTGGTGCCAGACTTTGGTTAATATTCGAAATGAAAATTTTATTTTTTTAATTATATCAAAATATTTTAATGAAACCTGAGAGGTTTCTGTCCCTCCATTGAAAGCCAGTACACTATGTTTGTTATACCATATTTTTATATCACTTGACCTTTTTAGTTATGAAATAAAAAATGATGAAGAATTCATTTCAATCTAATATGACTTTGATTCAGTGGGGAAAATCGGTTTGCTCCAAAAATCCCTTTTTTTTTTTTTTTTTTTTTAAATCAAACTGACTGCCAAATTTAAACATATAGTGCAACCGAGTGGAAAAGCTGAGGCACATCATGATAAAGCACTTTCCCTGCACACCGTTGATATACAATGTGAAATTGTTAAAAGCAGGTGAAGCTTCCCTTCAAAGACTTGATAACATATCTGTTGCATGAGAAACTACAGCTTTCGTACTGGTAACGATCAGTGTGAATATCAGTACAGAACGTGTGGCCTCAGGACATGTCGCACATGCTGGAATGTCGACAAATTTGCATGTCCAGAAGATCTGCTTTCTAGAGGCCTTTATCAACAGCTGGTTTGGTTAACATCCAAATGAATGAATCTCTCACTATCGTCACATAGTTCAATATCATAAGATCAACTGTGTAACATGAGCCATCCAGAAATTCTGTTGCATAACAGAAGAGTCTAATTTCTAATTCACAACAAATTGCAAAGTGAATTATGGCTTGCAGAAGTTTAAGTTATAGCCTAAAGGGCTACTAGTATCTTGAGTTTTCTGACAATGTTTCACATTCATATTCAGATATAGATCTGAGCATGTTTACAATTTTCCATTCTTGAAAAACTCTTTCCACAGACAGAACAAACATGCTCAGAGCATGCACTCATAGTGCAAAACGTCAACTGAATTCTGCTGAAAATCACAATTTCTACTTTAATGATCAAGCCGAAGACCCCACAATGAGATTCAGCGGAGCGCTACTGAAATCTATAATTTCATAAATGCATGGTGTGATGTAGCCAAATTTAAAATCAAAAATCATAATGACTAAAGCTAAAAATCTCATGATGGGATACAGCCATGCTCTACTGGAATAAAAAACTAACAAAAAAGTCATGTCAAGATCATGATTCACATCATCACAAATTCCAATGTGAATCTAAAGTCAAAGATGTCATCATTTTATTTCATTAGAATTGTGATTTCTTGAAGAGCTACTGAAATCATGATTTTATCAGAAATCATGAAACCTAAAATGTCATGACGGAACACAGCTGAGTGCTAAAGAAATAAATTTTTTTAGAATTCATAAAGCCACATATGCCATGACGGAATTCAGCTGAACACTACAGAAATCATGATTTTATCAGAAATCTTAAAACCAAAGACATCATGGCGGAAAGCAGCTGAGTGCTAAAGAAGCATTTTTTTTTAGAAGTCATAAAGCCAAACATGTCATGATGGAATTCAGCTGAACACTACAGAAATCATGATTTTATCAGAAATCATAAATCCAAAGACATCATGACAGAACGCAGCTGAGCACTACTGAAATCATGTTGTTGTTTTTTTAAATCATAAAGCCAAAAATGACATAACGGGACGAAGCTGAGCGCTACTGAAATCATAATTTTATCAGAAATCATAAAGCCAAAGATGTCATGACGGAATGCAGCTGGGCACTAAATAAATATATTTGATCAGAATATATAAAGCCAAATATGTCATGATGGAATTCAGCTGAACACTACAGAAATCATGATTTTATTATAAATCATAAAGCCAAAGACATCATGACAGGATGCAGATGAGCGCTACTGAAATCATGTTGTTGTTTTTTTAAATCATAAAGCCAAAAATGACATAACGGGACGAAGCTGAGCGCTACTGAAATCATAATTGTATCAGAAATCATAAAGCCAAAGACGTCATGACGGAATGCAGTGAGTGCTACTCAAATCATAATTTTATCAGAATTCATAAAGCCAAATATGTCATGATGGAATTCAGCTGAACACTACAGAAATCATGATTTTTATCAGAAATCATAAAGTCAAAGACATCATGACAGAACGCAGCTGAACGTTTGAAATGCTTCTTTTAGTGCTACCAAAATCATGATTTTTTTTTCAAAAATCATAACTACAAATATCTCATGATGGGATGTAGATGAACGCTTCTGAAATCGTGATTTTAGCAAAATTCATAAAGCAAAAGATCTCATTATGGAATGCAGCTTAATGCTACTAAAATCAAGATTTTATAAGAAATCAAGAAACCAAAGCCGTCATGACAGGACTTAGCAAATCTCTACTGGAATAAAAAGCATCATCATGAAATCATGATTTCTACTAAAATAGTCAAGCCGAATATCTCATCTGAAATGATCCAGCTACAGCTGAGCTCAGAGCAGAATATTAATGTATAGCTCAACCCTGACTCATTTGCTAACGCCACACCCACCCAATATTTCGTCAGCTTTCATCCTTCCGTAGTTGAAATGTGTTTGGAAAAGGAAATAAAGAGTATACTGTAGGGTATTTAACCTAACAGAGGTGTCCATTTGGAAAAACTAAAGCTATTTTGCTCCGAGCTTTCCACCTGTCGACAGCTCCATCATATTCATAATGCAGTGAGACCGTCACTGGGCCTGTGCTGCTTCACCTCAGATGTTTACATCTTATATTATTAAATCACAACACCAAACAGACAGACACATCCATGGCACATTATGACAAATAATTCACACGTAACATCAGCCGATCTTACTAGCTGAATGACAGGAAAACAACGACCAGCAGCCTGTGTCATTGAATGTGTGTTTGAATCAGTGTCAGGACAGCATACAGCGACCATTCAAATAATTCATATGGAAAAACACGAAATCACATCCAGTCGATCAGCACTTTATTTGAAGCACTTAAAGTCCTGCTGAGCTGCATCTTTAGCAAACAAAGGCCTGCTTTCCATCCATTAGACAGGAGAAAACATCACATCACCATCTGAACGTTAAATAAGAGCAGACGATGCACATCTCTCACCGTAGCGTCGGCCCCACGCACGCCGTGTCCGTGCTCTCGATCTCCTGTAATATTCGTTCATGTTCGGTGATAGTCTCCAAGCTCTCGCTCTCCGCCATGTTGGCTCTAATCGTCACAGTGTTCATTTGTGACAATACCGAGAGAGATGCAGTAACACGTGTCCACCGAAAGGGGGAGCTGCGCCAGTCTGGCAGCTCACTGGGTGTGCAGGCCAGAATAGAGGGTCAAGCTAAAGTAAGTGGAACCTTATGATTATGTGTGCAACTATCTTTTCTCTTGACCATAGATGGCACAAAATCTCATCTCAACACATTGGATGAATGGCTTTTCTCTTAATTTTGTCATTTCATCTAAATATCATTATATTTGTAAGATTTAGTAAAAAAAAATTGAGGTTAATTGATCTAATTTAGTGTCTCTGGAAAACGTTCTGTGACATTAAAGTATCAAATCAAAATTCAAAAGTTTTTTGTGGCTATTTGCTAATGAGGGATTTGTGGACACATTAATGGTTTTCTATTTGTGGAAAAAACTATTGTTTTTATTTTGAAGTGAAACGATAAATTTAGACCTCATCCTTGCTGGATGAAAATATTATTATCATTTTTTTTTATTATTTACCCGAAAACATTTGAATGGTAGTCTAAAACAGTTTTCACAAAAATATTAAGCAGCAAAAAAAAACATAATAATATGAAATTTCTTGAGCAGCAAATCAGCATATTAGAATGATTTCTAAAGGATCATGTGACACTGAAGACTGGAGTAATGGCCGGTAGAATAAAGGTACCTTTCAGATTAATCACTTTTACTGGGATTCTGCTTTGTCTGTCATTCGTTATTCAACTAAATTTTCAGAACATCATTGCCTCTTTGAATTATTTTACATTTTGTGATATGACAACTATATTAGCAAATGGTTCTATTTATTTCCCTTAACAACACACTGACATCTATCATCACCATCAGTGTTGGGAAAAGTTACTTTTAAAAATAATGCATTATAATTAGTGCTTCGAATTAATCGCATCCAAAATAAAAGTTTGTGTTTACATAATATATGTGTGTGTACTGTGTATAATTATTATGTATATATAAATACACACACATGCATGTATATATTTAAGAAAAATATGTTATATTTATATATAAAATATTTATATTTATATATAAGATAAATTATATAAATATATATACAATATATACATGCAAATATTTCTTAAATATACATGAAGGAGTGTGTATTTATATATACATAATAATTCTACACCGTACACACACATATGTTATGTAAACACAAACTTTTATTTTGGATGCGATTAATCACGATTAATCGATTGCCCAGCACTAATTATAATATTGTGTTATTCCCTTTAAAAAGTAACAAATTGCATTACTTAGTTACTTTTATGGAAAGTAATGTGTTACATTACTTTTGCATTACTTTTTCTCATCTGGTCTGGGCTTGCTTTTTTGTTTAAAAAAAAGTTCTGTTTTTCACAAATGTATAGGCCCTTTCACACCAAAAGTGAAATGAATAAACCTCAGGCTGAAGGAAAAGCATATTCACTCCTGTACAGTAGAGGGCGCAGCTCAAATAAACCTTTCAGCTGTGCTTCTATTGTGGATTGCAGAAGAAATTCACCACTTTTACTTAAGCAATAAAAACTAAATATGAAACAAATGTGATGTTTATTTAAGTTAGTTTTGCTTAATATATGGTTGAATTGGACCGTCGAAGGTCAGCAGCAAAGACAATAAAGTGAGATTAAATACATAAAGTATATTAATTGCATCCAAAATAAAAGTTTGTGTTAAATAATATATGTGTGTGTGCTGTGTATAATTATTATATATAATATACAAACACTTTCATGATTATATATAAGAAAAATAAATATATATATACATGCAAATATTTCTCAAATATAGTATGTGTGTATTCAAATATACGTAATAATTATACACAGTACACACACATACTGTATATTATGTAAACACAAACTTTTATTTTGGATGCGATTAATCGTTTGACCGCCCTAAATGTAACATATTTAATCATTGCAGGTTTCTGAGTTTGAATTTCACTGTTTTTATTAATTTTGAGGAATACTGAATCTATTTTTGTGCAAGTGAGATGAGTGAATGCGTGCTCACATTTAGTCTAGAACTACAATAAGCATCATGTTCACACAGCGCACACAACGCCTCTGAGCTTACTCTTGATTCTCTCAACATGGGGACAGGAGAGCTGTCAGTCAATAAATGGGAAAACAAAGTAATCTGAAAAAGCAACAGATATTTTAATGTAAATTTAAAAGTAATGTGTTACTAGTTACTTGAAAAAAGTAATCTGATTACGTAACTCACGTTACTTGTAATGCGTTACCCCCAACACTGATCATTACCATTCTGCACATGCTAAACGTATCTAAACATTTTACAATTTAAAAGTAAATGCGTTTTTAAGGGGTGCATCTTCCCCCATCTTACCGTGGTACCCAAGCCATAACCATCATGGACAATGAGAGGCACACATCCCTTAAACCTTCACAATTTGGTTTCCCCAATTTGAAATATTTGTTTATCAGTACAGTAATGGTATTTTAAGTCTTTTGCTAGTGGTGTATAAATATAACATTAGGGTACTACTATATTGTCTTATACAGCACCTCTTCAATAGCAAATTGCTTGGCATGCCTTTCACAATATGGTTGCGTTGTGTGTAATAATGAATAAGTCATAAATATGTATTATTACATGTAATTGTGGGAATAAAAAGTGGACATACGGTTAATGCAACCATCAAAAACACTATCATTTTATAACTTTACCTTAAAGTCGTTCCTAGGGGCAGGTCTACTGATTCCAGTTCTGCAAAAACATTCCCATAGACCTTTCCTTCTCCTTTGTCCTCTTCTTGGGGACTTGTGGGAGTCTTGAGACTGCTACTGCTACCGTACATGTCTGTTAGTCTGTGTGTTGTGCTGGGAGAGCCGTACTCCAGCAGTACATACACATACTATGGTCAGCAGAAAACTGCAACTAAGGAAAAGGAACAGACCTTGTGATCCCTAGTACTTTGAATCCAACAAAACAGGCTTAAGTGCTGTCCTGTTAAATATTTCCCAATTGTGCTTCAAGATTTTTTGACACTGCTGAACTGGGATCTTTATTTTATGGTACCCGAGTCATAAAAGGAATGTAAAAAATGCTTTACAAATGTTTATGACAAGTTAATTTATACATTTTTAAATGTATTAAAGCTATTTGTAAGAATAAACTCAAATCGTATAGCATATGTCTTAAATATATTCACTTATTCACAAAAGTTATATTCACAAAAAGTTTGGAATTTTTTTTATTTTATTTTTTGTCTCATGCTCACTAAGACTGCATTTCTTTGACTGCATTATTCAGCAAATTATAATGAAGATTGGAATAAGTGCTGCTGAAAATGCAGGAATGCAGGAATAAATTACATTTAAAATACACTATATTGCCAAAAGTATTGGGACACCCCTCCAAATCATTGAATTCAGGTGTTCCAATCACTTCCATGGCCAAAGGTGTATAAAATCAAGCACCTAGGCATGCAGACTGCTTCTACAGTCATTTGTGAAAGAATGGGTCGCAGGAGCTCAGTGAATTCAAGCGTGGTACCGTGATAGGTTGCCACCTGTGCAATAAGTCCATTTGTGAAATTTCCTCAGTACTAAATATTCCACGGTCAACTGTTAGTGGTATTATAACAAAGTGGAAGCAATTGGGAACAACAGCAACTCAGCCATGTAAAATCACAGAGCGGGGTCAGCGCATGCTGAGGTGCACGGTGCGCAGAAGTCGCCAACTTTCTGCAGAGTCAATAGCTACAGACCTCCAAACTTCGTGTGGCCTTCAGATTAGCTCAAGAACAGTGCGCAGAGAGCTTCATGGAATGGGTTTCCACAGCCGAGCAGCTGCATCCAAGCCTTACATCACCAAGTGCAATGCAAAGCTTCGGGTGTAGTGGTGTAAAGCACGCCGCCACTGGACTCAGTGGAGCAGTGGAGACGTGTTCTCTGGAGTGACGAATCACGCTTCTCTGTCTGGCAATCCGATGGACGAGTCTGGGTTTGGTGTATGCCAGGAGAACGGTACTTGCCTGACTGCATTGTGCCAAGTGTAAAGTTTGGTGGAGGGGGGTTATGATGTGGGGTTGTTTTTCAGGGGTTGGGCTTGGCCCCTTAGTTCCTGTGAAAGGAACTCTTAATGCTTCAGCATACCAAAACATTTTGGACAATTTCATGCTCCCAACTTTGTGGGAACAGTTTGGGAACGGCCCCTTCCTGTTCCAACATGACTGCGCACCAGTGCACAAAGCAAGGTCCATAAAGACATGGATGAGCAAGTTTGGTGTGGAGGAATTGACCTCAACCCGATAGAACACCTTTGGGATGAATTAGAGCGGAGACTGCGAGCCAGGCCTTCTCGTCCAACATCAGAGCCTGACCTCACAAATGCGCTTCTAGAAGAATGGTAAAAAAATCCCATAAACACACTCCTAAACCTTGTGGAAAGCCTTCCCAGAAGAGTTGAAGCTGTTATAGCTGCAAAGGGTGGGACAACTCCATATTAAACCCTACGGATTAAGAATGGGATGTCATTAAAGTTCATGTGCATGTAAAGGCAGGCGTCCCAAAACTTTTAGCAATATAGTTACAGTTATTTTAAATTGTAATAATCTTTCACAATATTACTGTTTTATTGTATTTTTGATCAAATAAATGCACCCTTAAGCATAAGAACAATCACTTTTTTTTTTTCTTTAAAAAAAAAAAACATTTAAAAATCGTAATAATTCCAAACTTTTGACCAGTAGTAGATTCACTGAAAAACTGAAAAGTGAATAAAGGAAGAACTCAACAGAGAAATAATGAAATAATTTAGCCATTACAGCAATGTTTGATTGCATGTAAGAATGTTTATTTTGCACATCATCTTACAAATTACACAGATTACAAAACACCCTTCTTATTGCAAATTGATGATGTCTTAACAAATGGTTTCCTCACTGCTTCACAACAACAAGAACAGTTTGTGGCCTAATTTACAGGAAACAGCTAGATGAACCCTTAAAGCAATCTGTAAATTGTTGTTCGCCCTGTATTATAGCAGGCTATCCTCCACATTGTATCTTAACATGGGCTTATTTGGTTCTGTATTATTTACATTTTTAATGGGTAAAACTTTAGTTTGGGGACCAATTCTCACTATTAACTAGTTGCTTATTAGCTTGTATATAGTACTTATAAAGCACTTATTCATGCCTTATTCTCAGAGATGGCAAAAGTACACACATCCTTCACTCAAGTACAAACCCGATTCCAAAAAAATTGGGACACTGTACAAATTGTGAATAAAAACACAATGCAATGATTTGGAAGTTTCAAATTTCAATATTTTATTCAGAATACAACATAGATGACATATCAAATGTTTAAACTGAGAAAATGTATCATTTTAAGGGAAAAATAAGTTGATTTTAAATTTCATGGCATCAACACATCTCAAAAAAGTTGGGACAAGGCCATGTTTACCACTGTGTGGCATCCCCTCTTCTTTTTATAACAGTCTGCAAACGTCTGGGGACTGAGGAGACAAGTTGCTCAAGTTTAGGAATAGGAATGTTGTCCCATTCTTGTCTAATACAGGCTTCTAGTTGCTCAACTGTCTTAGGTCTTCTTTGTCGCATCTTCCTCTTTATGATGCGCCAAATGTTTTCTATGGGTGAAAGATCTGGACTGCAGGCTGGCCATTTCAGTACCCGGATCCTTCTTCTACGCAGCCATGATGTTGTAATTGATGCAGTATGCGGTCTGGTATTGTCATGTTGGAAAATGCAAGGTCTTCCCTGAAAGAGACGACGTCTGGATGGGAGCGTATGTTGTTCTAGAACTTGGATATACCTTTCAGCATTGATGGTGCCTTTCCAGATGTGCAAGCTGCCCATGCCACACGCACTCATGCAACCCCATACCATCAGAGATGCAGGCTTCTGAACTGAGCGCTGATAACAACTTGGGTTGTCCTTGTCCTCTTTAGTCCGGATGACATGGCGTCCCAGTTTTCCAAAAAGAACTTCAAATTTTGATTCGTCTGACCACAGAACAGTTTTCCACTTTGCCACAGTCCATTTTAAAAGAGCCTTGGCCCGAGAAAACGTCTGCGCTTCTGGATCATGTTTAGATATGGCTTCTTTTTTGACCTATAGAGTTTTAGCCAGCAATGGCGAATGGCACGGTGGATTGTGTTCACTGACAATGTTTTCTGGAAGTATTCCTGAGCCCATGTTGTGATTTCCATTACAGTAGCATTCCTGTATGTGATGCAGTGCCGTCTAAGGGCCCGAAGATCACGGGCATCCAGTATGGTTTTCCGGCCTTGACCCTTACGCACAGAGATTGTTCCAGATTCTCTGAATCTTTGGATGATATTATGCACTGTAGATGATGATAACTTCAAACTCTTTGCAATTTTTCTCTGAGAAACTCCTTTCTGATATTGCTCCACTATTTTTCGCCGCAGCATTGGGGGAATTGGTGATCCTCTGCCCATCTTGACTTCTGAGAGACACTGCCACTCTGAGAGGCTCTTTTTATACCCAATCATGTTGCCAATTGACCTAATAAGTTGCAAATTGGTCCTCCAGCTGTTCCTTATATGTACATTTAACTTTTCCGGCCTCTTATTGCTACCTGTCCCAACTTTTTTGGAATGTGTAGCTCTCATGAAATCCAAAATGAGCCAATATTTGGCATGACATTTCAAAATGTCTCACTTTCAACATTTGATATGTTATCTATATTCTATTGTGAATAAAATATAAGTTTATGAGATTTGTAAATTATTGCATTCCTTTTTTATTCACAATTTGTACAGTGTCCCAACTTTTTTGGAATCGGGTTTGTAGAAGTACAGTTTAAAAAGTTGAAGTACGGATTACACTTTTTTACTCAAGTTAAAGTAACGAAGTATGGGCTGTAATTAAGTAAAAAGTAGCCATTACTACTACCTGTTTTAGTGTCACACTGGTAACTGGACCTCACATCATATGAATACATTAATACAAAAGAACTTACATTTCAAATTTTGTCAGCTAATGAATGTATCCAGGCTGAACAACTACCATGTAGAACAGGGCCAGACTGGGACAAAATTTCAGGCCGGGAAATCTCACACTCATCCAGGCCATCCCATATACCCACAACAAACTCAGAAACCACGGACAACCCTGTTTTTTGTATGGCCATCACATAAAAAAGGTTTAAATCCTTATAGGCTGGGGCCATGCAAAATAATAAAAAGTCCTCTCTTGAACTGCAGCTTCACTTCCATTTTCCTTTTCAGTCTCTTCATTTTCCCTGATATCTCTCTGTCTCTCACGTGTGTGTGTGTGTGTGTGTGTGTGTGTGTGTGTGTGTGTACATGCGATATAGGTGTGGTGTTACCAGCACAGTTTACAACCACAAATTATACCACATTTTTATCTTACGAGTAGCCTATTGTACACTTCTGATTTATGAACTTTAAAAATGTTTGCTTTTACTACAGATAGACAACAAGTATATAAGCAAAACCTCAAGACAAGCACAGACAAGTGTATCACTTTATCCTCTCACAAGAGCCCAGTATGTGCAGTATTTCCATCTTCACCCACAGGAAAATTAAACAGCTGCGCCATGTGAATCACAATGAATCATTGAGTCACACTTCACAAAGAATCAAAAAGGTACACGTGAATCAGTGTACAGGCCGTATATCAAAGGTTAGGGAAATATTTTTGCATTAAATACAAGATCAGTCATGTACAATATCATCTGGGCTCATCAGGAGTTGAGCAGGGTGTGAGGGCATTATGTGTGCTCATTGTATGTGTGAGTGTGTGTGTGTGTGTGTTTTCTAGGTTTTTAACAATGATTATTATTCACACTTTTTTTTGCAATTTTGTCCAAAAAATTGATGTTACATTATTTTAATTGTATTTTTTTTTTACAAAATCAATCCAACTAGAGGGGAATGTAATATGGGGCACACCAGAAACTGAACACCATATTAGTTCAAAGTGTTGAACTTTTATCATAAACTTATTTATAGTTGTCTTCATTGTTATAAAATATTCATCACTTATAAGATGTAATAATAATATTATTATTACTAATATTTTTAAAAGAACCCTTTTCAAAGAACCACTTAAAAAGTTTTATTAAGTTAGGTAAAAATGACTTTATTACTAAAAGTTAAACTTATTACTAAAGGACCATTTACCGATTAATTAATATCTGACAATGATGCCTAATTTGTGTCTGTGTATAGTCATAAACTCTTAATTATCATGTCATAATTGACATTATTCATAAATAATGTTGAAATTTCATTAACTACTTGTGTATTTTATTTAAGTAACATGCATTGCATCTTTATTTTATGATATTCATTTATTACTAATATTCTGCATATTCCATTTGCAATCAGTTATCTAAAACCAAGGCAGATCAGGAAACGTGAAATAACTTTTATTCCGAATTAAATACATACATGTGAAAACAATAGTCTGTAAATGTTCAATTAAATTAATTACTGTATAAAGCATTTTGGCATGTTGATTATTTTTCCAACCACATTAAGATGTTTTAAATAAATATACCATCATAAACACTACTTTACAAGACAAAAACCAGCTCTTTCTCAAGGCAAAGCACAGCAGTGTATGTGTGTTTTTTAAAGCATGGTTTAAAAAAGCACTTTGTGATTCAGCCACCCCCACACTATAAAAGTGAACGAGAAGGACTGTAATTTGTTTAAATGAGTCACATTATGATTTCACGTCTGGTCATCTTCTTGGTGGTCTCAACACAACCTTCACTGTATCTCCTGTGACCTGCAATGTAAAAAGTATACAGTTCACTAATAGGTGAATGCAAGATTTCTAAAGAATCTAAAGAACTTTTTTACACTATAAAGAGCCTTTTGTGAAATGAAAAGATTCAGGATGTTAAAGGTTCTTCATGGAACCATAGATGCCATTAAAGAACCTTTGTTTTTAGTGTAGCTTACATTAAGATTACAGGACAAACTGTTTATTATGTAAGCGTACAATACAATCACTTTCAGAGTAAACGCAAGTAACTAACTTGATCTGTCCTCCAGGATCCTGTTGCTAAAGATGGTTTCACTGGTGGAACAGGAGGTGCAGTCGGCTTGATTGCCTACAATTACACAGAGGATTTTCAAACTGAGAGAATGTATAAACAGCTACACAAACACAATGAAACTACACAAACCTCATTAGATCTGTTACAAAACCTACATCCTAACTGAAATTTAACATAAGGTGGATAATGTGTAAATTTTACACAATTAAATGTAGAAAATACAAGCGTTTACAAACTGGGGAATGAGTCAATCCTTTTCAGTGGTAATCGACAAGACACACAATGCGACGCCAGGCGCAACGCAAGTGTTTTTTGCTAGTTTCAGCCCGACGCAGTTATCATTTTCACGTCCAGCGCCACGTTGTTTAAATAGCAAATGCACTCGCGCCCATCTGTTCGCCCATGGGCGTGCTGGTCTGAAAACGAGGTGTGTTCAGGCGCATTGTTGGCGCGTTGTTATTTTGAGGAAACTGAAAACGACTGCGCCATTGACCAACAAAAACCTGGACTAAAGTCAATAGCGCGTTAGTAATATGCACCTATAGGCGGGTGCACAACGCACATACGCTCTGCTTATTACACACACAGGGATGCGCAGCAGCACACAAACATTTTTAAATATTAAAAATAAAAGGATTCCTCTCTGGAGAAGCGTTCAGTCTTTCCACTCACAAATTCCGCCATGTAAATAGCGAATCAGCCATGGTGCAAGTGCAACTGGCTTTTAAAGGGAATGGAAGATGAGACTCTGATTGGTTTATTGCACGTTACGCCCAAAACACACCCATGACTCATTAAGAGACTAGGTACAACTTTTGGACCATGTGCCTGGCGCACCAACCGTTTTCCGTCGTTAAACTAGCAAAAATGGATTCGGATACGCCCTAAGTGCACCTGTGCCATGCGCTTCAGACCATGCGCTCAGATTGTTAAAATAAGGACCTTTGTGTTTGTCTGAACAATGTCAGTAACACAGACATGGCGGAATGGATAGTCTTTACTTTGAAAGACTAAATGAAAGGAGTAAAAAGTAGTATCCTTTTTTCTTCAGAAAAGTAATTGTGCAAGACTACAAGTATTCAGTTTCAATATTACTTGAGTAAAGTACAAATTCCCTGCAATAAAAAAAAGTTAAGTAATGAAGTAAAATCACTCAAGAATTTTACACCCCTGATTACAACAGTTTGGAAAAACAGTAGCATGTTTCTATGCTAACAATGTGTTTAATAAGTACTAATCTACTGTAACTGTACTACACTACTTTTATGATACATTTATAGTGCATGTGATGATTTTGGAGATTCCTATATTTAAAATATATTTTGAAATATGTAAACAGGAAATACATTGAAATATGAAAATGTGCAAGAAAAGGCATTTATAATCTTAAAATACATTTTGGGTAAATGTGTTTTTTAAAATAGATTCAAATGGGAACATTCTATCTTCTTTAATGTTCAACAGAAGACAGAAAGTCTTACAGGTGTAAAAAATAAGTGTGTAAATAATAGGGATGGGTATCGAGAACCGGTTCCATTTTAGAACCGGTTCCAAATTCCCCAGAACTGGTGATTCGATAAGAAACGTGCATTTCGGTTCCACTTATCGGTTCTTGTGTGCGCAAAAGACTCGCGCGCTGTTTTCCGTGCTCTGCACACATCCAAAACGTGCAGAGCACACACACACACACACACGTGCGCACGGAACGGCTTCTCGCGATAATGAACTGAGTTCTCTTCCTCGTCTTTTTACACAGCACACGAACGGACAAATACACACTAAATATGTCAAAATATTCTCGTAAACACAGTTGGTTATATCTTAAGACAGAAGAAAAGATGAAAACGTATGTGTGATCCATGCAGCTCTTAAAGTGATAAACATTAATCAAACAAAAGACAACGAGAAAACTCACTCGCTGTTCTGGACAGAATATAATTGAGTTATTTGTAATGTATAGCCTATATTTTATTAATAAAGTGCAGTGTTATTTTACATTTGATTATACAGTTTCTGTACCTGAATACCTGAAAATGTTTATTTCTTTCTATATTTATATCTTTGCTCAATTGTATTTATTTGTGCAATTGATAATTTATTTGTTCTTTTTTAATTACTGAGTGTCTTTAATAATGCTTGAAATTTATATTAGTTAGGCTAGTTGTTTTTCCTCTGGTATTTTTAAACCATAGGCAAAAGTTCCTTGTGTAAGTGTTCTTAGCCTGTTGATTTTTGTTCATGGTATTCAGCTCCTATGAAATGTTTTACAATAAGACTTAAATAATAAGACTTTACAATTAAGATTAATGTTTTTTCTTTCTTTTTCTTTTTTTTTTAACCTTATTGGAATCGAAATTAGGAATCGATAAGAATCGGAATCGATAAGCAGAATCGGAATCGTTAAAATTCAAACGATACCCAACCCTAGTAAATAATGACAGAATTTTCATTTTTGGGTAAAACTTTTTTAAACATCAAAATAACTGTCACCAAAAAAAGGATCTTACCTGTTTAACTATGGTCTGTTGCGGTTTTTCTGGAGGCTGCAAGCAGAATATGAAAACAAATTTATTTTTATGTTTCTACAGAGAAGCAAAAAGACTGCTTGATTCTTTCCTGTCGTGGAAGGGAATTATATGTGAAACTACAAGTATTTAACCCTAGTCTTACCTTTAGTCTGTCTATATGCCTGTTGTATATTGCACACAAAACTGGAAAGCATTGCTGTAACAATTATGGACTCAAATCTTTGAACAATACTAGAGTTAGGTTAACTAAAAATCCATGAGCAGAACTTTTATTCAAATTGTTCAAGATATTATCAATACTTAAAACTTTTGGACAGACAGAAATTCTGATCCCAAGTCCAATTTTTTTCAGCAGTCTATTATTCTTGTATGAATCATTTTAGATTTACCTAGCCCTAAATGGCATGTAGAAACTGTGACTGGGTGCATTAGTTAGCCAGAAGGTCTATTTTCATCAAGATGGGTGGTTCCTGACCAGAATATGCTGCAATGTAGATTACTTGATGCAAGACATTGTGCAAATATCCAAGTATGGTAACAATACTAATTTTACCCTAGCCCTAGTTCCTAATTTATTTCACATTCAAATGTCTCAAATAGGGGGAAAAATTCTACATTTCATGCAGTGAGAATAGATTTTTTGACCTTAAGATTATAATGAATGGGCAGCATCATAATAAAGTTTGTACTAACTGGGGGGGCAGGACGGGCCTGGTTCACTCTAGCAGTTAGAGGGGTGCAGGGTTGAGTTACGGTGGTCTCCATGAATATGGGCTGGCTGATCGGAGGGCGGTCCTTCTTGGCACTATTGTTCTCAATAAGAAGGCTCAACTGTCCTGAAGATGGAGCTTTTCTGTAAACAAACAGACAGATGTAAAATGAACGGACAGATTATAATAACATAAACTCACAGCTAGCCACGCATTCTAACCAATGAATTTCCAAGAGACTTCCAGCAAATAAGTTGGATGGTAACTACGCACCATAACATACTTAACAGTAATTTTACCTTCATTAACAAATGTTTTACACACAAGGCATGAATAGTACTTCTGAAAAAAATGATGTACCCTCACATGAGTTGAACTTGCATGTTTTCTGACAACATTTACTATCAGTTTTTCTAAAAGCTCTGGCGCAGCACATTTTGAGGAACAAAATCATGATGAGTCTACCTATTTATCACACATTTGATGATGTCTAAAATCTGCAAAGAAAAACAGCTAAATGACACCCACTGTCATAGGGTCAAAAAAATCCATCCAACCATTCATTCTCAAAACAGCTTGTCTTGTGTATGTCATTTAGGCTAGAGGAGTACTGGACCCTTAACTGAGCCTAGTTTCTCCCAAGGTTTCTTCCTCTCCACTACTGTCACTTGGCTCCTTGCCACTGTCACCTTTGGCTTGCTCGGTTGGGGTTTAAAAGACAATTAATGTTCTGTAATATTATCGATTTAACTGCAATGACATTATTGAATGAGAACTAAATCTGAACCATAATGAGCTTGATAATGACACTAACTTTGCAACATTGACACTGATATTGAACTGAATTGAAACAACATTGAACTGATCTGAGCAATGACACTACTGTCTGCTCTAAAGCTGCTTATAGCTGAATTGAACTTGTTTCATAATTGATGAACTTTGCAACACTGACGCAGTTACTAAACTTAAGTGAAACAGCATTGAGCTAAATTGAGTTGAATAATGACACTATTATCTTATTCTGTAGAGCTGCTTTACAGCTGAAATTGAATTTGTTTCATAATTAATGAATTTTAAAACATTACCACAGTTATTGTGCTGTTTGTTAATTTGAAGCTGCTTTTCTGTATTGTATAAAGCACTATATAAATAAATGTGACTTGAATTATATAGGGTCATGGGGATGCTGGAGCCTATCCCAGCATCTCAGGCCAAAGGAGGGACACCCTGGAAGGATGGCTAGTGGGTCAAAAAATATATTTAAAAAAAAAACTATGCAAATTGGTTTTATGACCACTAAGAAATACTAATGGTTGGGGGGAAAAGTTAATTTAAGTTTATTTAAAGGGATAGTTCACCCAAAAATGAAAATTACCCCATGATTTACTCACCCTCAAGCCATCCTATGTGTATATGACATATGTTTTTCAACTTACGGAAAAAGTGTAACTGGCACGACGATGACGTCGGACGTAGCGTAAGCATTTTAAACTGCGAGAGGCGCTCCCCATGAGATCCCCGTGTGGATTACTTTTATAATGGATGGATACACTTTTTTGGTCTTCAAATTTTGGGCTGCCATTCACTGCCATTATAAAGCTTGGAAGAGCCAAGACATTTTTTAATATAACTCCGATTGTATTCGTCTGAAAGAAGATATACACCTAGGATGGCTTGAGGGTGATCAAATCATGGGGTAATTTTAATTTTTGGGTGAACTATCCCTTTAAGACCCTGTTTATGATCCATTTGGCAAAGCATGTCAAATCAAACAACTCACGTTTTGTGGCTGATGATCCCTTTTCTTTTTTTACGATAAAGCACTACTCCACATACTAGTGCAAGTAGAGCGATTGCAACTGCTACTAAGATGCCAATAGTCTTTGCTTGTCCTATGAAAAGAGTAGAATTTGTTAAAATGGCACATTACTGCAGGTATTTTAAACGCATTTATGAATTTTCAGGGAAGAAAGAGTTTGATTACCAGATGGCAATTCGGAATATTTGACTTCACAGAAAGGAGGTGCCCAACCAGGCTCACAGTGGCATTGTTTTTTATGATTACAAATCTGTAAAACAGGAAAAAATAACATTCTAAGCATGGCTTTTTATATTATAAATTATAAATATGATATTTTCCTGTTGGTTTCAATGAAATGGAGGTTTGATCTCACCCCTCTACCACTGCATTTCAGTGAGCAGTTTTCATTACTGCCGTAAACATTCAGGTCTTGGCACATATAATCATAGCAAACCTGTTGAAACATAACTGAGAGATTAAATTTTTCTCCCAACAAGACAGAAATACCTGCTGTGATATTTCAAATAAAATTCTTACCTTAAAATAAGCTTACCTTATTATGTCCACATTTTGTGCCAGTAGGAACCATGCTGAGGGCCTCCTCCTCTGATTGGTCCCCAGCTATGTTGCATATTCCCTTTAATGTTAATATGACAGCTTTCTGACCGGTAACAGGGTAGTCGTTTCCTCCATCGCAAAATATCTTTCCACAAAACATGTTTCTATATAAGGAAAAAAGGAAATCATGTCAAAATCAGTCTACACCAAGTGCTGTAAATACTGATGCTGGAAAAGTCAATTTGCAAGCTATTTTCACACAGAAAATGATAAAAGATCACATACGGTTTTGTACAGGCTCTGTAGCCATCTTTGGTCTTTCCACAATGAGAATCATTTTTTCCAAATGTGTTTAGATTGAAGCATATATCAGAAGCCACTTTGGCACCTAGTGAAATAATCAGAGACACAACATTGAAGCAAATATTAATTTCTGTTAGTTTTTGAAGAATGAATAACTGGTCTTTCTTGGAGATTTGGTAAACGAATCAGCTCATTATAGTCAATCTTTCTTTTGTCACATTCAAATCAGACTGCAAGGTTCACAGCTCAGCTAATAAAGCATATATTTTGCCATGGTAATTAGAAGCAGTGATGCAGTGCACAGTATTTTAGCTCCCAACCCTACAACCCAGATTTAAACCCTGAGGGCCCTATTTTAACGATCTGAGCGCATGGCGCAGGTGCACTTAGGGCGTGTCCGAATCCACTTTTGCTAGTTTAACGACGGAAAAAACGGTTGGCACGCCAGGTGCATGGTCCAAAAGGGTTCCTATTCTCTTAATGAGTCATGGGTGTGTTCTGGGCATAATGTGCACTAAACCAATCAGAGTCTCATCTCCCATTCCCTTTAAAAGCCATCTTTGCTTGCACCATGGCGGATTCGCTATTTACATGGCAGAATTTGCGAGCGGAAAGACTGAACGCATCTCCAGAGAGGAATCCTTTTATTTTTAATATTTAAAAATGTTTGTTTTCCCCGCTGCGTGTCCCTGTGTGTGTTGTGCACCCGCCTATAGGCGCATATTACTAACGCGCCCTTTAAATAACACAAAAAATACTGCGCTATTGACTTTAGACCAGGTTTTTATTGGTTAATGTCGCAGTCGTTTTCAGTTGACTCAAAATAGCAATGCGCCAACAATGCGCCTGAACACACCTCGTTTTCAGACCAGCACGCCCATGGGCGAACAGATGGGCGCAAGTGCATTTGCTATTTAAACAACGTGACGCTGGACGTGAAAATGATAACTGCGTCGGGCTGAAACTAGCAAAAAACACTTGTGTCGCGCCTGGTGTCGCATTGCGCCGGGTGTATGATAGGGCTCTAACTGTGCTTCTGAACAAAGTATTTACTGTAGGCCTAGGTTACTTTAGGGCAGGGTATTAAAATTACTACTTAAGTTAATATTTGAATAATTTAACAACACATTTGCATGTTCACGGTATTCTGATGTTGGTTAATGGTCACATGACATGTAGACAAAATATCTAATCTTTTTTAGCAAGTGTTTTGAATTTTTTTAAATTAATTATATATAGGGCTGCATGACTTGGCCACAAATTAAAATTGTAAATATTTTGTCATGTATTGCGATTTGAGCTGCAATATGACATTTCATACATATCATACATGACATAGGTATCATATCACACGTCATATTGCTGTTGCTGAGATATCCATAAATGAAGAACAAAGATTCTACTGCTAATGGAAATAGTTGCCCTGTAAAAAAATTTTTTTTCAAAGTAGTGAATAATACAAAGATCGTTGAAATACATTTTATAAGAAAATACTATTTCAGTCTTTCTACTTCAAAATTGAATGTTTAATTCAATGTGTTACTTGCCATTTATTTGTAATTAATTGTGAAATTTACTTGAAATTTCTGTTCATAATTGGGTTCACAAGAACCAACTAACACTACAAGTTACAATACAAATTATTTCTCAAATTATTCACTTTCAAATGTTTAAACCCTCGAGCTTTTAACATGTAAAATCATCAAGCTTTTATTTTGGCAGAATACTGATGAAATGCTGTAAACTTCTGTCCACAAAAATTTTGGCAATTATGCAAATGTTTTTTAATAAAGTGTAAAGGTAAATAAAGTGAACCTAGTGCACAAATGCATGTTAAACTCACAATGCCCATGAGTTTGTGAGAAGCAGCATTTACTGTGAACCGAGCTGCTCTTCACTCTGAAACACGCAGCGTAGCTGACTATATACTTTAAATCACTTTTGATTTGATAATTGCGGTTTGCTAAGATTTATCATTATTTCAGTTTGTGCAGCCCCATTTGTTTATTTTAATGTTACATTCAATTTAATTATTACGTTTCCACAACTCGCAAACCTCCTTTCCTTGTGAACCCTGCGCTAGGGAATGTCTGTTAAAAGACGACATAGACGTAGGACAAGTTTTGGACTCATGCTTACTTGTTCCCCAAAGTCTTTGGCAGTGCTGGAGGTGAGTGGGGCATTGGCCATTGTAGCAGTAACCCTGGCCAGAGCTGCAAGGCATGCCATTCATCTTAAAATCATTCTCTGGGCACTGCTCTGAGAGCCCTGTGCAATACTCTGGAACGTCACACTCATTTACAACTGCTCGACACAAGCTTCCAGCATCTTTTATCTAGCATGGAAAGAGAAAAAAGAAAAGCTGTAACTAACAATCATTTTCAACCACAGCCTCGTCTCAGCCTCAGACGTCACGCCCACGGACCGTTGGCTGAACGTCTGGTGCATATGGCACACTTATCAGGAAACACTTCAGGAGTTTCGAAGTCGTCATCTGATTGTCTGCGAGACGTGTGTGTTGCGTTCTTTAACGGTCCGCCTGGAAACAAATGCTGTGACGCCAAACCCCCTCGTGGAAGAAGAACGCCATCGTGTTTATGACTGTGACAATGAGCGGTTACCAGGATCAACTAAACGCTGAAGTATGTGAAGTTTGCAGCTCCATTGTTGCATTAAACTTGCACAACGTTCTTGAATGAATAATTTAACAGATGTACGCCAGTCTGTTATTGCAGGGACATCGACTTTACATTTTCACGCCCCTAAACATGATGTGGAACAAAACGAACAGTGATTGGTTGCGTTACATGTCAGTCAAACGTCCCCTTTTTGGCGGTCCTTGACCAAAGAAAGCTGCGATAGAGTCCAGACCTTCTGCCATTGGTCTGAAGGTCTGACTATGCGAGACTAACCACAGCCTATCTAGAGTTAATGTTAACACAACACATATCATCAACCTCTAGAAACTTTAATTTCGCCCCACACTCGTAATGCGTAAATATAAAAAAGCCATTGGATCACTTGCGCAGTTGTGTCTCCCTCACGCATTTTGAAAGCGAACAGGTTGAAAAGATAATAGGGAAGTGTAGCTCATGAAGGAATGGTTTGAAAATATTAAATATTACCCTGTACCTCACTCAAATGGGCCTCATGTCAGAATTTTTCTTTCCTTTTAAAACACTTGTATATAAACGGATGTCCCGGTGCTCCGTATTCCATGTTACTTTACAACAAAATTTACTGCAATACAGCAGTAGGACACTTGAACACGTATTGATTAATTTGCTTGAACTCTGATTTATGGATTTTTATTACCTAATATTGCTTTCCCCCTCTCAGGCTAACATTTTGCATAAAAATTGCGTAAAGAAGACAAAAATATGCAGCGTTTGCTTGATTTTGCATAAAATTCGATGATCACAAAATCACAAAATACTTTGGGTTTGTTTCTGTTTAGGGTGGGTTTGCTATGTGTTTAGATTTGTTTCCTTTTCAGTTGGTTACCTTGGTTATTATTCATTGTTTGATTATCAGTTACACCTGTGGACTGTTTTCGTTGATTGGTTTGTCTGTCTATTTAAGCCTTGTGTTTCTTCTGTTCTTTGTGTGATTTCTTCTATATTAGTTTGGTTGTTCTGTTCTAATTTTTATAGGTGCATATGTGACCCTGGACCACAAAACCAGTCATAAGGGTCAATTTTTTGAAATTGAGATTTATACATCATCTGAGCGCTGAATAAATAAGCTGATGTATGGTTTGTTAGGATAGGACAATATTTGTCCGAGATACAACTATTTGAAAATCTGGAATCTGAGGGTGCAAAAAAAATTAAAGTTGTCAAAATAAAGTCCTTAGCAATGCATTATACTAATAATAATACATTTTTGATATATTTATATATATCAAAAATATATATAGGAGGAAATTTGCAAAATATCTTCATGGAACATGATCTTTACTTAATATCCTAATGATTTCTGGCATAAAAGAAAAATCGATCATTTTGACCCATACAATGTATTGTTGGCTATTGCCACAAATATACCCGTGCGACTTATGACTGGTTTTGTGGTCTAGGGTCACATGTTATTTATTTAATAAAGACATATTCTAGAGTGTAAGTTCATAGTGACATTTTGTTATAAAATGGGCTTGAAGAACTTTTCTAGTAGTAGCACAGTATCATTTTATTCCACCACTCACACAAGCTAACTTCATCCCAGTCATTTTATCCACAATGCTCTACAGTGAAATTAAAAACACAAAGTCACTTATTGACATTACCTGGCAATTCTCACAGCAATCTCCAAGAGCACAACGTGAGCCTTCAGTGAGTCGGCAGGTCATGGGATTACAGCATGGATTTTCACATTCCTTAGAAGATGGTAAATCATAGTCAATGAGATATCAGATGTGAGTCAAAGATGAACCTACATTAATGCATTAATGATGTAATTTAAGAAGGATCATTTCAAAGCTGGGCTTGACTGAGTCACTACAGACACAGGATGTGTGCGCAATACCTCCACTGTTCCACAGTCACACTCCTCTCCAGGGTCCAGGAAAGCATTACCACAGACAGGCCCACTGTAGAGTCTGTGTGAGCTGGGGATGTCCAGCAGGCAGCTGGGGTTGGCGTTGTCTAGGAAAACACTCAGCTGCTCTAGACTACAGTCACTAAACAGCTCCGGGAACTGCGTGCTAGATAGACAATTTCAGAATATGTCATTTTCAACAGTGCACACTTTAAACTGCTGCAAGGCAGAGCAGTCCAAATACATTGTTGTCTTTTACTATGATCTATCTCCAACAGAAGACTCACATTGTGTTTTCAGTATAGTGAAACGTAAAGGTTTAAAGAGTTTCATGCACTTGCGTTACTACCCTTGTGAAAAAGAAGTGTGCTTGATTGTACTGAATGTGCGCTTGTAGTGTACTAGTGCTGTGTGTACTTGTAGTGTTGTAGTGTAAATGTTTTTTTAAAATGTACTTGCATATATGAAATAAAAGGCCACTTAAGTGTATTTAAAGAAAGTACATTTTCATAATGTTTCCTAACACACTTAAATACACTTTTAATAGGCGCACTTCGTAACTTTTTAAATCATTATGTTTTAATAATCTATTTTTAATAAAGTACACTTATTTTTACGTTGACTAACATAATAAAAGCACATGTAAAATACTTGATTATAGTTTTAACTGTAATGTGTTGTTTGCTATTACATTTAAAGTTAATATAAGTTTACCATAAATGCTTGTCAGCAGAACACTTTAAACATATTTCAAAGACAAAAAGTAATTATGAAATTATATATAAGTGGGTCAAAAAAAGCACTCTTATGTTCAAATAATTGCATTTTATATTTAAACTACCAGTATAATACATTTTTATTTAACTGTAAATAACCTTCAATCAATTGTACGAAAACATTACATTAAGTTGACACTTAAGTATATTCTAAAGTATATTATTTTCCATAATAAGTTGTTTTTTCAAGTGTACTTCTTTTTCACAAGGGTATGCTGAGTGGTTGCTTGGGCATTGTAGGTTGTTGCTAGTTGGCTTCTATGTGGTTGCTAAGGTGTTATGAGTGGTTGCCAGGGCATTCTTGGTGCCTAGGCATTGATCAGTGGTTGTTTAGGGAGTGAGTGACAGACAGATCTGATTTCTAACCAAAGCAAAAATAAACAGTACATTGAAAATATGTTACACAAATACTGCTTACCCCACACGCTCTGTCATGATACAGATGGAATTGAACATTGATGAGCCACACGTGCAGTGACCTTCATCGTGGGACATGCCCATGTTATGACCCATCTCATGAGCAATTGTAGATGCCAAGCCCAGCAGTGAGTTCTTATTATGATCCTGAAAAATAACAGCATATAGCCATTTAAGGAATCATCATATGTAATTATAATGTGTCTTTAAAGAAATCATCTTTTTTGTTCAATTATAGGAAGTAATTCACTACCAGAAAATTATTACTAACTCCTATCATGAATACCTGATTGACTCCTGCTGAGCTTTCCGCACACATTGCATATTTGTTTGCCAAACCAACTGTGTCACCCAAAAAATCAATTCCACTGGAAGAAAAGAAAACCAAAAATAAAACAGAACCACTTTACATTATGTTCTTGTTTCTTAACATTAGTTAAAGCATTAGCTAACATGAACTAAGCCATTTATTTTTTTACAGCATTTATAAATCTTTGTTAATAAAAATACAATTGTTCATTATTTGTTCAGGTTAGTTCACATCACATGAACTAATGTTAACAGATACAAATGTTTAATAATTATATTAATGTATTAGTAAATGTGATTAATAAATGGGTTATAAGTAACTAATTCATGTTATGTGCGGATGTCATCAACTAATGATAACAAATGAAACCATGTAAGTGTTATATTAAAGTACGCTAGGTTCTGCTATGCTATAGTATAGTGAAGGTCTTAGTAAGTGGTTAATAAGGTCATATACTCACGTCACAAACTGAGCGTTGTCATGCCTGACCCTTTTAAGCAGATTGCTATTTCTCCAATCAATAAACCGACTAAGAGTGTGATCAGAACTCACACTGACTGCAAACTGGTCCTGTGTTGTCCAAACCTCAAGACCCACCAGCATAACCCGGATATTAAGGGGTCGATACAACTGAGAAAAGAATAAAGTGTTTATTATGTTATATTTCCTTATGACATTTACTAAAGGGGACCTATTATGCCCTTTTTCAAAATATTCACTCTGACAAAATTGCGTACTATCTAGTAGGTACTACATTTAAATTAGAATAGTGAACTTTTTAGCATACTATATAGTAGGGAAGTATTCGACTTCGGATCCAGCAATTAATTTTGTTTTTAGGGTCTACTGGAATAGGTTTTCATACATGGATGTTCAAAAAACACATTATTTTTCATATTGTTGCAGCACCTCTCTTCACAGTCTGTCAGTAACTCTCTGTTTAGTTGCTGTATCTATAAAGCCCCTTATTCTGAAAAGCGCGATTTGCTCTGATTGGTCTGCTAGACCCGTGCGTTGTGATTGGTCAAACGCTTCAAGCGTGTTTGGGAAATGTCACACCCCTTACCGTAACTGAGAGTTTCAACACACTACTAACGCAACTCAACTAGACCTTTTTTGTGTATGCTTTGGGAATTATTTAAATGAGGAATATTGTGATGTGTACATTTCCGGAAATAAACTCAAGCGAGGCGTTTTAGGGAATTCAGAAACAGTTCTTGCTGATATAGAAAATATCTCCCTTTGGAGTGACTTTGTAACTTTGCAGACCTTTCTCATGCTAAAACAGCAGAATTACACACTAAAGAAAGTTGAAAGAAAAACAAAACAGGACCCCTTTTAGCTGATTTTCAAATATCGCACAAGTAGATATTTGTATGTTTGACTCTATTAGAATAAAATATATGAATATATACCTTGTCAACGTGATTTGCAACCTCCAGCATCCTGTCTCTGATAATGTCCATGTTAGAACCATAGTTTATGTACTGTAAGAGTAAAATATAGCAATCATTTGTTTTGTTTTGTTTTGTTTTTGGAAAATTTACTTTCTTGAAGTATCGTGACCAGTACTCAGTATGAAAAACGGTCAAAATCTATAAGGCATAAATATTAGTGATTTACTATTATCCAGGAAGACAATCAAACAGACAATATTTGACCATTTTTAAATTAATGGCATTGGACTATAAATGTTTATTTCATTTCAGCATTTTTTTAATATCAGCAAGATTTTAATGCCTGGATATTTTCACCACCATCAGTCACTGAAAAACTCATAATGGTTATATATATATATATAATAATATATAATAAAAGCTTAAATTCTTACCTCAGTGTTATCGACCACAAGAAACAATTCCACAAATCTGGGAGTGTGAAAACGCTTCAAAAGACGATATATCAATGGTTTAAAATCTATGTAAAATGTCTTTAATATGCAGAACATTTGCTAGAATTGTGCTAGAGGATGGTATTACCCATTTGCTGGACTTTAAGGGGACAGCCATTGGTGGTTCATGGCCATAAATGGTGGTGGTTGGTTCACCACAAGAACCTCTCTTCCACCTCAGATGTTGGTGCTTATAGATCGCATGATCTCCATCGGTGTGGTTGGTCAGGGGCTCAATCAGGTATACTTGCTTTTTCACCCTAACAAAACCTCTATGGACAGAGGACAGAATGCTACTGTTCAAGAGCATACAAACATGGCCTCTAATACTAGTGCATTTCCATTAGGAAATGTATGAAAAATGTCTTGTAATTAACTTGATGTAATAGAAGCATGCAGTTGTGGTGCATGATACCTGATTCCAGAACAGACTGTCACACTGACTGAGGAATCTTCCAAATCCTGAATATGGCCATGATAATAGCAATTTTCCTGATACAAATGATACAAAAGTATATATTTCATACATACAGCTTAAATCAGGGCACTTCAAATCAATCCTGTGTGTCTGGAATGTATGTATGAATGTATGAACAGAATACTAGCAGGAACTACACACTATGCCATGTATATACTATTTTAAATAGTATGTGAAAAAGTATGAATTTTAAAACAATAAACATTACATTTCAAACATTAGCATGCTACATTGCTGTCACATGACCTTGCATGTTTAGTTATTCTTGATCTTAGAAATACAGATATGTTTAAAATCTTATATATAATTATTTCCAATTATTTTAGCAAGTGGGAAATGGAGTTGAGTGCAGATGTTGGTAAAGGTAGTAGTTTATCTACTGTAAAATACTACATTATATACAGCATAAATAGTATGAGAAGTATTCTGTTCTGAACATAGGTATTGTTAAATTACAGTAAGTTACCTTTTTTGGATTGCTGCTCACAATCAGTCCATCATCTTGATAGTATATTTCAGTATAATTATGTCCAATGAGTTGCCTAAACCACAGCAAATATTTATTAAGGCCCACTTTAGAGTACAATGGTGTAATATAAATGTACAGACATCTTCGAGGGAAACTTCAAGTTAAATATAATACGCAACACTCACCTGTTCTTTTCCAAATTAATCATGTGATTTTCCCCTCCAAAGAATAATTTGTATGTGAGTCTATCAGGATACATTTCATGGCTTTGTGGACTTTTATCAGACTGTACCTGCATAGGATTGATATGTTAATCCACACATAATCCACATTGTTGCTTTTCCAAAAATCTAAGAATTAAACAGGTTGTTGTTGTTGTTTTTTAGGCATTTCTTGCTGCTGTAACTGTAAGATCCCGGTGGTAAATTGAGGTACCTTATTGATGCTCTGTCTTTTAGGTCTCACCACATCAAACTGCTCTACATGAGGTAAAGTACGGATACTCTCTAGAACACATCCTGATGAAGAATCAAAATATATTTCAATGTTTCACAAATGCATACCATCTACAAGAGTTAACAACATCATTGATAAATGACGTTAAAAAAATAATAAATTGGGAGTTTCTAATAAAAATTCTAAAATATTAACTGATTTGCTTATAACAAGAATAAATATAATAAACAAACTAATAAAGCATTAAAGGAACACAGTAAATTCGCAGGAATGTAATTTGCCTTTATATAAACATAAATAATTTTTTAAAATAGACAAAAGCGACCGGTTAAATCTTTCAGCGCAGATATGCTTTATAATTAACTTACAGGCATTGCATAATTAAAAGAATATCGTGTACATACCCCAAAGACAAAGACAGCAAAGTGCATGAGCTGTGAAGGCAGAACACTGCATGATTACTGCGCGTTATGGTACATGTCTGGCGAACAACATGCCAAAAGATAAACTTGAGTTCCGCCCAAGTGGGCTGTATTTTCACTTTATCAGGGCATACGCAAAAAAGAATAAATACGTAGAATGGCCTTTAACACGAATCAGAAGTTTTAAAAGGGGCGGGGTGAAGAGACGTCACGAAGGAATCGAAATAATAATTCTATTAATTTGACAAAATAAATGTTTATTTTTAATTCTATGTCAATTCACAATATCTCAGTGTCATTATGGATGTGTAAATTATTGTCCATACTGTTGCTGAAATAGATCTTCGACGACGTTGTCACGTGGCAGCTAATACTTTTCTCGGCGCTGATCGTTGTGGACCAATCACAACCGTTTGAGATTACAAGATAAATATATTTTTAAATCTTCTTATATTGAACAATGGGGTGACTTTTAATGTTTAATGTTTTAATGTTTTAGGTCACAATCATTGAAAATTAAAGAAAATAAATTATTTTAGGTTTTAGTGTGCAAAACAAGACCTGAGATTTTGAATGCGTCTCAATGGAGCAACTGGTGATTTGGGCCTCGCTACTAGCACCCTTGCATGAACACAGCTATGTTTCCTCTTTACCACCCAGTGGGACAGATCGCAACATATCCCGTAACCACAGTGACTCATTACATTACAGGAAACACATGTCATGGTATACGATTAAGATAGTTATAGCTTTTACCTTTAGAGTTTGTTTAATTCCTTAATCTTATTATTATTGTACAATTGATGTAGGCTATGTAAGCGATTTTAAACACAATATTTATAAATGTAGACCTGGACAGTCATTTGCAGTATTCAGTATTGCCAGAATCGACTGAAATAAGGTTCAGACCAGAGGTGGACAGTAGTGAAGTATTTTTACTTTCTACTCAAGTAAATTTTTCAAGTACATATATTTTTGGAAAACTTTTACTTCACTACATTCCAAAGCATAATTTATAATGTCATACTTTTTACTGCACTACATTTCATAAATAAAAGTTGTTGGTTTTTTTTACCTTTAATACTTAATTACGTTAAAAATATAGTACTTTCTTACTTGTACTCAAGTAAAATTTTAATTACTTTTACTTGAGTAAAAGTATACAATACTACGTTTTTAATGTAATTAAGTATTAAATGATATTCATTATGAAACATAGTGCAGTTAAAAAGTACAATATTATGTTTTGGAATGTTGTGAAGTAAACAGTTTCCAAAGAAGAACACTGATAAAGTACATATACTTGAAAAATAAAATTACTTGGAAAGTAAAAATACTTCTCTACTGTCCGCCTCTGGTTCAGACAAACCCGAAATATAACTCTGGACATAATCTGAGGTCTCTTTTTTTCCCCCAAAATATGTATAATTTATATATATATATATATATATATATATATATATATATATATACAGTGGGGAGAACAAGTATTTGATACACTGCCGATTTTGCAGGTTTGCCCACTTACAAAGCATGTAGAAGTCTGTAATTTTTATCATAGGTACTCTTCAACTGTGAGTGACGAAATATAAAACAAAAATCCAGAAAATCACATTGTATGATTTTTAAGTAATTAATTTGCATTTTATTGCATGACATAAGTATTTGATACATCAGAAAAGCAGAACTTAATATTTGGTACAGAAACCTTTGTTTGCAATTACAGAGATCATATGTTTCCTGTAGTTCTTGACCAGGTTTGCACACACTGCAGCAGGGATTTTGGCTCACTCCTCCATACAGACCTTCTCCAGATCCTTCAGGTTTCGGGGCTGTCGCTGGCAACACGGACTTTCAGCTCCCTCCAAAGATTTTCTATTGGGTTCAGGTCTGGAGACTGGCTAGGCCACTCCAGGACCTTGAGATGCTTCTTACGGAGCCACTCCTTAGTTGCCCTGGCTGTGTGTTTCAGGTCGTTGTCATGCTGGAAGACCCAGCCACGACCCATCTTCAGTGCTCTTACTGAGGGAAGGAGGTTGTTGGCCAAGATCTCGTGACACATGGCCCCATCCATCCTCCCCTCAATACGGTGCAGTCGTCCTGTCCCGTTTGCAGAAAAGCATCCCCAAAGAATGATGTTTCCACCTCCATGCTTCACAGTTGGGATGGTGTTCTTGGGGTTGTACTCATCCTTCTTCTTCCTCCAAACATGGCGAGTAGTGTTTAGATCAAAAAGCTCTATTTTTGTCTCATCAGACCACATGACCTTCTCTCATTCCTCCTCTGGATCATCCAGATGGTCATTGGCAAACTTCAGACGGGCCTGGACATGCGCTGGCTTGAGCAGGGGGACCTTGCGTGCGCTGCAGGATTTTAATCCATGACGGTGTAGTGTGTTACTAATGGTTTTCTTTAAGACTGTGGTCCCAGCTCTCTTCAGGTCATTGACCAGGTCCTGCTGTGTAGTTCTGGGCTGATCCCTCACCTTCCTCATGATCATTGATGCCCCACAAGGTGAGATCTTGCATGGTGCTCCAGACCGAGGGAGATTGACCGTCATCTTGAACTTCTTCCATTTTCTAATAATTGTGCCAACAGTTGTTGCCTTCTCACCAAGCTGCTTGCCTATTGTCCTGTAGCCCATCCCAGCCTTGTGCAGGTCTACAGTTTTATCCCTGATGTCCTTACACAGCTCTCTGGTCTTGGCCATTGTGGAGAGGTTGGAGTCTGTTTGATTGAGTGTGTGGACAGGTGTCTTTTATACAGGTAACGAGTTCGAACAGATGCAGTTAATACAGGTAATGAGTGGAGAACAGGAGGGCTTCTTAAAGAAAAACTAACAGGTCTGTGAGAGCCGGAATTCTTACTGGTTGGTAGGTGATCAAATACTTATGTCATGCAATAAAATGCTAATTAATTATTTAAAAATCATACAATGTGATTTTCTGGATTTTTGTTTTAGATTCCGTCTCTCACAGTTGAAGTGTACCCATGATAAAAATTACAGACCTCTACAGGCTTTGTAAGTAGGAAAACCTGCAAAATCGGCAGTGTATCAAATACTTGTTCTCCCCACTGTATATATATATATACACCGATCAGGCATAACATTATGACCATTGACAGTCTCTTCATCATGGCACCTGTTAGTGGGTGGGATATATTAGGCAGCAAGTGAACATTTTGTCCTCAGAGTTGATGTGTTAGAAGCAGGAAAAATGGGCAAGTGTAAGGATTTGAGCGAGTTTGACAAGGGCCAAATTGTGATGGCTAGACGACTGGGTCAGAGCATCTACATAACTGCAGCTCTTATGGGGTGTTCCCGGTCTGCAGTGGTCAGTATCTATCAAACGTGGTCCAAGGAAGGAACAGTGGTGAACCAGCAACAGGGTCACGGGCAGCCAAGGCTCATTGCACGTGGGGAGCGAAGGCTGGCCCGTGTGGTCCAATCAAACAGTCGAGCTACTGTAGCTCAAATTGCTCAAGAAGTTAATGCTGGTTCTGATAGAAAGGTGTCAGAATACACAGTGCATCGCAGTTTGTTGCGTATGGGGCTGCATAGCCACAGACCAGTCAGGGTGCCCATGCTGACCCCTGTCCATCGCCGAAAGCGCCAACAGTGGGCATGTGAACATCAGAACTGGACCACATAGCAATGGAAGAAGGTGGCCTGGTCTGATGAATCATGTTTTCTTTTACATAATGTGGGTGGCCGGGTGCATGTGTGTCGCTTACCTGGGGAACACATGGCACTAGGATGCACTATGGGAAGAAGGCAAGCCGGCGGAGGCAGTGTGATGCTTTGGGCAATGTTCTGCTGGGAAACCTTGGGTCCTGCCATCCATGTGGATGTTACTTTGACACGTACCACCTACCTAAATATTGTTGCAGACCATGTACACCCTTTCATGAAAACGGTATTCCCTGGTGGCCTCTTTCAGCAGGATAATGCGCTCTGCCACAAAGCACAAATGGTTCAGGAATGGTTTGAGGAGCACAACAACGAGTTTGAGGTGTTGACTTGGCCTCCAAATTCCCCAGATCTCAATCCAGTCGAGCATCTGTGGGATGTGCTGAACAAACAAGTCCGATCCATGGAGGCCCCACCTCGCAACTTACAGGACTTAAAGGATCTGCTGCTAACATCTTGGTGCCAGATACCACAGCACACCTTCAGGGGTCTAGTGGAGTCCATGCCTTGATGGGTCAGGGCTGTTTTGGCAGCAAAAGGGGGACCAACACAATATTAGGAAGGTGGTCATAATGTTATGTGTGTGTGTGTTAATCGCATCCAAAATAAAAGTTTGTGTTTACATAATATATGTGTGTGTACTGTGTATAATAATTATGTATATATAAATACACACTCATTCATGTTTATATTTAAGAAATATTTGCATGTTTATACTGTATATATATTTATATAATTTATCTTATATATAAATATACATGCATGTGTGTGTATTTATATATACATAATTATTATACACAGTACACACACATATATATTATGTAAACACAAACTTTTATTTTGGATGCGATCAATCGCGATTAATCGATTGCCCAGCACTAATATATATATATATATTCCTTGATGAAAACCCTTTTTTTCACTTGCATATCACAACCACTAGAGGACAGATCATAGACACAATTTTCTGCAATAGCCTACACAAGTAGCTTGTCTCAGTCAGTCATAACAAGCCTGGTACATGCGTTGCACGCTGATTTATTGAAATAAGGTTCAAATAGCCTAAATCCAAAATATACTTCTGGACATTATCCGAAGGGCTTTTTTTCTCCCCCAAAATAGGTTGAACACACATTAACGCTGGTAGGCCTAATGTTGTAACTTGAATAAATAAATAATTATATGTAGGCCTATATATCCACACACACCATCAGTCCTATTTTGCAAAAGAGATTCCTTGATGAAAAACCTTTTTTTACTTGCATATCACAACCACTAGAGGACAGATCATAGACAAATTTCTGCAATACATCACACAAGTAGCTTACGTGTCTCAGTCATAACATGACTCTTACATGCATTGCACACTAATTCACTATGTACATTTATTTATTTATGTATTTATTTATTGTTAGATGAGAGACATTTTAAATTTTTTTCTCTTCTTGGGAAATTGCTCTGTTATATGAAACAGAGGACATTTTTTTTGGTTTGCTGGTTGATTGTTGAAGGATTTATATTTTGACATTCAGTCTTTGAATGCTTTCTGAAGATGACCAAATTTAGAAGAATACCAACTTGGGGCAGTGGTTGACCAGTGCCAAAAATCATACTCCGTGAATGATGTGAAAAGCAAGAATATTGTTTAGCCTGCTCTCCATACACCATGCCAGAAAATCATTCAGCAGTAAATCAAGAAGCAAGAAGACAAATAACACTGTGACACCCGTTTGTAGCCTGTTGTACATAGATTTTGTACCAGCATTGTTATAATAGAAGTTCATGTAAAGGTAGGTTACATTGAATTCTCGAGTAGCTATATGCTGCCAATAGATGCTTTTTAAAATGTTATTAAATGTGCCTTTTAGCTAGTCTCTTTGCCAGAAGCTTGGATTTTTGTCCAATTTCCTAAACTGCAATAATTATCATGAGATTGCAGCTGGCGTTCACAGTGGTTGCTTGTGTGGTTCACTGACTCATTAAATGTAGAATGTGTCATCGTAGTTCACACAAGTTTTGCAATCAGAGACAAGACTGTTTAACAAGCTGTAAAAGATAAATGGTCCTTTTTAAGAAGTCCATCATACGCACAAATCCTGCTGATGTCAAAGATATATTATAATACATCATATTACGGCAGATGGAAATGATCCTTTCAGAAAGCACAGTGAGTAATATGTGTTCTCCCGAGCTGAGGAATATTTGTGTGAGCTTTGGCACTGCTGTTCAGATGCTGTCACTATGGTTTTATTAGTTCTTTTACATTATTTTCAGACTGTATTGATCATTTTCTGTATGATCAATACAGAAATCAATAAAAAAATTATATTTTTTAATGGAACAGTTTATCATAAAAGAAAATCTTAAAATAAGTTTGCCTGTGTGTTTAACATTTTGTATCATATTTGATACATATGATATCATGAGAATATGGAGTTTATACTTGAGGAGGAAAAAACTAATCAATTTTATTCAGAAGTCAAAATTGAGCAAAAATAAAAAACAATTTGGTGCAGATGCTATTGAAATTCTGATAGCTTGTAATATTTAAAAAAAATTATAACAGTATAGCGTACTACTAACATAAAATGCATATACAGTGGGGAGAACAAGTATTTGATACACTGCCGATTTTGCAGGTTTTCCTACTTACAAAGCATGTAGAGGTCTGTAATTTTTATCATAGGTACACTTCAACTGTGAGAGACGGAATCTAAAACAAAAATCCAGAAAATCACATTGTATGATTTTTAAATAATTAATTTGCATTTTATTGCATGACATAAGTATTTGATCACCTACCAACCAGTAAGAATTCCGGCTCTCACAGACCTGTTAGTTTTTCTTTAAGAAGCCCTCCTGTTCTCCACTCATTACCTGTATTAACTGCACCTGTTTGAACTCGTTACCTGTATAAAAGACACATGTCCACACACTCAATCAAACAGACTCCAACCTCTCCACAATGACCAAGACCAGAGAGCTGTGTAAGGACATCAGGGATAAAATTGTAGACCTGCACAAGGCTGGGATGGGCTACAGGACAATAGGCAAGCAGCTTGGTGAGAAGGCAACAACTTTTGGCACAATTATTAGAAAATGGAAGTTGTTCAAGATGACGGTCAATCTCCCTCGGTCTGGGGCACCATGCAAGATCTCACCTCGTGGGGCATCAATGATCATGAGGAAGGTGAGGGATCAGCCCAGAACTACACAGCAGGACCTGGTCAATGACCTGAAGAGAGCTGGGACCACAGTCTCAAAGAAAACCATTAGTAACACACTATGCCGTCATGGATTAAAATCTTGCAGCGCACGCAAGGTCCCCCTGCTCAAGCCAGCGCATGTCCAGGCCCGTCTGAAGTTTGCCAATGACCATCTGGATGATCCAGAGGAGGAATGGGAGAAGGTCATGTGGTCTGATGAGACAAAAATAGAGCTTTTTGATCTAAACTCCACTCGCCGTGTTTGGAGGAAGAAGAAGGATGAGTACAACCCCAAGAACACCATCCCAACCGTGAAGCATGGAGGTGGAAACATCATTCTTTGGGGATGCTTTTCTGCAAAGGGGACAGGACGACTGCACCGTATTGAGTGGAGGATGGATGGGGCCATGTATCGCGAGATCTTGGCCAACAACCTCCTTCCCTCAGTAAGAGCATTGAAGATGGGTCGTGGCTGGGTCTTCCAGCATGACAACGACCCAAAACACACAGCCAGGGCAACTAAGGAGTGGCTCCGTAAGAAGCATCTCAAGGTCCTGGAGTGGCCTAGCCAGTCTCCAGACCTGAACCCAATAGAAAATCTTTGGAGGGAGCTGAAAGTCCGTATTGCCCAGTGACAGCCCCGAAACCTGAAGGATCTGGAGAAGGTCTGTATGGAGGAGTGGGCCAAAATCCCTGCTGCAGTGTGTGCAAACCTGGTCAAGAACTACAGGAAACGTATGATCTCTGTAATTGCAAACAAAGGTTTCTGTACCAAATATTAAGTTCTGCTTTTCTGACGTATCAAATACTTATGTCATGCAATAAAATGCAAATTAATTGCTTAAAAATCATACAATGTGATTTTCTGGATTTTTGTTTTAGATTCCGTCACTCACAGTTGAAGAGTACCTATGATAAAAATTACAGACTTCTACATGCTTTGTAAGTGGGCAAACCTGCAAAATCAGCCGTGTATCAAATACTTGTTCTCCCCACTGTAAATATCAACTGTCACGCTATATCTCCCAATAATATTTTATAGTAAAATGACATTTAAATGCTTAGTTTTATGATCAAAGGTCTGTAGATTTAATAAACGTTCCTCAAAAGCCTGATGTATCACATTTGTCACAGTTGGTTCCAGCAAGGAAGAATTAGTTACGCAGCAGTCACTTTATTTAGCAATAAACCAAAACAATAAACACGCAGAAGCACAGGAGAAAAACTGGAACGGGAGGATAACAACCAACTAAAAATAAATGAGAAAGGACAAAGAATGGGTTAAACAAGGAACAGGTGAATCAAACAATAATGGGAGTAAGGACTGAAGAGGAGCCGAAGGGAAGGAGGAGCCCGACAGAGCTGAAGGGGTGGAGGGACGAAGCACAGCCGGAGGTCTTAGAAGTCCATGGTGGAGGCAGAGCGACTGTGGTATTAAATTCCCGCCAAATGTATTGCGTCCACGGATCAAAAAATAATTTAAAAACACATGTAAAATATATCAGAATAGCAAACAACGTGGTGATGGATGAAATTATTAGAAGCGTAAATAAAAAAATTAAAAGTACATTTATAAAAATAACGAGCATGAATCATAACTTTAAACATATTAAACATTATATTGCACAAAACTTAAACTTAATGTGTTCTTAAAAATTATGTTTTCCTTGGTTTTATTACTCTGTACTTTGTGCTCTTTTACATTTCCTGCTCATATTTTTTTTTTTATACACTTTTTTGTGTGTGCTGTTTTTCTCTTCACTCTTCTTTCCACATTCTGTGCTTGTTTTTCAAAATCTTGCAGTTCGAATTTCATGTAAATTAAGGCGGGCTTAAGCGTCACCATTGGTCCACTAGTTCTAGATTGACAGCTCCTCCTCTGACCAATCAATCGAAGAGGGGAGTTGACATCACTCCAATGCGACTCATGCCCACTCATACTCACTCATGAATGCTCGTAATTTTTTTAAATGCACTTTTAATTTTTTGATTCACGCTTCTAATAATTTGATCCGTGACCACGTTGTTTGCTATTCTGATCATTTTGCATTACTTTTTCATTTTGTGCAATATATTTTTTACATGTTTTTACATTTTGAAATCACGCTTATTATTTTTTGATCCAGGAATTTAATCCCATAAGCGATGATTGACCAAATTGGAGCTGGAGGGACGAGAGAGCCCGGTGAAGCCAAGGGAGCAAGGAGCCAAGGTGGAGCCGACTGGTTGATGGGCCGAGGTGGAGTAATGGACTCGGAGGCATGAGGGGGGATCAACACACCAAGGCGGAGCTGAGAACCTGAAAGCCCAAGGTGGATCCGAGTTCCAATGTAATGGCGCATCCACAAAACAGTCCAGTGAGATTATATATTACAGGTTAGTTCCCAGTTTGCTTGTCATGTGGTGTGTTATGGATACTAGATAGAATAAAAGATAGAACATATTTTACATTGAACATAGAACACATTTTACCTTTTAATATTTTACACCTTTATAATCACCTTTTTACGTTGACATTTATGTCAAATATTATAGTAAAGCTCATTCTAAAAGTGAGAAAAATTGGGTTTGGATTCAGACCATTTCATTTTATGGATGTGAAATTTCCTGGTAATATTAACAATTATATAAGATATGCTTCATTATTTCCATGGTCATTTGTCAAATACACCTGTAAATAAAGATTTAGTTTTTTTTTTTTTCTTAATTAAATGTTCTACATCAACCCAGAATAGTTGTGTATATATGCAATAGGAAAATGGTTTCATTGTGACTTTTTCAGAAATTACAAGAGTAATCAATGTTTAGTTTAAAATGCTCCAAAACATGTTTAACGCAATATATTCCAAGCATTCTATTAATTGTTTTTGCATCTACTTTGTTTCTGAAATGACAAGATATTGCAGTCTGATGGACCCCTTGTCACTAATTTTAAAGTAATTTACAGTAAATAGAGTTTTTAAGGAACAGGGCTCCTAAAATTAAGGGAGCCCTTGCCAGTGCTTATGTGCGGTGGTGACAGGGAAGTATGAGTAGTTTTCTACTACTCCAGGTAGTCAACATCTTTTACCTTCCTCAGATAGTGGTAATTGCGCATCCCCCAACTTTCCAGTGAGATGATCTATTACAGGATAGTTCCTGATTTGTTTGTCATGTGGTGTGTTATAGAGACTAGAGTTTTGGGAGTCTTTTCCCAGCTTGGCCTAGACCCTGTGTGCCTGACAGCGGGATTAAAATGACATTACATTCTCCACAGATGGGCAAAGACTTGCAGCCTTGAGGATTTAGGCAATAAACCAGAGACAGTGAAGCTATACGTCCACTGCTAAACACATATATGGAATCACACGATTTTAAGGTAAAATTTAAATGAAGTCTATCTTAACTGCTGTAGCAAGCATTACTTTTAAATTTGACTACTTTTGACTACTACACTGTAAAAAATGTTATGTGCTATTTACTTAAAAAAAAATATGGTAACAATATTACACATAATATTTTTGAGTAGTTTTTAAGGCTTGATTTCTTTAATGTAATCTACCTGAATAAATTATGTAAAATATTCCTAAATTTTTTAGTCTATGAAACAATTAATTTAATATTTTTAGTGAAACGTGCAACATGCATGTTATTAGAACGTGCAGTTATCCACCTAACCATAAGATCTACTCTTCTGCACAATGGCAACGATCAAAACCTCAACATAACAGAAACTCTTTCAAAAGACAAACATAACTGATCATTAAACATTAACAGATGTTTCCCTTCACTCAAAAATACATAAAATAACACTTAATTTCAATATTAATGCTCCATTTCCAGCCATATGCAAAGCATGCTGGGAACTAACAATGGTGTCTCTAAATAAAACTGAACAAATTCTCTTAAAATAAATAGGTAGCCTTTTTTTCTTTAATTTTATCAGCTTAATCGGTTCCTCAATTCAAGCCTCAAAATTGCTTAAGATTTCTTTAAAAAATTAGGACAATGTATCTCTTGGTTTTTATTAGTGAAATGTCCTCAATATTTTCTATACAACACTGAACCACAATTTTCTTAAGAAAATATACATACTATTTTTAATTATCACCTTAATTTGTTTGTGTGAAAATTACAAGACCCATTATTCATTTTTTACAGTACTTCAAATTTTGAAAGTCTATCTTTATATAATGTTAAAGTTGGCATGAAATCTTTTCTTCCCTATTGTGATATATATCCGAGTGAAATGGCTTCACAAACAAGAAAAAAATTAGGACGGGACTTGATTTTGTCTATCGGGAATTGATTGGGTCGTTGGATGGCTGCGGTTTGCTTTTGGTCCATCTGATGTTAGTGACAGGTTGTCCCGGTATCACCAGTATCACGTCATCAGAGAAGAGATGTTGCTGCAAGAGGGAGGGGAAGTTATTTCGATTAAAGAAAATCAAGGACACATTAATTTAATAAAAAAATAATGATATGCAGCACTAATTTGTCACATGTATGCTCTATTTTCTTTAGTTTCTATGTTCCCGTTTTCTTTAGTTTCTTGTTGATCGCCTTGGTTCTTAATTAGGCTAATTAACACCTGTTCTGTTTCAGTCAATCATCCTCTGTGTATTTACACCCTCAGTTTCCTGTTTCATTGTCTGGTATTGTCTTAGGGTACATTTACATGACAACAATGTGCTAAAAACGGATCCACGAAAATGACTAAAAACGCTGTGTTATGCATGTTGGCAATGTTCAAAAGCGCATGCCTATAGATTAAACACGTATACGCATGTGCATGCAGTCACTGTTTTCACCGATTACACTGAGTTTACACTGAAGACGGTATTGTTTTCATAAACTTGCACTTTGAAACCTGTTTTGTGTAAACAGCCCCTTAGTTAAATGTGGTTGTGTTCATTATTTTCCTGCGATATCCTGAGTTTTAGTTTGTGGATTAAATACTGTTTTTGTTTTCTACTCCTTTGCCGTGCGCATCATTACAGCCACACCCTGATAAATAATTTATAATAAACACTGCAATACTTCATAAAAGAATAAGAATTGTCCATTTTCATTTCTGCAGCGAACCAAAGACAGTCTGTTTGAAATGGCTGGTGTTTCTGACCTTACAAACTACCTTGTAACCAATCACATCAATGTGTGGGTGGGCTTTAGCATATCATTAACTTTGCTGCAAAGCAGGGGAGTCTCAGGAGAAGCCATAGCGGTATATTTTTCTGTTGATATGAAAAATCGTGTACATTTAGCAATATAGCGGGTGAATTATGTATGTGATGTACTATATTATGATGTTATGCTGAACTATATGCCTTTCTCAGTTGTTCAAAGCGTTTCTAGGGATACTGATTTTTAGAAGGCAGACTGAAATGGCGAACGGGAACATGGTTTGTGTAACATTAGCAACACATTATTAGCTGTTTGATAATGTAGTCAAGCCAAAGGCTAATCATATCAATTGCTTTATGCGTCCGATGTTGTAAAGAGAGCCATTGTGCAGCGTTTACTACAGTAACTTGAGTAAAAGTTGACCGAGTCGAGCTGGTGTGAGTGAGTGGAGGCGGGGCTAAATGAAGCAAGGGTGTAGACATTTTTTTCACAAGAAAAAACTTTTAAATATGTCATTTTGGTGATCAAAGATGAGTTTTAAGGCATAAAATGATTGGCTACAGGGGGATTTTTCTTGTCAAATTATCATGTCAAATGAAAAGTTCCACTTTAAAATGCATTTTAAATCATTATGTCTTAATAATCTTTTGTCATGCTTTAAAGAAGTACACTTATTTTGATGTGTTGATTAACATACTAAAAGCACGTGAAGTACTTGATTATAATTGTAACTGCAGTATGTTATTTGATATTACATTTAATGTTAATATATTGTACTAAATTGCAATTTCATTATTACAAATGTGTAATTAAAGAAATATTTAAATATATGACATACAAGATCCAGTTAAATAAATGTTTGTCAACTGGCAGTACACTTTAATCATATTTCAAAGACAATAAGTGATTATTTATGAATTACATCTAAAGACCTAAAATCTAAATTTAATCTAAATTTAAACTACAATACATTTTCAATCAAGAGTCCAAAAACATTACATTCAGTTTGCATGTATATTCTTTCAAAGTTATTTCCATAAGTACTATTTTCAAAAGTATGCTACTTGTTTTTCACAAGGGTATGCATCTGCTTTTCAGCGAGAAGCAAACAGATTGACAGCTGAAATTGCTTTTATCTAAAGAAATGCTTCATGTACACAAGTTTGTAAACAAGAGGTTTGCCCTCTGTTTAAAAAAAAACAATTTTCATCTTAAGAATTTTTCAGTTGCGAGCCAACTAAATGAAATGTGCCCCCATCAATAACCCACTCATCTTTACCCCTCTATTGCCTTGATTGTAAATCTAGAGTGCCAAATATAAGCAATATAGCACGCTGCAGAAAAACCACATTACAGATTCAAATGTCTTTGACACTGCAGGATAACATTCATCTTTTCTGTCTGAGTCATTCATTTTCAGACTTGAAATATATACGGTTTCATATCAGCTTCCTACTACTGAGATGAGGCAATGAATGTTTTATTGTGCTGGTTATTTAAATGACCTGACATATTAAGAACTCTATTTGTTCATGCCTGTTCTAAAATTAGAACGCAGAAGAAATGATTGCACTGATGATAGAATCATTTATTTGTACTTAAAAGCATTTCAGTGGGAATAGAGCTCAGTATCTTTCTGGGAATTAATTTCTTGGCAAATATACAGTAAACTTTGTGAATTTGTGAAGTATAAAATGAAGTGAAGTATTCAGGTCAACGATAAAGCTAACTTGTAATATTCAGCAGGCAAATGCATAATAACATAATCATTGTAAAACAGAATAAACATTGCACAAAATAATGATGCGCAATTATGGAAGTGTGTCTGATTCATACTATTAAACTCACATTTATATGCAAATCTACTCCTTTGTGTCATAAACCCCATTCTCCTGATCTGTGCAGCTCTTTGCAAATTATTCCAACTCGGTTATGGGTGATCACAGCTCTCAGGTTAAATTATTATAAACTATGCACCTCTTTTTTGACTATACTCTTAAAGCTATGCAATCAATAGATGATAGAATAGAGGACATGTGACTTTAAACACTGGGAAAAGTGTGTATGGGGACAGAGCAATTTGAATACAGCAGTGGTATTGGAACAAAGAAGCATTGACAACAATTGACAACAAAAACCACCACCAAATATTTCTAAACACCTGTCTTTAAATATGCAGTGAAACTGACCTGATCCGTGAAGTCACTGCATGCAATAAAATAAGACGTTATAATTAATCATGTGGGTTTTGTTTTTTTTTGTTGTTTTTTTACATATGGCAGATTTATAGCTAATGAGAATCCCAGAAAATTTCATGGAAATTTGAAGATGCAAGACTTGTTTAAGGTCATTACAGTTTTTTGTATTCGCTTTGGTACTATTTTCACAAGTACTAATCACAACAGATCATCAAAAGTGCACTTTTTTCAAACATTTCAGCATATTTCAATTGTGTTAGTACAATACACAAAATCACAGAGTATCCTTTACTACACAAAATAAGTTTTATATCTATATGTTTCATTCACAGTAACTGGCTTTCATAAAGCTCTTACTATCAAACTTTTGATTTGCATCTCCTCTTGTTCAGTTTAATACATTTGTCTATTATTTAATCCAACTGATCTTAATGGTTAATCAATGAATCATTTGGTACACCTATAGATTTCTATAGATATTGATTCTATAGACATAGTTTCTATAGAACTTGTTTGCAATTTCCAATATGGATTACCAAATGTAAAGAATTCTTTTACATAAGTGATTTATCTTAGATGATAACTGCCACTATGTTCAAAGTTTGTGCACGAACGTGTGTGTGTGTGTGTGTGTGTGTGTGTGTGTGTGTGTGTGTGTGTGTGTGTGTGAGAGAGAGAGAGAGAGAGAGAGAGAGAGAGAGACAGACAGACAGACAGACAGACAGACAGATAGACAGAGAGAGAGAGAGAGAGAGAGAGAGAGAGAGAGAGAGAGAGAGAGAGAGAGAGAGAGAGAGAGAGAGAGAGAGAGAGAGAGAGAGAGAGAGAGAGAGAGAGAGAAATATGCTATTTGTGAACATAGTGAAGGATAAAGTACAAGGGAGAGGATGAAAGCATTAGATCAGGTTTTGAAAGAATGACTAGCTGTGCTACAAGTGTGATCAGTCTGGATTTTTGTACTTAAAGTTTTGAAAATGTACACCTTACTTGTGAAAATAGTACCAAAGTGAATAAAAAAAACTGTAAATCAACAATTCCTAATTCAGAAATTGTTAAATATGTGAAAGGATATTATTTAGAGTAAAAAGCCTTTTGTTGGGCTGTTAAAGGGCCCATAGAAAAGACCATCTCATGTGACCAAAAAGGTAATTAAAAACCAAATCATAAAATACTTTTGTTTTTAATTATATATGTGTGTGTGTGTGTGTGTGTGTGTGTGTGTGTGTGTGTGTGTTGTTGTATATATCTGCATATATTTGCATATTTTGCTATATCACTATTGACCCCATTTATCGCAATGGCCTTTTGCCCCATTTATATTTACATAAAAACTTCTTGCATTATTTCTCTTCACACAAATTGTTTTTCTCAGACAAAATTCAATAAATAAAAATACATTTTATTGTTTATTGACCTCAGGCATCTTTTCCTTATGGTGTTTCCTTTAGTGTTGTTATACCCCATTTCATGATTTCTTAATGTGGGGGTTCATGAAGGAACTGGAGGGGGTTCGTGAGTTGAAGAACAGCTAATAATCAATTTTATTAAAATAAATAAACTCTCCCCTAAACCACTTTATTCCATTTTAGGTGGGCAATAACCCTGATCGGATTTTAAAAGGACCTTTGAAAAGAACCCATTGGGTGGACTGACACATTAAATTAGACTCAGCAGCTGGGCTTAAGAGATACGAGGTAGGAAGCCCATTTCTTGTTTTACAGATGGATAGCTTTAGATGTCAAGATGAGAGAGAGTGTGTAACTGCAGCCAAAGTCTGATTAGAAAGCAAACTGTAATTTATTGAGTGTGCTCACAAGTGTCTGCTCCATCCTCAAAATACAAAGCAGAATGTGGCAGTAACGAACAACCGCATTGAATAAGAAAGACTAGTAAAGGACATTTCAAATCATTCAAAGACTACTATATTAAACCATAGCTGAGTTAAAGTACAGATACCTTACAACGAAAATGACTCCATTACGAGTTACAAGCCAATACGACTTAAAAGTAAAGTAAAGTAAAAGTCTTAAACCCGGTTTCACAGACAGGGCTTAGATTAAGCCAGGATTAGGCTTTAATTCAATTAGGGCATTTAAGTAGCTTTTACAAACATGCATCTTGAGACAAAACAATGGCACTGACATATTTTAAGATATGTCAGTTCAAGTTGCTCAAACATGCATTTTAGTCTGGGACTAGACAATTTTGTCTGTCAAACCGGGGGTTAGAGTATCTAAATTTACCAGTAATTAAAAGCCCACTGAAGTGCCTTGAAACGCGCAGCATTTTTCAATGTGTTGACGTAATTTCAACTGAAACAGGACAGGACAGGGCGGCACATATCGAACAGCTCCTTCCCTTTTTTAAAATAGCCAATAGAGTTTTGTTTACATCACAGCTCAGCCAGAGCCATTGAGCTCAGTAAAGCCGCAGTTTCCTCCTAATCTCAAACCTTTTCTCCTCCATATACAGTGGGGAGAACAAGTATTTGATACACTGCCGATTTTGCAGGTTTGCCCACTTACAAAGCATGTAGAAGTCTGTAATTTTTATCATAGGTACACTTCAACTGTGAGAGACGGAATCTAAAACAAAAATCCAGAAAATCACATTGTATGATTTTTAAGTAATTAATTTGCATTTTATTGCATGACATAAGTATTTGATACATCAGAAAAGCAGAACTTAATATTTGGTACAGAAACCTTTGTTTGCAATTACAGAGATCATACGTTTCCTGTAGTTCTTGACCAGGTTTGCACACACTGCAGCAGGGATTTTGGCCCACTCCTCCATACAGACCTTCTCCAGATCCTTCAGGTTTCGGGGCTGTCGCTGGGCAATACGGACTTTCAGCTCCCTCCAAAGATTTTCTATTGGGTTCAGGTCTGGAGACTGGCTAGGCCACTCCAGGACCTTGAGATGCTTCTTACGGAGCCACTCCTTAGTTGCCCTGGCTGTGTGTTTCGGGTCGTTGTCATGCTGGAAGACCCAGCCACGACCCATCTTCAATGCTCTTACTGAGGGAAGGAGGTTGTTGGCCAAGATCTCGCGATACATGGCCCCATCCATCCTCCCCTCAATACGGTGCAGTCGTCCTGTCCCCTTTGCAGAAAAGCATCCCCAAAGAATGATGTTTCCACCTCCATGCTTCACGGTTGGGATGGTGTTCTTGGGGTTGTACTCATCATTCTTCTTCCTCCAAACACGGCGAGTGGAGTTTAGACCAAAAAGCTCTATTTTTGTCTCATCAGACCACATGACCTTCTCCCATTCCTCCTCTGGATCATCCAGATGGTCATTGGCAAATTTCAGACGGGCCTGGACATGCGCTGGCTTGAGCAGGGGGACCTTGCGTGCGCTGCAGGATTTTAATCCATGACGGTGTAGTGTGTTACTAATGGTTTTCTTTAAGATTGTGGTCCCAGCTCTCTTCAGGTCATTGACCAGGTCCTGCTGTGTAGTTCTGGGCTGATCCCTCACCTTCCTCATGATCATTGATGCCCCAAGAGGTGAGATCTTGCATGGTGCCCCAGACCGAGGGAGATTGACCGTCATCTTGAACTTCTTCCATTTTCTAATAATTGCGCCAACAGTTGTTGCCTTCTCACCAAGCTGCTTGCCTATTGTCCTGTAGCCCATCCCACCCTTGTGCAGGTCTACAATTTTATCCCTGATGTCCTTACACAGCTCTCTGGTCTTGGCCATTGTGGAGAGGTTGGAGTCTGTTTGATTGAGTGTGTGGACAGGTGTCTTTTATACAGGTAACGAGTTCAAACAGGTGCAGTTAATACAGGTAATGAGTGGAGAACAGGAGGGCTTCTTAAAGAAAAACTAACAGGTCTGTGAGAGCTGGAATTCTTACTGGTTGGTAGGTGATCAAATACTTATGTCATGCAATAAAATGCAAATTAATTATTTAAAAATCATACAATGTGATTTTCTGGATTTTTGTTTTAGATTCCGTCTCTCACAGTTGAAGTGTACCTATGATAAAAATTACAGACCTCTACATGCTTTGTAAGTAGGAAAACCTGCAAAATCGGTAGTGTATCAAATACTTGTTCTCCCCACTGTAAATATAGCATTCTAGTATGCAGAATTCAAATGGGTTTTGTGGTCTGCGCCGACTTGCACATATGATCCGCTCTGTGCTAGCATGTCTCTGGACCGGAGCAGACTGTGTGCACGCTGCGGCGGTTCATGTGGCACTAACATGAAACCAGACTTCATTCGCCCCATTGGAAAGCATATTTAACCGGTCTGAATCGTTCCCTATCCCCTAGATAGTGCACTATGTGCCATTCACCATGTAGAAAATAGTAAATGTGTGAACAAGTGACCGATTTTAGCCACAGCTTCATCTTCTATAATGTAGGGGGCGGGACGCTTTAGATTCTAGAAAGCATTTGATTGGACAGAAAATCTGATGAGAAGCTGAAGTGCAGGGTGATGTCAAAAATCATTGATCCATTGATTTTTGAATGCTTATATCTTCTAAATGTAAAATTTGTCATTGTTTTGGAGCACACAGTAAGGCTAACATATTCATACTAAAAGCCAACTTCAATTTTGATTTCATGGGGACTTTTAGTATTTTACTTGTACTGAATTTAGGCTCAGAGATGCACTAGTCCTCCACACATAAGAGACATGCCAGTGAAAAACAAGAAACATTTGATATGTGAGGAGAGCAATCACGTTTATTTTCTAAAATCGAAATAAAACTCAATATTGCAATATATCAAGGCTGACACAAAAGCCTCTTAAACGTCAACAAACGTAGACATCTACAAACACTCAAGTCTCAGTTAAGTTCAAATTTTCAAAAAGGGCATAAGTTAACCATTATCCATCAAAAACATCTCTTCAATATAACGAATAATTAAAATAATGTTAAGTTATGGTCAAAGCCTACTTGCACTGGACGTGCTGGTTTCGGCCTCATCAGCGGCTGCAGTCATGTCCTCATCTTGTATATGAAACACCTGTGATTCACAACTAGCTAATGCACTCGCATTCACGTAAAGTAGCTTTGTTGACAAGTTTGGGTTAGTTCACCCAAAAATGAAAATTCTGTCATTAATTACTCACCCGTGTGTCATTCCAAACCCGTAAGACTTTCGTTCAGGGACACAAATGAAGATATTTTTGATGAAACCCGAGAGCTCTCTGACCCCTCCATAGACAGCAATTTAATTACCACTTTGAAGGCCCAGAAAAGTAGTAAAAACATTGTTAAAATTGTCCATGTGGTTCAACCTTAATGTTATGAAGCGACTAGAATACTTTTTGTGCGCAAAAAACAAACAAAAATAACGACTTTATTCAACAATTTCTTCTCGTCTGTGTCAGTCTCCTACGCAGTTTACGTTGGCCAGATTCTGTGTCAGTATCACACGCATGCGTCGTGGTGTTCACGTGAACAGCATCGGCCAATGGTAAGCCGGCATTCTGGCGTAGCTCTGATTTAACTCGGAAGCGCTGCACTATATTTACTATGTCAACAGTGTAGGAGACTGACAGGCGTGAAGAAATTTAAGTTGAATAATGTAATTATTTTTGTTTGTTTTTTGAGCACAAAAAGTATTCTCGTCACATGGACTATTTTAACAATGTCTTTACTACCTTTCTGGACCTTGGACGTGTTAATAGCTGTCTATGGAGAGGTCAGAGAGCTCTCGGATTTCATCAAAAATATCTTCATTTGTGTTCCAAAGATGAACGAAGGTCTTACGGGTTTGGAATGACATGAGGGTGAGTAATTAATGACAGAATGTTCATTTTTGGGTGAACTAACCCAAAGGGCAAAAGCGCACAAGATATAGTACCTTCAATGCCCTGTAGATGGCGATAGCGATTCTTTCATAGCAGAAATAAACTGCTGCAGAAAAAGTTATGTGCATTACTCATAACAAATGTATTGGAGTAAAGAGTACATATACTTTTTCAAAAATGTAGTCAAGTAGAGAGTAAAAGTTGCTAATATTTTTATACTCAGTCAAACTACAAAGTAGCAAAAAAGATATGTGCAGTAACTAATTACATTTACTCCAATACTTTACAGCACTGCTTCATTGGATATTTTATTAAAATGTGACTGCTTGCAAGTCTATAATCTACAGGACGGTCTCCAATTGTAGGTTTTGAAGGAAGTGGTTAATTAATCTAAACACATAATCCACATTTTTAATCTTCTTTTTTACAGTAACTGTGCCTGAACTGAAAAGGTAAAATTGCTACTTTACATGTACATTACTTTGAGGGCAGGTTGTCTTCAGGGCTTTGTTATATAGGTTCATGAGGTGTGAATTATTAAGATGCAGTAACCGACGTTCCTTTTTCTTTGAAACAGGACTGAATTGTTGACAGCACAAGCTCTTTGAGGTTATTAACAGAGGCACTACATCCATTATGGCACTCATTTATTTTGAATCACTGACGGGAGCCCATTTGTGCTAGACATTCAGTTTAAATAAATGTAATCATAGGACACTCTTGAGATCTTTTAGAGCAAAAGAGAGGTCCTAGACCCTCTATTTCCAATGCCTATAAACAGTGAAAAATGTAAATAATGATTCAGGGCTATTCAGCACTATTCAATACAAAAAGCTGTATTGTATTCGCAAAAACTGTTTTTTTTTTTGTTTTGTTTTTTTGTTTGTTTTTTTTGCAGTGCTTCAAACAAGGACATTTTAATTGCTTCATCAAACATCAGACAACACACTATTCAAATGCAATGTTTTTACATTTAAACAGAATCTCTCTATTTTGCAATATCAGTAGAGACTATTATATTTCTCCTGTTATCGATGTATGTGTATTTTAAGCTTAAAAGACAATATTATGTTGGCAACACCATCATTTTACTGTTTAATTGAAAATTAAATACTAAGTTTTGTCTCGAAAACAGTAAAATGAGTTGAATGCAGAGCATTACATGGCTTATTTGGGTATTTAAAGCAGTTTCAGCACCTAAAGTAATGCTTATGTCACATTTACAACAATCAGCACTCAAAAGTAATGTAGCTCTGTTGTATCTTGCCGGGATTCATTTCTAAGCAAATTATGCACAGTCAGTTTTCAGTTAATGATGCGAAGCTGCCTTAATTATTATTTCTGAATATAGCCAGCATGCTTGCACAGAAGATCACATCTTCATGCACAGAAAATCATTTGCGCTTGAGGATAATCTTAGAATTTCTTTAGTCCTGATTAATGAGAAATTAATTTAATTGCACAGAAAATTAAAGAGATCTGTTTGTCAAAATTACTGGGTTACTATTCACTGTATGTGCTCCATTTTAGTGACAACAAATTATCATCTGTATATTAGTCACACTAAGTGGGAAATTACCTAGAATAAATCCATTATTCTCCGACAGAGTCGTTTTTTCCTCAAAGTTCAGTTTGTGTAATGGCAAGCATTGAAACAACAGCATTATGGTTTATTATAGATCTCTAATTTGTCATTTGACTCTTAAAAATAAAGGTTCCAAAAGGGGGTTTTCACAGCGATGCCACAGAAGAATAATTTTTGGCTCCTCAAAGAAACTTTCAGTGAACAGTTCTTAAAGGTGCTGTATGTAAGTTTTTGACTGTACTAAAGCATAAAAATACCATAATATGTTTGCAGATATTTAGGAAACATGCTGAGTTCACATACTCGTTTCTCTGAAAAGCAATGCTACACCCAGTAATTCTACTTTGAAATGTGCGTTCCGTGTCGGAATGTCTGTTTTTGTTTTGGTCTGTGCGATAACGCATGTTGCCAATTTACCCGATAGTATTTAGAAACCACAGGTTGCCAGTTGGCGGAAAACACAGCGTATTGCTGCCATGGAAGCCAGCAAACAAACTGGTTCAGAGATCGCAGATTCTACCCGACCTAAAAAGCTTCGGCATCCATCTAAATATCTTTATGAACGGAAGCACATTAAAACGTGAATAAATCAACTAATGCCGAGTTCACACTGCCCGATTTTAGCCCCGATTTTGACTCGCAGACAGGTTTTGCGAAATCGCCAACAAATGCCCGAAATAGGTAAATCGGTGCTCGTTCACAATCAAAATAAAAATCAAAATAATCACAATCAAAATAATCAAAATCAAGCAGTATGAATTACCAAAGATGCGATCTAAGAGAATCGCCAATGAGTCGCCGACGCCCGTGAGATATTTGGCATGCTATATATCTGGACCTGTCTGCGATTCAAAATCTTGCCGTGTAAAATGTGTTCTGACTGAAAATTACATCTGCGATGACCTACAGCCAGTGAGAGAGCAAGATACAGGGCAGCAGGAAGTTCGGGGAGGAGTTATAGGCCAGAATATCAGTATTTTAATAGATATATTTACAATTATATCAAACAGAAACAAGGCACATGCAATATGAAACCCCTATCGCCGATCCATCGTGCAGTGTGAACACAGTAGCAACTGAATACTACCCCAGATAGTCATGCAGTGTGAAAAGAGCAGTGATCGGACGAGTTTGAAAATTGTGCAGTCTGAACTTGGCATTACAGTGTGTAAGTCTCCTCACCTTGCATTGTCAACTGCACTCATTCCTGTTGCAACCTGCGTGAGCGTCAAGTCTGAGGAGGAGGGGGCGGGTCAAGCAATATTTTGAATTTGGACTGCAGTACCCATTTCAACCACTAGCTGTCATTCTTACATACAGCACCTTTAAAAGAACCATTTTTTTCTTAGTTTGAAGAACATTAACTACAACCCAGCTAACAAAAATATATTAAAAAAATGTTCTAAGAACATTTTTCTGACGTCCCCATTACATTATGAAAACATTATTTCTGAATGTTTACTGAATGTTTTTTAAATGTTCTAAAAACGTTTTGCAAACGTTAAGGAAACATTCCATTTCTGCAGACACTGGGAAAGTTACTTTTGAAAAACGTAACGTTTTTGTGCTAACATTTTGAGAACATTAATAAACACCAGATAACTTTGAATGAACGGTCCATTAATGTTGCTGAAAGAACCATTCCAGAACGTAAGCCAAAGTTCTGAGAACGTTCCCTGTTAGCTGGGAAAAGACGTATGGTGGACTGGAAAGATGCCATGGATGTACAATAGATGCCAGTAAAGAACCATTATTTTTAAGAGAATTGTTCTGAACTATAAAGCTAAATTTCTTGTGTCTTCGGAAAGACTGTAAATGTGGCGCAGTGATACAGGCAAAAATGTATAGTAGGAATATTTATGGGATCTTTAGATTTCTGGTGGAGAGGAGTTGGTGGAATAACAGACAACCACACGTCAGGGCTAAAGCCCCTCAGTGGTACCATTAATCCTGGCTTGAGCCACACATTCTGGGTTTGCTTCCATATCAGACTGTAATTTTCCACTCATATTGACTATTTTCAGAACAAATCTGCTATTAATTTAACAGAAAATAATTACAAACGAAAACGACAAAATAGCCAAGCCTATAATTCACAATAACACTTTATAATAACTTTTTTTGTTTGAATTTTCACTTAAATTGAAATGCTTTTTAATAAAAATTTATTTAAATAATAAAAGAATGCAAATAATAAATAGCATTTTCACTAAGTATCAGACTTTTGTTCTCTATTGTACATTCAAACTGTTAGAAAAGCAAAGAAACTTTTAAAAAAATATATTGAAATGTAGGCCTACATGAAGTACTACTCTATTAAGCATTATATGTAGATGACTTATCAGTGAAAGTTATCATAAAGCATCACACTTTTCACATTTCCATCATTGTTTCAAGTCTGTCTGTATTACAGTCTCCTCTCCCAGTCAAATACTCTCACACACAGTCGTTGCAGACAAGCTTTTACTTCTGGTCAGTCTGAAAACATTGTTGCTCCTTGTTTCCGAATCAAATCTCCCAGATGAGCCAGAGTTGCGCTGCTGGATTTTAGAGGCAGAATTTCTTATTGAAGACCTATTGGTCAGACTGATGACAGATGAAATCTTCTCTCTGTAGCTCTCTCTGAACCTTTTGGCCGATCTGTACAAGTTTCCGACGAAGCAGTAGCAAAGAGGGTTGAGGGATGAGTTGGTGAGACCCAGCCATTGCGCAAAGGGTCTGCTCTGGAGAATCCAACGATGTTCAACGTTGTTCAGCTCATCATTTCGATCAGGAGAGCTGGGAATGTTGGAGTCGATCCAGATGTCCACGGCATAGAGCGGCAGCCAGGAGAAAGTGAACAGCAACACGAGCGCAAAGACCATTTTGGCGATCCTCTTGCGCGTTTTCAGGCGCGATGTTGAAGAGGTTAGCGCGAGCTGGTTGGGATCTGATATTGATGATGTGCCTCCTCTACTCAATTTCCAACCGGTTAAAAAGCAAATGATCAGGTTAAAGACCACTGGAAATCCATACAACGCGCAAAACAGTAAAAAGTTGTAACCCTGGCGCAGTTTGACTTTAGACCAACTCTCAACGCACACAGTCACTGTATGCAGCCCGTCTAGTAGGGAAAGCGTCTTAGTTGTGTTCATGAAACACAACGGCAAACATAGTGCAGAAGATACGATCCACACCACAGCTATCATGCATATCATTCTGCTGGCCGTAAAGAAAGATCTGGCGTGCAGGGGACTGTGGACGCTGTAGTATCTGTTCAAACTGATCGCGGCCAGACTCAGAACACTGGCAGAGACTGATACCGCTTGAACGAACGGCACGGCTCGACACAGAAAGTCTCCAAACACCCAGGCGTTGTACACCTGATGTCCTAAATTCACCGGCATGCAGACGCACACCACCATCATGTCGCACACCGCCAGGTTGACCAGGAGTCTCCTGGTGGCTGAAGCTCCAGACAAGCGATTCCTCCGGCGCGTCAGGACCCACAGAGCCATTATATTCCCCACCAGTCCGGTCACGAATGATATCACATACATCACCATTAAAACTATAGTGTCCGGTTCATGTCCCGCAAACAGAAAGTCGATGGTGAAAGGCGTCAAATCATGGACAGTCCAGTTATTCTGGAGATGCTCCCAAAGAGAAAAGTTGTTAGGGAACAAGCGTCCGAATGTGCTGTAAATGCTCGAGGTGTTCATGTTTCCTCTGTGTGCCATTTCATCTGACCATCCGCTTCTTTAGGATCTCCATAACGCCCCCACCCTCAGGAATATGATAAAAAAGCAATGATTCACCAAAAGAAGAAAAAAATCAATATTCCATAATTTGTTAGGCTAAATCTCAGATAATGACGTGTGTAATGAAAAGATCCATTAGAGTGCATGATGATCTATCTATCTATCTATCTGTCTGTCTGCCTGTCTGTCTGTCTGTCTGTCTGTCTATCTATCTATCTATCTATCTATCTGTCTGTCTGTCTGTCTGTCTGTCTGTCTGTCTATCTATCTATCTGTCTGTCTGTCTATATCAATACAATACAATGAAATGTGAAATCAAATGTTTTTTAAAATTCTAAATATGCACACAAATATTATTTGTGGATAAGAGTTATTATACACTCTAAAAAATCCGTAAAAATAGGGCACAATGTACTGTATTCATTTAACGGAATTTTCCGTATTTATTTTTTTACAGGTGTTTTACCTGTATTTAGAATTTTGAACTTCATTGCGTTCTATGTTAGGGTTAACGGAAATGTCCGTAAAATTACTGGACAATGTCCAGGTAATGAGCTGCCAGTACTTTTTCCGTTATTTTACGGATTTTGTATTTTTATTTTTTACAGTGTATAGCCTAGCAAGTATAACTAACATTGTATAAACATATTAAAGTAAATTAAATGCCCTCATTTAGATAGCTAAGTAAATGATATGTTTTTGCGTGTGTGTGATACTGTTCCACACCTCCATTAAAGGCAAATAGGCGCCACACAGGAATTATGGGAACACACACACACTAATCTATCTCGCTTTCTCTGTCTCACATCTGACAGTTACTAACCAAACGTATATATAATAAACAAGATCACGAAGATGTATTTGCAGTCATGAACACATATTCCTCCAGACATCAAATACCTGTCCTGATTAAAATGTTTATAGATTCACACACTGAAAGCAGTTTTCTTTATATTAACTTAAACAATGCTTTGTCAGTGGTTTGTCTTTGACTAAATTAATTGGTGTAAAATCAATGGTGGCCTGAATCAATATTAGGTCATCAAATCAGGTCAATCAACATGCTTGTTGTCACTTTTTACAGTGATTTTGCAGGTATGATATTTGCAGCAAATTTATAAGTATGTAAAAACATAATAGAATTATAAGTTCCGTCTATAATATATGATTGCATTAGTCATGTTCGAAGCCGTTGCTATAAACAGCCACAGTTGAGGCTAATGAGCTATTTCACTTGGCAGAAGAATCGTTCATTATGAATAAATGTAATTATCTTTTCAACATTTGTCTTTTATCATATTGCTGTTGCCACCATTTATAAAAGCAATAAGCCACTCGAGGCCACATTATAATGTGTTATCAAAGAAATTTGTATTGCCTATTGTTACATTTTATACATGATACTTTAAATGAATGATAAAATGAATGTACATTTGCCTTAATTTTGCTATGTTAATATTTATGAACAAAAAGCCTTAATTTCTTCACACACCTCAAAACTAACACATTGTGTTCCAATCCACCAAGCAGCAGTGATAAACAGACTTACATAACAGGCCTGCTGTCAAAGTGTTTTTATTCACTCATTCACATCACTGACATGTCAGCTTCAACCTACAACATGACTAATTTGAGAACTAATAATGATTTGTTCATCATATCAGACACTAAAAGAACATTTCTTGAGTGAGATAGGAAGGCAAATGATGTGTTTTGAGCGTCACTGTCTCGCAAACGTATTCATCGGACAATTTCCATCACATCTGAGGAACAAATAGATTTAGCCCACCTATTTATTACTTTCCCTATAAGCAATGTCTGATCTAAATGCACTGCAGTGGTGTAGTTTGTCCTCCACTCAATAAGCTCATTGCATTTAATGGTCACAGTGATTATCTCTTGCTATCTGTTATCTGTTAGTAATAGAAAAGTGTTGTCATTCACAAATAGTGTTTTTATCACTCTTTTCCACTGCCTAAATGACGTTAAATGTAAATTATTGTGCAAATTTTGTATTTAATTGATGTTTTGCAGTTTCCTGTCATTTTTCCATTTTTGTTATTAAAAGCAGCATTTACTTTTCCATTTTTGTTATTAAAAGCAGCATTCACTGCATGCATGTGCCTGTATATGGTAATACGATATATCACGGTAATGAACATGGGCACTTCAAAATACCGTGAATAATTATTTATTACGAATTTTTCAGATTTTTAGAGTGCATTTTAAGAATACCCATCAATTTAAAAAGCATAACACCGCTGTATGCAGAGTCAAAGAGGCATGCGCACTGATGTAAACAAGCCCAACACACATGAGCAGCTCATGGCGAGTGAAGGAGACGCGCTGAATTAAAATGCTTATTCACTCTCTGACAGCAGATGGCGCTGATGGAACAGCAGAAATGCAGCCGTTACCCCGGTAACCCCGTAAAGCAAATGTTTCAAACAGCCATTCAGAGTTTTGTATTCACAATGGTGTTCATCACAGCACCAAATACTTAGTATTTAAAGACTAAAGGGTGTTTATTTTCAAACTTAAACATTTTTATATTTTAATCTGGGCTACAACCATAGACTGTAAAAAATATGGACATAGTGTCCGTGACGTCAACCGTGGGTTTCTGAAGAGAGTTTTTGAAGCCTCAAAGTCGGCCGTTGCCATCTTGGCACTCCCGGATAACTGACAATGGGCAAAGAGGTGGGACGTGGGTGGAGCTGAGGTGACGTGAAGACTAACAGACAGCGGACAAACGGCAATCCACCTGTCACTCAAAGTGGCCACGCCTTAATTATGCAGAACTTTAAGGCTTTATATAATGTAAACGAATGAGTTCCCCCCTCTCACAGTTGTCATGAAGGGCAAAATTAGCCGTATAGACCAAAACCACAATTTGTACCAGGCTGTAAACATGTTTTTTTCTGCTGTAAAGTTGGGCATTTTAACATGGAGCTCAATGAGATTCTGCTCCCTTTTGGAGCCTTTCTCTAGCGGCCAGTCAATGAATTGAAGTTTAAGTCACTTCCGTATTGGCTTCAAGAGAAACTGGGGGAGGTTGCCGCTTGGCTACAACATGCCCTAGATGTTGTTTGAGTATGTTCTGATTCTGTTCAGTTTACAATAAGGCTTCATTAGTTAACATTAGTTAACATAAACTGACAATGAAAAATACTTCTAAAGCATTTATTAATCTTAGTTAATGTTAATTTCAACATTTAAGAAAATCAAATATTGTAACTATATTATTAAGGCCACTTTAATCTGTTTGAAACATTTGTTTATAATTATTTGTGTATTGCTTTATTGTATTTAAATGTTCAATTCTTGTTATAAGAAAAAAAGTTATTAAACCTGAGTTTATAGAATGACAACACTTTTGTTGCAACTTATTTCAATATTGTGATAATACCGTATACCGTGATAAAAGCTTCATCAATTATCACAACATGAAAATTTGATACTGACCGTCACATGCCTAGCTCAAATCTTATGAAATTTTGTGAAGAACAGGTCTAGGCTCAAGAATTCATGCTTCAAAACCTAGGTAATGTGTCAGTAAATTGGCCAATGCCAGAAAAATTTGTGTCATTGTGTGAGCCATACTGGTCAAAATGTTTTTTTCACCATGGAAATATTTGTTATATACAAATTTCATGTGTTTTCTACTTTTTATTTGACATTTATTTGTCTGTTTTCTGCACTATGATTGCTGTAATGCACTGTGAACTAACATGAACATGGCCATTTTAATTAAATAACATTAACAAAGGTTAATAAATGAAGAATATATTACCCCGAGTTAGTTTATGCATCAACTGTTAACAAATAAGACATTATTGTGTTATGATTACCAATGAAATTCTATTCATTTAGCAATTTATTGCAAGATATTGACAATTTGATTTTAAATGTTAGTGTTAGAAATGTGATTTACCTGAACTACAAACAATTTCATGGACAAATTGCACATGACAGGCTGACATCTTGGCTCATATCGATTTCTGTTGCAGAAATTGATCTAAAATTAAATCTTGTGTGGCAAATGAATTGTACCACCAGCGCTATCACAAAGTGTTGTAACTTTGGTCATCATATTGCAATGACTGACAAAGTGTTTCTGAATTAGATCATATATTTGCAACATGTTCCTTTCTGCAATATGAAAATTGTATTGTTAGATCTGTGTTGTTTAAAGCCTGACCAGGTCTGTTTATGAAGTATGCATATTATTATTTTCACTGAGCACAACCAAACTTTGCGTTCAATAACCATGCATCTCTTAATGTGAAAAAGTAAAATAAACTGATTTCTCTCACCAAACTAATCCCACTGTATAATACTATAAATCATTACTATTCATTATTTGTGTTTTAAATCATCATTTTAGTTTTGCACAAGAACAGAATCAAATTATTAATATTTTTAATCTTTTAATGTACTCAGCAAACAGCAGACTCTATCTAAAATTACAGTTTGGCAAAAACAAATCTCAAGATTTAACTCATTTTTATGAGTTTCATCTAGCAACTGGACAATTTTGAATGGGATTGAAAGAAGTATGCATTATGATAAATAAGAAGTGCAATTACACTATATTGGCAAAAGTTTTGGGACTGCCTTTACATGCACATGAACTTTAATGGCATCCCATTCTTTAATATGGAGTTGGCCCTCCCTTTGCAGCTATAACAGCTTTAACTCTTCTGGGAAGGCTTTCCACAAGGTTTAGGAGTGTGTTTATGGTAATCTTTGACCATTCTTCTAGAAGCGCATTTGTGAGGTCAGGCACTGATGTTGGACGAGAAGGCCTGGCTCGCAGTCTCCGCAATAATTTATCCCAAAGATGTTCTATCGGGTTGAGGTCAGGACTCTGTGCAGGCCAGTCAAGTTCCTTCACACCAAACTCACTCATCCATGTCTTTATGGATCTTGCTTTGTGCACTGGTGCACAGTCATGTTGGAACAGGAAGGGGCCATCCCCAAATTATTCCCACAAAGTTGGGAGCATGAAATTGTCCAAAATGTCTTGGTATGCTGAAGCATTAAGAGTTCCTTTCACTGGAACTAAGGGGCCAAGCCCAACCCCTGAAAAACAACCCCACACCATAATCCCCCCTCCACCAAATTTTACACTTGGTACAATGCAGTACTTCCGGCAAGTACCGTTCTCCTGGCAACCACCAAACCCAGACTTGTCCATCGGATTGCCAGACAGAGAAGTGTGATTCGTCACTCCAGAGAACACGTCTCCACTGCTCTAGAGTCCAGTGGTGGCGTGCTTTACACCACTGCATCCAACGCTTTGCATTGCACTTGGTGATGTAAGGCTTGGATGCAGCTGCTCTGCCATGGAAACCCATTCCATGAAGCTCTCTATGCACTGTTCTTGAGCTAATCTGAAGACCACATGAAGTTTGGAGTTCTGTAGCTATTGACTCTTGAAAAGAGTAAAACTATTGAAAGTTGGTGACTTCTGCGCACTGTGCACATCAGCATGCGCTGACCCCGCTCTGTGATTTTATGTGGCCTACCACTTCGTTGCTGTTGTTCCCAATTGCTTTCACTTTGTTATAATACCACTAACAGTTGACTGTGGAAAATACAGTGGTAAGGAAATTTCACTGGACTTATTGCACAGGTGGCAACCTATCACGGTACCACGCTTGAATTCACTGAGCTCCTGAGAGCGACCCATTCTTTCACAAATGTTTGTAGAAACAGTCTGCATGCCTAGGTGCTTGATTTTATACACCTGTGGCCATGGAAGTGATTGGAACACCTGAATTCAATGATTTGGAGGGGTGTCCCAATACTTTTGGCAATATAGTGTACAGTGTATGTGTATTATCATGACATAAAAGGTCTAACTGAGTATACTGGGGTGAACATTTCCGCAGATCTGTCCCTCAACAAATAAGACAAACTTGTCATGGATCTTTATGCTACACAATGTCAAAAACCTAATTAAATGTCAAGTAGCGTTGGAGTATCATTCCTTTAATCCAGTACTCTAGAGCAGCACAATCGGCAGCAGTCAAAAGGGTCATGTCAAATTAAAATGCATCAATTGTTTTATAAGTCTTGAGTGCTCAGGTTTCATCTCTGCAGATGGTCTCATTCTCCAGACTAGTGACCTCAAACTATAAACCAACAACAGCACTTCAGTTCTTTCACCATCCACTGACAGTTTCGAGATTATTTGTGGCTTGAGAATGCCACCATCTCTATTTTTCATTCACCACCTGCTTCTTTCACACATTATTCTTCAAAGGATCCATTTGAAAGCGCCATAAAACATTTGGATTAGATTGGTGAGATGGCACTTTTTTTCACAAGGTAATGCCTTTAGTGGTGAGTCAATTATTGTTTTTATCATCCTGGCAAGCTGTGCTCTGTACTGGGCTAGAAGTTAGAAGAAAATCATTGACATGAGTAATCTTCTGGCCTGAAACATCTGCATTCTTTAGATTAACACCAGAGTGCAAAATGAGAACTGACTGACGTTGGTTGGGAGGCCTTCTGGATCTGTTTTGGATGGTTATAAATTTCTCGTTTAGAGAGAATAGTCCTCACTTATGTCTCCCGATAATCACCCCAGGGTTCTATTGACAGCAAACTCAAATTGTTCAGATATAAGACATGTTTCCAGAATCAATACTGTGACTGATGGAGTTAACAGGCTCTGGTGTGCTCAGGGTGAAACTGAAGGTTCAAAATTAACATTAGGAACTCTAGAATGTCTTGTTTCCTTGTTGTTTTTTGGAATGAAAAATTAATTAATTAAACAAAAGAAACTATTATTTTTCTTAAAGGTGCAATAGGTGATGTGGGAAATGCTAACTTTAGTCTTCTAGCATTGAAAGCATACGATCCCACCCTCCCTGCAAATCGCCGCCCAAAGCCACGCCTCCTCCAAAACACATGAATGTGCACAGACCAGAAGCAAGACGAACAGAGACAACGTTATTGGAGTATTAAATTATCATGTGTCATTCACCGTTGTCAGTACAGTGAGGGGAGAAACAGAAGCGCTTGCTTGCATACATAAGTATGTGATTATGAAATGACTCCAGTTCAGAAGTTGACCTGTTGACAAAAAGAAAAGAATGCACTGCATTTCAGCTTTATTCATATACGATTTCAGGACATAGCGGCAACTCAGTCGAATCTCACTGAATTATCGGCATAGAGCAAAATCAGCGGTACATATAACTGTACTGTCAAACCTGAAATGTAGATACTTGCCACTTGTCGGTTCAGAGGGAAAGTTAGGTTGTTGCTGTTTGCCTGCCATTCTCGCTCTGTCTGCACAGTGTACGTGAAATGTGCTGATGAGTGATGACGTATGGGGCCCTATTTTAACAAACAACTGAGCGCATGGTCTGAAGCGCATGCCGCAGGTGCACTTAGTCCGAATCCACTTTTGCTAGTTTAACGACAGAAAAAACGGTCTGCGCGCCTGGCGCATGCTCCAAAAGGGTTGTACCTAGTCTCTTAATGAGTCATGGGCGTGTTTTGGAAGTAACGTGCAATAAACCAATCAGAGTCTCATCTTCCATTCCCTTTAAAAGCCAGTTGCGCTTGCACCATGGTGGAATTTGAGAGCGGAAATACTGAACGCTTCTCCAGAAAGGAATCCTTTTATTTTTAATATTCAAAAAAAAAATTTTTGTGCTGCTGCGCATCCCTGTGTGTGTAATAAGCAGATTGTACGCACATTGTGCATCCGCCTATAGGCACATATCACTAACACGCCCTTTAAATGACACAAAAAATACTGCGCTATTGACCAGGTTTTTGTTGGTCAATGGCACAGTCGTTTGCAGTTGCCTCAAAATAGCAAAGCGCCAACAATGCGCCTGAACACACCTCGTTTTCAGACCAGCACACCCATGCCCAATATTATCTGCCTGAAATACCGTAGGCTGCACTTTTAGGACCGCCGCAGTTTCAGGACTGCATTTCTAGGACCCTAGTTTTTTATGACAGCGCCATCTAGCCAACTGTACTCCAACAGAGGAGACCTGATTCAAACTTTTTCCACCTTATTTTTAACAACAACAGGCACGGCCATTTTAAACTTAATTACTTAAATTAGTTGAAATATTTCAACAGGGTTACCAACAGGTAGGTTTAGGGCTAGGGGTTGGTTAGGACAATATATAAATTAAACTGATTGCTAGGGTCCTAGAACTGTGGTCCTAGAAATGCGGTCCTGAAAATGCAGCCTCCGGGTTTGCGCCCATGGGTGAACAGATGGGCACGAGTGCATTTGCTATTTAAACAACGTGGCGCTGGACGTGAAAATGATAACTGCGTCGGGCTGAAACTAGCAAAAAACACTTGCGTCGTGCCTGGCGTCGCATTGCGCTGGGTGTATGATAGGGCCCATGATGTTGTAGTATGCAAACACACGTTGACTGACGTGCATTTCAATCGGACCGAATGCAATGATTGAATGAACATTTATATATTTATAAAAATACATTTAGACCTTTTAACATAGCGATTGCTATCAGGATATGAGGAGACTTTCAACCAGCATAACAGTGTTTCTGCAGAGAATCACCTATTGAACCTTAATTAATTTGTCATTCCAAAAGTTATAGGCCTACTAAACCGTAACACCATTTATTTGTTCTTCATGCCTATTCTGACAGAAAAATGATCTCCAAATTTGTTTTTCTCAGTCACTTTGTTACATTTCTCAAATCATTCTTAACATTTGCAAACCAGTAAGAGGATTTCTCAAAACAATTCGTACAAACATCACCACACAATACTGCAAAAGCCTGTAACTTGCTCAAAATCCTTATTTACATCAATGAACATATTAGTGCCATCAGAATGATAAGTCCTTGTGTCATTGTTCACAAACAAGACAGTCAAAATGTTTAGCCACGTTGTCAATATAACAGTGTACTCTGTCAGTGTTTTCAGATGTAAACTATTCTGGCTATGATTTTGATGACAATGATTGAAAAGCACAAGACTGCACTTTTTCAGTACAGCACATATACATTTTAACCGTACATTACTGTATATAGGATACTGATTGCAAAAGATTGGACAGGATTCACAGTTACGCTTTTACTGTTGGTCTGTCAACAAATTACAGTTATTGCGATATATACAGTAAAAGAAAAGGACAAGACTATACGTATACATGTGTTTGTGTGATATGTATCTGTATAAAGTGTATTTACTATATACTGTAAAATGCAAGTGTAATATGCTACTGTAATGTGAAGCATTACAGTAAGTACAGTATTAGAGTACAGTGCACATTGTTGAAATACATACTGTCTAAGAAATGCTTGAATGATTGAGGAAATGGTTGTTCTATTTGGACCTGCCTCATCCATTGTAAGGTCATGATTGAGAACATGGTCCACAATACTGGTCCTTATTTCATCAGAAACATGCCTATGTCTTTTGCCTTATCTACCTCTTCCTCTGTTTTGCCTCCCTACCCTTCCACCATGCATCCTTACTCCTCTTCTTCTTTCCGGCTGTTGACGCTGTTCATTTCCTTGTTATTCTTCCATTATAAGAAATTATAACTCTGTGTTTTGCTCTGTCTATATATGCTTTCCAAATGAAGATTCATGAAAGTTGTCATGAAGTTTTTTTTGGTTTAATTTGAATCAGAAAAGTAAGACTGATTACTTCTTGACTAATTTCTAGATGGTCAAATTAGTTCTTAATACACAGTCTTAACATAGTGGCTAAGTTTATGCAACTGGTCACTGGTTGATTATTGGTTGATCTAATGCTTTACATATTTCTTCAAGATTCACCTGTGCAATTCATCAATAAAGTCTAAAAGATATGTATAGAAAATATAATTGAGGCATTATGACAACTAGCTCAACCATTTTGCATTTAATGACTTATGCAGTGAACTAATGCCTAGATGTTTTTAGGGGTAAGACTATTCAGCAGAGAACCATTGCCACTTGTCACAATGTCCTGTTTAGTGTTCTTGGACTGTGTTCACTTCCTGTGTTTAGTTGCCTTGGTTTCCTTAGTTACCCTTGTTAGTCTCCATAGTGTTTAATCAGTCTCACCTCTGCCTTGTTATCTTCTTGTTAGCCTGTGTATATATACCCCTGTGCTTCAGCCCTTGTTTGTCGGTCATTGTCTTTACACATCAATGTAAAGCTGTTACATCTCTTGTGTTTCCTATGTCATCATGTTTGGATTATTTCCATCGGCTCCTTGTTTGGATTATCTTTGCGTTTGTGTTGATGGAATAAAGATTTTTGCTAAAGATCCTCACCTCTCCTCATCCCTGTTACACCTGTGACACCAATAAACTGAAATATGTTTAAGTTGAAGCACTAAAATTATTTACTGGAAGCAAATAAAAACTAAATGAACTAAAACCGAAATAAAAATAAATTAAACCAAATAGCAATATTAAAAAAAAGGACAAATAAAATGACAAAAGCATATAACGAATGTAATAATTCAAAATAGTAATAAAGCTAATAAAATGAAAATAAAAATAACAAAACTAAAATGAAATATCACTGCCATCTAGCTGTTCCATATCTCTCAGTACTGGAAGTGTGTGTGACTATATATATATATAAATACATCTCTGATAATTGCAGACACTATGGAGGTATATAATAATAATAAAAAATAATAAAAATTTATTATATGAATCATTATTATTCCATAAAACAACAATAATAATAATTGTTATTATATCATCATCATCATCTGAAATGTTTTATTATGTGTATTATTATATTAATGCTGTAAATATTACAAATCTAAGCCAACATATTGTACAAATTACACAAGTAATCACTAGGTGGATATTTTAAAATAATGTTAATAAAATATTAAAAACATTAAAAAAAAAACATGTTATACTGATCTATATGTCATTATTTGTATATATATATATATATATATATATATATATATATATATATATATATTATTTGTATATGTTTTGTAAACAAAAAAAAAAGATTCTGTTTTATTTTATCAGGAGGATTACAAGGAAAGGTAAGACACCTCAGCTGTTGAAAAGGGTACTTGATGTATTAGATGTATGATTGTTTTTTGAAACAAGATGCAGAATTTTGATTTTATTGTCTTATAGATTCAAGTGTTTTTGTGTGACTGCATACCCCTATTGTTATTTTTTTTTTTTTTAAAAATAAAGGAAAAAAAAGAGAAAGGAAAATGACAAGGAGATGACTTTTATTTTGAAAAATAAAGCCTTTTGGCGGAATTTTACAAATTCACAGTTTCTGACTTCCTATTATTATGGTGTTGTCAGTTACGCTGCTGTTTTATCAACAGATGCGTTACGTATTGTTCAGAAGGACTAATTAGACTATTAGGTAAAATAACAAAGGGTATTATTATAGGTAAGCAAAACGTTTTATTTATAAATGTATATATAGATAGCTAGCTGTAAATAAATAGCATCAGCAAATTTGGTTATCTAGCTCTAGTGTTTGGGTAACTGATGTATTCATTCATTCATTCATTCATTCATTCATTCATTCATTCATTCATTGAGCTTGCTCTCGTTTCTCAGTTGTGTCTGTTTCTGATTTCAGGTTCTGATTTCATCTGAAGTCATGAGTGAATTCAGAATTCATCATGATGTTAATGAACTCCTCGGGCTCCTTAATGTCCGCGGAGGAGATGGTGCTGAGGTCTACATTGATTTACTGCAGAAGAACAGGACTGCATATGTGACCACTACAGTATCTGCACACAGTGCTAAGGTGAATGTGTTTCATCTCCTGTTACACGTTTTCTGAATGCACTGACTAATTCACATTTTGTCTTACAGGTCAAAATGGCAGAACACTCCAAAACACCTGAAGACTTCTTGAGGAAATATGATGAACTGAAGTCAAAGAATGCACGCAACCTCGATCCACTGGTGTATCTGCTCTCCAAACTCTCTGAGGATAAAGAGGTATGTAATGAAACTTGTTATAAAATTCTAAACAAGAATATCTGAATCTTCCAAAAACCTGTCAAGAATATGTCTGGGTCACATAATTTCACCCCAAATGCAAAAGAAGAAAATAAGAAATAATATTCTGCAAGAAGATAAAACCTATTTTACGACCATTAAAGGGATAGTTCACCCAAAGATGAAAATTACCCCATGATTTACTCATGATACACTCAAGCCATCCTAGGTGTATATGACATTCTTCTTTCAGACGAATACAATTGGAGTTATATAAAAAAACGTCCTGGTTAATCCAAGCTTTATAATGGTAGTAAATGGCAGCCAAATTTTGAAGCCCAAAAAAGTGTATCCATCCATTATAAAAGTAATCCACACGGCTCCGGGGGGGGGGTTAATAAAGTCCTTATGAAGTGAATCGATGGGTTTGTGTAAGAAAAATATCCATATTTAAAGCTTCCGCCAGACCGCCTTTCCTTATTTAACTTACGCAGAAAGTGTAACGCCTCACGCAGTTCAAAACGCTTACGCTACGTCCGACGTCATACGTTGCGCCAATTACGCTTTCTTCGTAAGTTGAATACGGAAGGCGGTCTGGCTAGTCTTACTTTAAGTTAGGACCTAAAACCAGGCTTTTTTCTTTTGATATTGGGGTGTTGTGGAATTGTGACCTAGACATTTTTTCTAAGCCATGACTGCTTCTACTCTTCAGACTTTAAAGTTCCTGCAGCAGAATGCCAAGGAAAGATCAGAAATGTCTGCAAATGCAGCATCCAGCACCACCACGTCGTACAGCATTCCTGCAACCAGCAGCAAAATGTCCATGCAAGAACTGGAAGAATTGCGGAAAAAGCTGGGAAATGTCACATCCAGCTCCAGTGTGCCACAGGTAGTATGAGGAAACGCAAAGGTGATATTAATGCCCATTAATTTTGTACATTGCATCAGTTAACGATGGTTTTGTTTTCCTGCACAGTCTTCTGAAGTCATCCGAAAAATGCTAAGAGACAGACATAATAAGAAGAACCCCACTCAGCCGAACCCTGTGTTTCCAAACTGGGTGTATGACCGGCCTGCACTGATTGGGGATTTCATCACTAGCCCCACCCCTGTGGGAGATCCCGTGGTGGCTATTGGTATGTGACAGGCCTTTCCAAAATTAGAGCACTAGATGAATAGGGAACAGAGGTGGTGCAAGATCAATTTTATGAGAGATTATGTACACTTTTAATTTTATCTATACTTTAAGTATCACAGAAGAAACAGTAGATACTAAATCTGGTTATAGATGTGACTGATTTGTTAAAGATGGCATGAAACGGAAGTTGCAATCATTTTTTCTTCCCTATTGTGATGATCATCCAAGTGAAACTGGGCTGGACTTGATTTTGGCCATCTGGAATTGATTGGATCGTTTTCATTAGCTAATTGCTGTGATTTCTTTGCTCTGTTGTTCTTGAGGGCAATTTGTTTTGTAGACGGTATAAATCCATATACAGCATGGCCGTAACCACCATAGACATTGAGGGGGAAAAGTCCCCCCGAATAATTAGAAATGGCCAAATTGTCCCCCTCAATATTTGATATTCTTGATGCTGCTCTGCTGTACTCCATTACACACTGCTCCGTTTGTGGCTAGGATGACAAAATGAAAATGTTACATTTTTAGGTTGGTCTGCCTCAGCGGGCTAACAGCGCTCGTCACTGTCAGAATGAGTGAGATGGCCAATCAAATCAAAGAAGACAGTGGCTTACTGTTAGTGCGAATTCCAACGCAACACTTTAGTTATAGCAGTGAAAGAGTGCGTCGTAAGATGTAAGTAGCTAAACATTTTATATTTGACAACTGTTTTACGATAAAAACGTTCAGCGACCAACAGTAATATCAAGTGATGCAAAATACTTGACATTTCTATGAAATTTCACCATTTTGAATTGAAAATATGACATTATTTATGTAAATCATAACTGAATTTGACGTGACAAGAAACTTTTTGCATTTTTACATGTTAGGCAGACGAAAATATAAGTGAATGTGTGCATATTTAAAAAAAAAATATTATTTGCAAAAATGTTTACTTCATAACTACAATAGAACTGGAACTTTTACCGTATTTCTTTATTTCCTTAAATCCCTTTTAATCCTTTAATAATTGAATTCCTTTAAATAAACCAATAAAATCAGTCCCCACTATCTTGCTGCACATTCTGATTGTTACTAGGGTTGTGCCGATAGACATGCTGATATTGACATATCGTTGATTGGCTGAAGCCTTTGACAATATCAAGGTGATAATTGGCTAGTTTTCCCATTATTGTATTAAATTATTATTATTGTTATATTTATTATTATTATTATCAGGCTAATATTACTATCAAATTATTATTATTAGGACCTACAATTTATTTGCCTTCCCTAATTTTTTATAACGACATCACCACATAACCACACTTGCGACACCGACATGCACGTATGAGGATTGAGGACTCCTCAATGAAAATGTTTTTAAGGTTGTGTTCACACTTGTAGTTTGGTTCGCTTGGTTTGTTTGGCCTGCTTAGCATTCACATTCACCGAAACTAAAGATACCGAACCTAAAGGCACAGGGATATGTTCACAATGTGTTTGGTCGGCTTTTATGACGTATTGCCTATTTTGAGACTAAACTTATCGTATATCCAAAACAGTGCTGTGTGCTGGGCTAAAGGCTACATATGATGGTATTTTGACCAGTGTGTGGAGTCAAAACAGTGGCAGGAATCCCTCCATCACACACACAAATGATCTGCTGCGAGGAGATGTGGTTCTGATGCCTGTACCGAACTGTGATGGCAACATCACGACCATGACGAGAAAAAAAACAAGGATGCATGAGCATTCTGTCCTTTTTTAGGGTCTCATCTTCCTGTTTTTGGTTCGTTTACATGTCTTTGGACCGTGTTGCGTTTATATTTCATTCGAACCGCACCAGAGTTCATTTGGAAGTGGACCGAGACCCATCTTTTCAGCGTTTACACTTATTCAAATGAACCGCACTAACAGAGCAATCAGCTCTCATGTGTTTCAATTCAAGTCAAGCTTTATTGTCATTCCGCTACATGTAGGAAGATACAGTGGAACAAAATGTTGTGCCTCGCAGGACCACAGTGCAACATATTTAAACATAATATAACATACAACAATAATAATATAAACATACAACATAATTAGTGCCGGGCAATTGATTAATTGCGATTAATCACATCCAAAATAAAAGTTTGTCTTTACATAATATATGTGTGTGTACTGTGTATAATTATTATGTATATATAAATACACACTCCTTCATGTATATATTTAAGAAATATTTGCATGTATATACTGTATATATATTTATGTAATTTATCTTGTATATAAATATAAATATTTTATATATAAATATAACATATTTTTCTTAAATATATACATGCATGTGTGCGTATTTATATATACATAATAATTATACACAGTACACACGCATATATTATGTAAACACAAACTTTCATTTTTGATGCGATTAATCGATTGCCCAGCACTAAACATAACATACAACAGTAGAAGTAAAAACATGTATAAACCTATATGTAGCTAACCTACTGAGAGAGGTAGTCTAACTATACATATACCAGGGGTTTTCAAACTGGGGTCTGGGACCCCCAGGGGTCCTCCAGAAGGTTCTACGGGGTCCCCAGAAAATTTCAGAGAATAAAAAGACAAAGCAAAAATGGATAAAGTCTACCGAACATTCTAACGGTTTCATTTCTAAATGTTTCTCTCCTTTCTTGCCGTATACATACTTTCCAGAATTGTAGTATATGTTTGCTTTTGTATCTTTCTAGTGAGTTTTTCTCACTATAGTCCCCTTTATCTTGCTCACTGGGGTTGTAAGGCGGTATTCTTAACGCAGTACGTAAGCTGCTTACATACATTTATTGTGAAAGTTGCTTATACAAATCATTTTTAATTGAAAATGTTCTTCTTCAGGTTTATACCTCCAACATTAAGCAAAGCCGATTTAAGTTTGGAAACAATATGTTGTATTTATAATGTCACACTTACTACTTATTGTACAGTTTAAATGTTTTTTCATACATAAAAATATATAGATGGATTTTAGGAAGGGGGTCCCTCATAAAAGGTTCATCATATTTGGGGGTCCTTGGCATCATAAAGTTCGAAAACCCCTGACATATACTATAAATAGTTAACTATACAGGTACATAATCTAAGAAAAACTATACAAATACTTTACATAAATACTGTACATGAGATCTTATTGAGTCTTTGTAGCAGTTGCTGTTGACTTGTTGCTGGTAAAGAGGATTTATTGTCCCGCCTTTGCGGCAGTGCACGTGTCATCAGAGAAGAGATATCGTTGCACAAGGAGGGGAAGTTAATGTTTTTGATTAAAAATTACGAAGGCATATAAATTAAAAAAAAGTAATAAAGATGGGACCGGATTAATATTTAATAAACTAATAAAATAATTTATAATAAACACTGTAATATTCCATAAAAAATAAGAATTGTCAATTTGAATCGATTTCATGGTGACTTTAACAAGTTTAATTACAGGTACAATGCCGCTGGCTGCACAGGAACAAGCTCTGGTTGAGGACTTGCTTTTCGTGCTGATTGGTGTGGATGGGAGAGACATCACAGCTCAGCCTGTGCTTGGCAGACAGAGCCGCTCCTTCATAGTAGATCCTTCCCTTGACATGTCCGTCAAAGAGCTGGTCAACCGGATATTGCCGGTCGCATCTTGCTACTCCACTATCACACGGTCGGTGAACGATATTACGGTTAATAGTTATATTAGTCATGTGTTTACATTAATATTAACCCAGTTTTGTTAATAATGTCAGAGGATTTTATTGGCCTTCACACCATATGAATTCACACTATTAATTTGCATAATCCATGTCCAGCTTCACAGAGGAGAAGTCATCGTTTGAGTACGGTCAGGTGAATCACGCTCTGACTGCAGCCATGAGGACTCTGATGAAGGAATACCTCATCCTGGTGACACAGCTGGAGCATCTCCACAGACAGGGCACGCTCTCCCTGCAGAAGCTCTGGTTCTACATACAGCCCACCATGCGCACTTTGGAAATCCTGGCCTCCATTGGTAAAGCTTTCAACGTGTGGTTACTGTTAAAAGCGCAGCACTCAGCATTTTGGATGCGTCAACAAGAGTAATAAGTTCATTTTTACACTTTGAGCATGTTCTTGCTCATGTAATTTGCACATAAGTCATAATTTATTTTTATTGTTTATCGTTAATTTATTAGCTTTTGCAACAGCATTCTGGTCAGGACAAACTTTGATTTTGGCTTGAAAGCCTTATCTGAAAGTTTAAAATCAAGTTTAAAGTTTGATGGTTAGACATTCTAAATATAACATGATTTAGCATGGTGGTACCATGTTTTAGGATGTTGCTAGTATGTTCCTAACATGTTTTAGAATATTGTTAGCATGTTTCTAGCATGCTTTAACATTGTGATAGCATGTTTTAACACACTGTTAGCATGATTTAACATGCTTCTAAAATATTTTTTAGCATGGTGGTAACTTGTTTTAGGATGTTCCTAGCATGTTTTAGCACATTGCTAGCATGTTTCTAACCTGTTTTAGCACGTTGCTAGAATGATTTAACATTTTTCTTGCATGTTGCTAGCATGTTGCTAGAATGTGTCAGTACGTTGGTTTAGCACGTCACTACCATATTGTTAGCAAATTGCTAGCATGTTTTACCATGTTTCTAGCATGTTTCGGATGGATGGATGGATGGATGGATGGATGGATGGATAGATGTTATGAATGTTATAGTAGGCGCACTGACTAACCATTCTGAAGGTGCTTCGTAGCGGAGAGATGGATGGATAGATGGATAGATAAATGGACAGATAGATATATAGACAGTAATACAGATTACAGACAAATAACATAGTGTAAATAAATAGCATTGTTGACGTGCTTATGCTAATGCACTTTCTCCCTGGTCTCTTTCATGCAGCCACCTCTGTTGATAAGGGTGAATGTATGGGTGGCTCGACCCTCAGCCTGCTTCACGATCGTACATTCAATTACACCGGAGACAGCCAGGCACAAGAGCTCTGCCTCTATCTGACCAAAGCAGCCAGTGTCCCCTACTTTGAAATACTTGAGAAGTGGATCTATAGAGGCATCATTAAAGACCCATACAGGTATAATGTGACCCCTGACCAACAGAACTCCTTTTAAATTACAGTTTCTGAATTTGAATTGTAGCAAAGGATGCAGAATTATCATATTAATACATTTCACTTTTTTAGTATGAATTACTAATAAACATGTTATATATACAACATATGGGCCCTTTTCACATTTCTGGGGTTCTCAGAACCAGAAGTCATCATAGTTGAAGTCATAGTAGACTTTTTAGTGGTGAATAGAAACTACAAGAAACACTGAACAAAATTATAAACGCAACACTTTTGTTTTTGCCCCCATTTTTCATGAGCTGAACTCAAAGATCTAAGATTTTTTCTATGTACACAAAAGGCGTATTTCTCTCAAATATTGTTCACAAATCTGTCTAAATCTGTGTTAGTGAGCACTTCTCCTTTGCTGAGATAATCCATCCACCTCACAGGTGTGGCATATCAAGATGCTGATTAGACAGCATGATTATTGCACAGGTGTGCCTTAGGCCGGCCTCAATAAAAGGCCATTCTAAAATGTGCAGTTTTATCACACAGCACAATGCCACAGATGTCGCAAGTTTTGAGGGAGCATGCAATTGGCATGCCGACTGCAGGAATGTCCACCAGAGCTGTTGCCTGTGAATTGAATGTTCATTTCTCTACCATAAGCCGTCTCCAAAGGCGTTTCAGAGAATTTGGCAGTAGATCCAACCTGCCTCACAACCGCAGACCACCTGTAACCACACCAGCCCAGGACCTCCACATCCAGAATCTTTACCTCCAAGATCGTCTGAGACTAGCCACCCGGACAGCTGCGGCAACAATCAGTTTGCATAACCAAAGAATTTCTACACAAACTGTCAGAAACCGTCTCAGGGAAGCTCATCTGCATGCTCGTCGTCCTCATCGGGGTCTCGACCTGACTGTAGTTCGTCGTCGTAACCGACTTGAGTGGGCAAATGCTCACATTCGATGGCGTCTGGCACTTTGGAGATGTGTTCTCTTCACGGATGAATCCCGGTTTTCACTGTACAGGGCAGATGGCAGACAGCATGTATGGCGTTGTGTAGGTGAGCGGTTTGCTGATGTCAACGTTGTGGATCGAGAGGTCCATGGTGGTGGTGGGGTTATGGTATGGGCAGGCGTATGTTATGGACAACGAACACAGGTGCATTTTATTGATGGCATTTTGAATGCACAGAGGTACCGTGACGAGATCCTGAGGCCCATTGTTGTGTCATTCATCCACGACCATCACCTCATGTTGCAGCATGATAATGCACGGCCCCAGGTTGCAAGGATCTGTACACAATTCCTGGAAGCTGAAAACATCCCAGTTCTTGCATGGCCAGCATACTCACTGGACATTGAGCATGTTTGAGATGCTCTGGATCGGCGTATACGACAGCGTGTTCCAGTTACTGCCAATGTCCAGCAACTTCGCACAGCCATTGAAGAGGAGTGGACCAACATTCCACAGGCCACAATCAGAGGTGGACAGTAGTGAAGTATTTTTACTTTCTACTCAAGTAAATTTTTCAAGTATGTATTTTATCAGTGTTTTTCTTTGGAAAACTTTTACTTCACTACATTCCAAAGCATAATTTATAATGTCATACTTTTTACTGCACTACATTTCATAAATAAAAGTTGTTGTTTTTTTACCTATAATACTTAATTACATTAAAAATATAGTACTTTCTTACTTGTACTCAAGTAAAATTTTAATTACTTTTACTTGAGTAAAAGTATACAATACTACATTTTTAATGTAATTAAGTATTAAATGATATTCAGTATGAAACATAGTGCAGTAAAAAATACAATATTATGTTTTGGAATGTTGTGAAGTAAACACTTTCCAAAGAAGAACACTGATAAAGTACATATACTTGAAAAATAAAATTACTTGGAAAGTAAAAATACTTCTCTACTGTCCGCCTCTGGCCACAATCAACAACCTGATCAACTCTATGTGAAGGAGATGTGTTGCACTGCGTGAGGCAAATGGTGGTCACACCAGATACTGACTGGTTTTCGGACCCCCCCAATACAGTAAAACTGCACATTTTGGCCAGCCTAAGGCACACCTGTGCAATAATCATGCTGTCTAATCAGCATCTTAATATGCCACACCTGTGAGGTGGATGGATTATCTCGGCAAAGGAGAAGTGCTCACTAACACAGATTTAGACAGATTTGTGAACAATATTTGAGAGAAATAGGTCTTTTGTGTACATAGAAAAAGTCTTAGATCTTTGAGTTCAGCTCATGAAAAATGGGGGAAAAAACAAAAGTGTTGCGTTTATAATTTTGTTCAGTGTATATATATTTTTACATTCGCAGTGATTCCGTGACTTTCCAATATAGGTTAAAAAATATATAGAGAGATTGATTATGTTGGTCAGAAGAGAGAAAGATGTCAAACTGTTACTCCCTCAGCCGTTGTGTTAGAAACACAGCGTTAACTAGTTTTCTGAAATGTAATGCCAAGGTAATATAACAAAGTATAGTGTTATAAATGTACATTACATTTAAAAAAAAAAAATGAAAATGTATATAAAAAAACTTTGCTAGAATTACGATGTTAATAACTGTGAAAACACGTCATCAGTCTGTGAAAAGAGTTCATTGAGTCTTTCCAGAAACATTAGAGGACAATAGTAATATATGCTAAGAAATGCTACCTATTGAAATTTGTATTTATTTTATATTTCATGTGTATATATATTGAAATACACAAACACACACACACACACAATAATATATTATATTATATTATATAATATTATAATAATTAGATTAAAGGCAAATTTGAGATCTGTTTTGATGCTTTTACTTCCTGTCATCCCATTTTTTTCAAATTCCAATTCAGCATCCTGTAGTTCTTGGCCAATTCAAATCAGATTGACACTCATGGCTTGAAAGGCAGCCAGTTCTTAAATTTTGCTGACCATGAAAAAACATTTGAGTGGAGCACATCAATACCACATTAAATTGAGTAAAATAAACCTCATCACATACTATGTTTTTTTTAATTTTATTTTTTATAGTGAATTCATGGTTGAGGAGCATGAGCTGCAAAAAGAGAAGATTCAGGAGGATTATAATGACAAGTACTGGGATCAGAGATACACTATCGTCCAGCACAGGATCCCATCATTCCTTCAGAAAATGGCAGATAAGATATTAAACACAGGTGAGGCATTTTTATATACAAAGCATTAGCTCAGTTCCAAAACTTAACTAGACAGCATTTTAAGACATTAATAGAAGGCAGGTGCCTATGTAGGTAGTATACAGCATAAGATTTGTGTCTACTAGAAAGCAGTTCTGGAACAATGATATGAATGTCAAAAACATTCTAACATTTTCTAATGGTTACAATGCCCAGCTGAAAAGAATAGAGTGACTAAATGCATTTTTTTCATAAACAGTCCTAACTTCTTTCTTATTTCAGGCAAGTATCTGAATGTTGTGCGAGAGTGTGGCCGTGACGTTACCTGTCCAGATGCCAAAGAGGTTCTCTACACACTTAAAGAGAGAGCATATGTGGAGCAGATCGAAAAAGCATATTACTATGCCAGCAAGGTTCTGCTTGACTTCCTGATGGAGGAAAAGGAGCTTGTTTCACGCCTGAGGTAAAACTTGAAGTTTTCTACAGTCATGTCAAATCAGGTCAAGTGTATTTGTACAGTATATCACTTTTAACAATACACATATCATTTCAAGGTAGTTTTATAGAAAATGTGTCTTTAGACCCTAGTGAACAGGAAATAAAACATGAGATTAGATTTAGATTTCCAAAAGGATTTATGGGGAACAGAGAAATGTAAGACGTTGGACCTAATAAGATGCTGAACAACAGCCAATAACAAAACAATTTGTTTTCAAAAAGTGCACATAACATGGTAATGGTTCTTGGCCCATTTTATACCCGTATTGTTCCGAATATAAGACGAATATAAGTTTAACTGAGATTTCTTATCCCGTGCGAATTGGCCATTAATATTACAGACGTCCTATGGTAAAATTACATTACTCCATCTACCCTTGTAAAACTAATCCTGTCCGAATAGGGATTTAGGTAATAAAAACATATCGGTACATTATGTAAGGTCTTTATACACCACTGAAAACATAGTTATGTATATTAAATTGCATTTCTGTCAATAGATCCTCATAAATACTACACACTGCACCTTTTAAATGATGGACAGATTTAATTTAGGCTTTTAATATACATAAACATTGATCATCACCAAATATGGGCAACTGCAGCTCAACTGTACTTGCTCAAGAACAAACCTCATTGATTCTCGCACATCAAGCTAACACATTTGAGCTTCAGTTTACCATATTTGATATGTTCATCATATAAAACAATTTGGTCTCTTCAGAAGATTTGGATTAAACCAGGATTTATTTTACAATTTACTTTATTTATTTTATTTGTTATATTCACTTTTTGAATCGTCAAAGTTTTGGTTACATGACCTTTAAATGGCAGGCTTCATTAAAAATATCTTCATTTGTGTTTTAAAGAAGAACGAAAGCCTTATGGTTTATGGTATGTTTTGCTTCGACAATGCAAAAAAAGTAGTGTTGACTCTTTATTGTCTTATATTTTGCTGTGTAAATATTTTTCTCATGCATACATTTCACAAGCTCACAAAATAACTGTTTTGTTCTTTGATTTGTTAATCTGTAGTGTAATCTGTTTCTAAAGCCCAAAGTATACTTCTTTTTTTACACGTACACGCACAGTCAAATGCATACCCTTTCTAATTATACTCCATTTGATAGTGTGCGTGAACACAGGCAGTGGACGTGCAATAGAATATTTTCTTGTACATTGTCTGCGCTATTTCTCTCCAAAAGTTGTGAGTGCTAAAAATGTCTTTGAACTCATTTAAACTAGAGTTGGGGGTATATCTGAAATCCTTCACACAAATGGTTGTGTGCGGGCATCGGTTGTTGTTGCCATCTCCAGTAGTATGTTGTTGTCTGCTCCGTTTATTTTGTTACTTTGAAACAAACTAATTACTTAGTGCAAAAAAAAAATTCAAGGTACACATGCAAGCTGCGCATATAGAGCGATTTAGAAAAATCAGGTTGTGCACCTACAATACGCACATACCGTAGCGCAGTGGATCTCAACTGGTTTGGTCACCTGACCCACATTTTCCCATGGTCATTATGCCGTGACTCAAATTTTTAGGAATTTGAACCAATATTAACCAAACACATAAGTGCTGTCCCACTTTACTTAATATACACATAAATTGTAAGAATATCAGTAACACCGATGAATGAACTATTAAATAGCAATCCCAAACTAGTTTTTGTTAATGCAGTAAAGTTACTAAGTTGGAGTTGAAGAGTGTGTGCTGTGAGCACAATATATCTGTCAGGACAGGTAAGTTTGTTTTTACACTGACATATAGCCTGACAACATCTCATCTGACAGCAGATACTGAATTAGGAGTTTTTCACAGACACTCTTTACTTAAACTGCGTCTGACAGAAGAGTCAACAGTATTTCAACGACTGTATTTCAAAATAAAAGCCTCACTTTAGTAAAACATAAAAAAAACAAAACAATACTGACTACACACTCTGTGACCCACTCAAAACGGGTCAGGACCATGAGAAACATGTATACACGCAAAAACCAAAGTATACTTTGGGCGTAAGACGAGAAACAGATTATTTAGTATTGTTTAATAGTTGTGAACTGAATATCTCAGTATCACCTCATTTCTTACATTTGTGGTGCAGGTCAATCAAGCATTACTTCTTAATGGATAAAGGAGACTTTTTCGTGCATTTTATGGACCTGACGGAGGAGGAACTGAAGAAGCAGGTTGATGACATCATTCCTCCGCGGTTGGAGGCTCTGCTGGAGCTGGCCCTGAGGATGAGCACTGCCAACACAGACCCCTTCAAAGACGATTTAAAGGTTGAATGCTTATCCGTGTTCTCAACAATTACTTCAAAAGTAGCACTTTGTAATACATATATTTGTCAGTCTGTGCATTCTACCATTCTACATAACAGTGTGGATTTCAGGTGATGAGCAATTTTGATATCGCAGTGGAAATCCAAATGAACAGCAAATTGTAGTTCGGTTTTCGGTTTTCGGTGCTCGGTGCGCTGACCAATGTGGCAATTATCCTTAAATCGCACTGTGTCCTAACCAGATGTGATGCAACAAGATTCCAGCCACAAACAATTTGTCTGTCAACACTAAATGTGAAAAAGGGGCATAGCCTGACACAAGAAACTACAGCTGCACGAGTAATCAAAATAAAACCGAAATCGTGATATGGCTTAGCTCAGTTGTCAAATTGCAAAGGCTGTCATTTAATTAAATAAATATATATGCATTGCATGTTTCAGAGTGAAGCGTGGCACTGTGTTCTTGTATGTGAGCAGCTCTTTATCCGCTGGTGTTTGTAGCGTCTCAGAGCGGCTCCATCTCTGCATCTGCTCTGAGTTTGGTTCACTTTAACATACATTTGGGAACGTAACATGCGCCAACCATCTGAAAATGAAAATGAAGAAATTAAGACAGCCATAGATATTTGTATTGTAATTTTACAGTTGTAATGCCAAATAAAATTATTATATTATTTTTCTTAAATACTCATTTTTATTTTACTGAGAGTGAAATATTACAATAGTAATATTGTATTATTTTGTTTTCATTTAAATTTTTACTTAGTGATAATAATAATATCATTCCTACAAGAAACCACAGAAAAAAATCCAAATAAAAAAGTAAATGACATCTGGCAATTTAACACGTTTCTTTAAAAGAGGTTGTCATCACCCATGGTTGTATTATTTGGATGGATGGTTGAGTTTCTTCTTGGAAAATGGCGACTGGAAAATGACCTGCAAGTGCCCAAAAATAGGCAACAGGGCATAGTTTACATTGCATTATTTAACATAATTGTTCTCTTCCAGATTGACCTGATGCCCCATGATGTCATCACCCAGCTGTTACGTGTTCTTGCTATAGATACCAAGCAAGAGAAAGCCATCATTAATGCAGAGCCTACAGAGGTGTCACTTAGCGGCCTGGAGGCTTTCTCCTTTGACTATATCGTCAAGTGGCCACTTTCACTCATAATCAACAGGTAGGAGCCTACTCTGACTTCCTATATGGCTGTATAACTTTTATTTCAAGCAACTTCAGTTTGTGATTATAGCTGTGGCCCTGTGCTTTTTAAAGGAACTGTTTTGTCATTTACCCTTCATGTGTTGTTCCAAACATGTATTCCATGCAGTTAAGTTGTGGTCACAATTACCGTTGTTAGGTGAATTGTCGCTGGGTGAAATCCAGTCATTTCGATAAGAATCCACGGGATTGGAAATGTTTCACGTTACACGCTTTGCAATCGTAAATGTTGTGATGAGAAATGTCGCACGTTACACACTATGCGATTGGAAATGTTGCAATCAGAAATATTGCACATTACACTTTGCAATCAGAAATGTCGCACATTACACTGCGCGATCGGAAATGTTTCATTCCTATGTACATTTAACCAGTGGGGCAGAAATATTTTTCCACATAGATGTTGCAATAGGTTCAAGTAATGTGAATTTGCTGTTTTGATCAACAGAAAGCTGCTTGGTTTGAAAGTGACTTCTGTGTGAGCTGTGCTTCATACATCGCAACACTATTGACAATAAACGATGGACCTTTTTTGGCAAAATTTCACCAAAAATTCACTAATGTGACTGCACCTTTACAATGAACTACTCCTTTAACATGATGCTCTGTTGTACAGGAAAGCCCTGACAAGATACCAGATGCTCTTCAGGCACATGTTCTACTGCAAGCATGTGGAAAGGCTGCTCTGTAATGTGTGGATCAGCAATAAAACAGCTAAGCAATATTCACTTCACTCTGCTAAGTGGTGAGACTACATGTATTTAGTTTTTGACTTTGAACTTTGAGATCAAGTGAGCATCCTATTAAGTAGCTTTTGTTGATTGTAGGTTTGCTGCTGCCTTTGCATTAAGACAACGGATGCTCAACTTTGTTCAGAACATTCAGTACTACATGATGTTTGAGGTTATGGAGCCCACGTGGCACATCATGGAGAACAACCTGAAGTCTGTGAGTCAATGAAATAAAAACCAGCTCTATCTATCTATCTATCTATCTATCTATCTATCTATCTATCTATCTATCTATCTATCTATCTGTCTATCTGTCTATCTATCTGTTTTTATATATATATAATCATAATGTTATGCCTGATCTGTGTGTGTATATATATATATATGTGTGTGTGTATATATATATATATATATATATATATATATATATATATATATATATATATACGTGTGTGTGTGTGTGTATGTATGTATGTATATATATACACTCACCTAAAGGATTATTAGGAACACCATACTAATACTGTGTTTGACCCCCTTTCGCCTTCAGAACTGCCTTAATTCTACGTGGCATTGATTCAACAAGGTGCTGAAAGCATTCTTTAGAAATGTTGGCCCATATTGATAGGATAGCATCTTGCAGTTGATGGAGATTTGTGGGATGCACATCCAGGGCACGAAGCTCCCGTTCCACCACATCCCAAAGATGCTCTATTGGGTTGAGATCTGGTGACTGTGGGGGCCATTTTAGTACAGTGAACTCATTGTCATGTTCAAGAAACCAATTTGAAATGATTCGAGCTTTGTGACATGGTGCATTATCCTGCTGGAAGTAGCCATCAGAGGATGAGTACATGGTGGTCATAAAGGGATGGACATGGTCAGAAACAATGCTCAGGTAGGCCGTGGCATTTAAACGATGCCCAATTGGCACTAAGGGGCCTAAAGTGTGCCAAGAAAACATCCCCCACACCATTACACCACCACCACCACCACCAGCCTGCACAGTGGTAACAAGGCATGATGGATCCATGTTCTCATTCTGTTTACGCCAAATTCTGACTCTACCATCTGAATGTCTCAACAGAAATCGAGACTCATCAGACCAGGCAACATTTTTCCAGTCTTCAACTGTCCAATTTTGGTGAGCTCGTGCAAATTTGTAGTGGAGATGAGTGGTACCCGGTGGGGTCTTCTGCTGTTGTAGCCCATCCGCCTCAAGGTTGTGCGTGTTGTGGCTTCACAAATGCTTTGCTGCATACCTCGGTTGTAACGAGTGGTTATTTCAGTCAAAGTTGCTCTTCTATCAGCTTGAATCAGTCGGCCCATTCTCCTCTGACCTCTAGCATCAACAAGGCATTTTCGCCCACAGGACTGCCGCATACTGGATGTTTTTCCCTTTTCACACCATTCTTTGTAAACTCTAAAAATGGTTGTGCGTGAAAATCCCAGTAACTGAGCAGATTGTGAAATACTCAGACCGGCCCGTCTGGCACCAACAACCATGCCACGCTCAAAATTGCTTAAATCACCTTTCTTTCCCATTCTGACATTCAGTTTGGAGTTCAGGAGATTGTCTTGACCAGGACCACACCCCTAAATGCATTGAAGCAACTGCCATGTGATTGGTTGATTAGATAATTGCATTAATGAGAAATTGAACAGATGTTCCTAATAATCCTTTAGGTGAGTGTATATATATATATATATATATATATATATGTATGTGTGTGTGTGTGTGTATATATATATATATATATATATATATATATATATATATATATATATATATATATATATATATATATATATATATATATATTATACAGTGGGGAGAACAAGTATTTGATACACTGCCGATTTTGCAGATTTGCCCACTTACAAAGCATGTAGAAGTCTGTAATTTTTATCATAGGTACTCTTCAACTGTGAGTGACGGAATCTAAAAATCCAGAAAATCACATTGTATGATTTTTAAGTAATTCATTTGCATTTTATTGCATGACATAAGTATTTGATACATCAGAAAAGCAGAACTTAATATTTGGTACAGAAACCTTTGTTTGCAATTACAGAGATCATACGTTTGTAGTTCTTGACCAGGTTTGCACACACTGCAGCAGGGATTTTGGCCCACTCCTCCATACAGACCTTCTCCAGATCCTTCAGGTTTCTGGGCTGTCGCTGGGCAATACGGACTTTCAGCTCCCTCCAAAGATTTTCTATTGGGTTCAGGTCTGGAGACTGGCTAGACCACTCCAGGACCTTGAGATGCTTCTTACGGAGTCACTCCTTAGTTGCCCTGGCTGTGTGTTTCAGGTCGTTGTCATGCTGGAAGACCCAGCCACGACCCATCTTCAATGCTCTTACTGAGGGAAGGAGGTTGTTGGCCAATATCTCACGATACATGGCCCCATCCATCCTCCCCTCAATACGGTGCAGTCGTCCTGTCCCCTTTGCAGAAAAGCATCCCCAAAGAATGATGTTTCCACCTCCATGCTTCACGGCTGGAATGGTGTTCTTGGGGTTGTACTCATCCTTCTTCTTCCTCCAAACACGGCGAGTGGAGTTTAGACCAAAAAGCTCTATTTTTGTCTCATCAGACCACATGACCTTCTCCCATTCCTCCTCTGGATCATCCAGATGGTCATTGGCAAACTTCAGACGGGCCTGGACATGCGCTAGCTTGACCAGGGGGACCTTGCGTGCGCTGCAGGATTTTATTCCATGACGGCGTAGTGTGTTACTAATGGTTTTCTTTAAGACTGTGGTCCCAGCTCTCTTCAGGTCATTGACCAGGTCCTGCCGTGTAGTTCTGGGCTGATCCCTCACCTTCCTTATGGTCATTGATGCCCCACGAGGTGAGATCTTGCATGGTGCCCCAGACCGAGGGAGATTGACCGTCATCTTGAACTTCTTCCATTTTCTAATAATTGCACCAACAGTTGTTGCCTTCTCACCAAGCTGCTTGCCTATTGTCCTGTAGCCCATCCCAGCCTTGTGCATGTCTACAATTTTATCCCTGATGTCCTTACACAGCTCTCTGGTCTTGGCCATTGTGGAGAGGTTGGAGTCTGTTTGATTGAGTGTGTGGACAGGTGTCTTGTATACAGGTAACGAGTTCAAACAGGTGCAGTTAATACAGTTAATGAGTGGAGAACAGGAGGGCTTCTTAAAGAAAAACTAACAGGTCTGTGAGAGCTGGAATTCTTACTGGTTGGTAGGTGATCAAATACTTATGTCATGCAATAAAATGCAAATTATTTTTTTTATTAATAATTAATAATTAATAATTTAAAAATCATACAATGTGATTTTCTGGATTTTTGTTTTAGATTCCGTCTCTCACAGTTGAAGTGTACCTATGATAATATATATATATATATACACACACACACCGATCAGGCATAACATTATGACCACTGACAGGTGAAGTGAACAACACTGATTATCTCTTCATCACGGCACCTGTTAGTGGGTGGGAAGTTGATGTGTTAGAAGCAGGGCAAAAAAATGGGGAAGTGTAAGGGTTTGAGCGAGTTTGACATGGGCTAAATTGTGATGGCTAGACGACTGGGTCAGAGCATCTCCAAAACAGCAGCTCTTGTGGGGTGTTCCCGGTCTGCAGTGGTCAGTATCTATCAAAAGTGGTCCAAGGAAGGAACAGTGGTGAACCGGCAACAGGGTCATGGACAGCCAAGGCTCATTGATGCACGTGGGTAGCGAAGGCTGAGTGAAGGTGTGGTCCGATCAAACAGACGAGCTACTGTAGCTCAAATTGCTCAAGAAGTTAATGCTGGTTCTGATAGAAAGGTGTCAGAATACACAGTGCATCGCAGTTTGTTGCGTATGGGGCTGCATAGCCGCAGACCAGTCTGGGTACCCATGCTGACCCCTGTCCACTGCCAAACATCAACTTTGAGGACAAAATGTTCACTTGCTGCCTAATATATCCCACCCACTAATAGGTGCCGTGATGAAAAGATAATCAGTGTTATTAATTTTACCTGTCAAACCCAGCTCTGTCTATCTATCTTTACCTCAAACCCTTACGCTTGCCCATTTTTTTGCCCTGCTTCTAACACATCAACTTCCCACCCACTAATAGGTGCCGTGATGAAGAGATAATCAGTGTTGTTCACTTCACCTGTCAGTGGTCATAATGTTATGCCTGATCAGTATATATATGTATATAGAGAGAAAGACTTTAGTGGTTAGAATTTAAAGAGCACCATGATCATGGGTATCTCAAATAATGGTAATCAGGCTATGTAATCATCGTGATAGGTCTGGCTGAGCACAGAAGTTTAAATTAATTCAAAGTGTGTGCTTAATTTGCTTGTCTTTTGTAGGCCTCCAACATTGACGACGTGCTGTGTCATCACACCAGTTTCCTGGATAACTGTCTGAAGGACTGTATGCTCACCAATCCTGAGTTGCTTCGGATCTTCTCCAAGCTCATGTCTGTCTGTGTCATGTTCACTAACTGCATGCAGGTAAAAATGCAGACATTATGGAGAGAGAACTAAAAGTACTAAAAACCTGTTAGCAAATATACTGCCGTTCAAATGTTTGCAGTCAGTAAGATTTTTTAAATGTTTTTGAAAGTCTCTTATGCCTACCATGGCTCTATTGATCAAAAATACAGTAAATATTGTGAAATATTATTACAATTTAAAATAATTGTTTTCTATTTTAATACATTTTAAAATGTAATTTATTCCTGTGATGGCTAAGCTGAATTTTCAGCATCATTACTCCAGTCTTCAGTGTCACATGATCCTTCAGAGATAATTTTAATAAGATGATTTGGTGCTGAAAAACATTTAATTTAAAAACAATCTATTATTAGCAACGTTTAAAATAATAGTGCTGCTTAATGTTTTTGTGGTATCAGTAATACATTTGTATTTGCTGAATAGAAAGTTCAAAACAACATTTACTTAGAGAAATATCAATCTTTTGTAACATTTATAAATCTTTACTGTCACTTTTGATCATGTGTTCTTGCTTAATAAAAAAAGTATTAATTAAAAAAATAAATAAATAATCTTACTGACCCCAAACTTTTGAATAGTAATGTACATAATTCAAATTTTGTTTTAATATTTTATATTTAATTATGTAGTTTATTATTTATTAAATTTGCTATTATTTTCATAATGAAAGTTCTCTTTATTGTCAGGATGATGCTGGAGATTTCATGTTGATTTTTTTGCAGAGGTTCACTCAGAGCATGAGGATAGACAGCGAGATGAAGGCTGAACGGACAGAAGAGGCAGAGAAAAAAAGACTGGCCTCTAAAGTGAGTCACTGGCATTAAATCAGTTATTCTACCGAAAATAAAAAGGCTTTTTAAAAACTGTGTCATCACTCACACCATAATCTGCCAAAAGATAATAAACTACAAACAGATTATTCTATTTTATGTAATCCATTTGTCTTTATCTCAGTTCTTAGCTGAGCATGTGGATGCCCTCCAGTCTGACTCAGGGTTTGAGGGGACCATCAGCAAGTTTGACAGTAACTTCAGCACTTTATTGCTGGATCTTTTGGATAAGCTCAGCATTTACAGCACCAATGACTGTGAACACAGCATGATCAACATCATCTACAGGTGGGTTGTGGAAGGAACCTTTCAGTAAATCTTCCCTCAGTGCATGTATCTGTGCTTACTGATTTAACCTGGCCTTAAAGGGATAGTTCACCCAAAAATGAGAATTCTGTCATTAATCATGTCGTTCCAAACCCGTAAGACATTCGTTCATCTTCGGAACACAAATGAAGATCTTTTTGATGGAATCGGAGAGCTTTCTGTTCCTCCATTGACAGCTACGCAACTGACACTTTGATGCTTCAAAATGTTCATAATGAGATCGTAAAACTAATCTATATGTATCAAGCAAATTAATTAAAGAGACTCGATCGCTTTATATGATGAACAGATTGAATTTAGGCTTTTGTTCACATGTAAACCATCAACACACAGCAGTTGTGGTAAACGGAAGCTCAAACATGTTTGCTTGACGGCGAGAACCAATGAGGTTCATTCTAGTGTTACGCAGCATGTTTGAGCTTCAGAAGAACCAATGAGGTTCATTCTAGTGTTACGCAGCACGTTTGAGCTTCAGAAGAACCAATGAGGTTCATTCTAGTGTTACGCAGCACGTTTGAGCTTCTGCAAGAACCAATGAGATTCATTCTAGTGTTACGCAGCATGTTTGAGCTTCAGAAAAACCAATGAGGTTCATTCTAGTGTTACGCAGCACGTTTGAGCTTCTGCAAGAACCAATGAGGTTCATTCTTGTGTTATGCAGCACGTTTGAGCTTCAGAAGAACCATTGATGTTCGTTCTCGTGTTATGCAGCACGTTTGAGCTTCTGCAAGAACCAATGAGGTTCATTCTTGTGTTACGCAGCATGTTTGAGCTTCTGCAAGAACCAGTGAGGTTCATTCTTGTGTTATGCAGCACGTTTGAGCTTCAGAAGAACCAATGAGGTTTGTTCTCACGCATCAAGCAGGTTCGGTTGAGCTTCTGTTTATGTTCGCTGATCAATGTTTATGTGTGAAAAAAAAGTCAAAATTCAATCTGTTCATCATATAAAGCAATCAAGTCTCTTCAGAAAATTTGGACTAAGCCGTTCAATTCATATGGATTCGTTTTACGATCTCTTTATGAACTTTTTAAGCGTCAAAGTGGTAGTTGCGTGGACAGTGGAGGGACAGAAAGCTTTTTTGATTTCATCAAAAAGATCTTCATTTGTGTTCCGAAGATGAACGAAAGTCTTACGGGTTTGAAACAACATGAGGGTAGAGTAAATAATGACAGAATTTTCATTTTTGGGTGAACTAACCCTTTAATAGTGACAATAGAAATGTGTAGCACAAGCTTTTGAAATGTCTTACTTTTGAGGATCTTATATAATCCTCATTTAAATCCTCATTTAAAGTCTTAGAGGTGCTATGAATAATGAGATTTTTTTATAGGCTGGACTTCAATGGCTTTTACACAGAGAGACTGGAGCGAATGGCCATTGAAAGGAGCCAGAAGACTGCTGCATAGCATTGCCCATTATAAAAATCAGCTGTGTTTTCAGTGTTCAGTGTGCTGATATTGCCTATTTTTACACTTAAATATATGTAGTACTATTAAGTGGTGCTGTAACAAAGCACTTAAGAATTTCTTCTCTCTATTGGAAATGTATTTAATGGTCTTATACAAATTTCACCTGACTGAAAACCCAATATAATAAAGTAAAAATGTAGCTTTGTCTTCTGTTCTTTATCTGTATTTCTCTGCCTCTCATTCTACACCCAGATATATTACTTTCATAAACTTATTTTCACCAACAAGAGAAGGTGGAGCCACAGTGTGCTCATAGTATTTAGAATATGTCTCTGACAATCCAGACTAAGTATTGGATGATCCATTCCAGATACAAACTTTTCCAAATTACCAGTGCTCAAAATGGGACTAAATGTTGGTTACTATGTAAAGAACAGCATAAATAGTTTGACAGCTGTTTCTTTATTGTACTTTAAGGCTTAATTGATAGCCTATTTCTACTTTATCTAATTAATCAATGTAACAGGTCAATGAAGTGTGAACTATACATGTGTATATACAATAGTTGCATTATTTTACCAGTTTTAAATTTTATACATTTTGTTCCTGAAATCTACCCTTGGATCAGCATAATCTTAATCTTGATTTTTGGATCAAACCTATCCCAATTCTACTAAAAAGTTTTGAACAACAACACATGCTGAAGGCTTGATCCAGATCAACACCAAGTCCGGATTACGTGATCTATTCCGATTTCAGAATTATTATTATTATTATTATTATTTTCTGAACAACCCATTTTCAGGATTTGATCCATACCGAAATCCAATCAAATTTATTTTGGACAAATTGGTTGAGTGGATTATTCGGTTATTATAACACGCATTAGTAGCGGTGATTTTTTTTCTGCAGTTTAAATGACATCTTAATGCCAGTAATTGGCATCTTTGGCATCTGACCGCGCACACAACCACAAGCGGAGTGATACAGACAGTTAAGAAGTGCTCCGCCTACATGGGACGCAGCTCGGCCAATCAAAATCGAGGACCGGAACTAAAAGCTACTGTTTGAAGAAGGGATGCCAAGTTGCCAACAGGCCGCACAAAAAGCTCCTCAAGTGTGCAGATTCTGAACCCATGCTCCCTGAAGGTTGTAGGAGAATGAATGATGTCCAATTACTTAATCATAATGACATACAACACCCCCAAATTCTTAACAATATGCCAGTATGTTCTTTCGATGAGCACAACACTATGTTGATCTAGGTGATTCGTGCAATGCACCGCTAGGTGGCGCTTGTGACTCATCTCTTAAACTTCATAATGACTGAGATTAGTAATTTTACGTGTATTTGGGCAAGCATGCAGGCAATATTCTTAATGATATATCAAAAAGTATTTCATAATTTAAAACCAATATTTGAGCATCACTTCCGCAAATATAAGTGAACTTGAACAGGTAGGCAGTCTGCCACATCGTGTCAGTGAAAGTCCACACCCTTTATAAACTCTCAAATGGATGAGGGCACTGCAATGAGCTCACATTCTCACATACACAGAGAGACATCATTATGAAAGTGCACTGAATGAAAGTCTGTTGTGTTTTTTACTGTCATGTTGCGCGTGGCAGTGGAGTCTGCAGCGGGTTTGCCCAAGAAGAAACTGGGCAGCCCAGACCCCGTCACATCTGTGGTGTTTAAAGGTAAGAAATCCTCTTTTGTTTCATATGTAGCCATTAAACTGCAAAAAAAGATAACGGCACCGACTGTTAGTTTTGACCTGTTGGCTTTCGTATAATTGTAGACGAAAAGAAGAAAACCAAGTCAATTAACAATGAAGTGAACCCAGTGTGGAATGAGGTCTGTTGAGTTTTTGTTTATACACTTTAACGCTACAAATCAATGGGGTTAAAGTTGCTGTGTATGCCATATAAACTGAGATTATATTGGTTTTTTTATTATTATTTGATTGTTTGTGTGGTTTTTTTTAATTTATTAATGAGATTTAAATGACCTGAGGCTATGACTGCTTGCATTAACCTACTGCATGACATTTCTCCAGTGTCTGAGAGTTTTTGAAGTTTTGAATGCTCTTTTCCTCTTTAGACACTTGAGTTTGATTTAAAAGGTGTTCCTCTTGATTCTTCCTCCTACATTGATGTGCTTGTGAAAGACTACGAGACTATTGGCAAGGACAAGTGAGTGTTTTTCAACTATTCAATTGAGTCATACACTCAGTATTAACCAGTGTAAGACAAACAGTGTGGTGTTGAACTCTTGCTCCCACCTTAATCAAATACAAGTTGTGTGACTACAAATGTTTAAGCATATAGGATACAAGAGTTTTGACCTCCTGGAATGGACTTCATGTAAATGCAATTCAGTAAAATGCAGAGAGAGTTCAATACAAAGTTTTGCATCAGTTCATTCTCTTGGTCAGATTCACGTCTATTGCCTGTCACTCCTGTATTGATGTCAGAGTTTAAAGCAGTCGCTGCATTTCAGGGTAATAGTGAACCATGTTAATCTGGGTTTTATCATTTTGACACTGTAATACCCAGCACCTCACATACACACCCTCACGGCCGTGTTCAGACCTGCTCTACAATGCCATGAGGGGTGGAACGGAGGCGTTTGGTTCGCAGTACTGGATGAATAAGTAATTGTTAGTTACTGGTCTGAAATGCAGTTCTTGTATAAAAACATGACTAGAAATAAATAGACGTAAATAGAAGGGTCTTAGAGCTCTTTATCACCATGTTGGGCTATAAATTTCATGCATTTCCAGTTATTCTAGATTTTTCTGTGAGAATAGCATTGGAGAAAATCCAATGGCGAACACAAAGAGGAACATAACTCCGACTGAAATTTACATTCATGCAATTTCATGCAAATTGTTTTGTTGATGTCACGTGGGCCTGTCATTTATTCCATAACTTTTTCATTTATTCCATTTGATTTTCATAGACATTTTTTTTCTTTTATGAAGAAATGTATCTCTATCTATCTATCTATCTATCTATCCAAATATTTTGGGTCTTGGCATGTAGCTGTCTGTCTGTCTATCCTATCTATCTTATCTATCCTATCTATCTTATCTATCTTACCTATCTGTCTGTCTGTCTGTCTGTCTGTCTATCCTATCTATCTGTCTGTCTGTCTGTCTATCCTATCTATCTATCTATCTATCTATCTATCTACCCAAATATTTTGGGTCTTGGCATGTAGCTTATATTCTTGATCTTATAAGAAAACCATTATACTGATGCGTTTTTTATTTTTTTACCTGTTGCTGTGTTGAAAGAGCACTAGTAATGGTGTTGTGGGATAGCAAATAAGTAGTTAATGTGGACTAATCAGAGTAAAACACCACAGTTATTGCTCAGTTTCCCTCTAATATCAGTGGGATTTAAAGTGTCTCCAACACAGTGGTAATGTATTGTGTGTTTAATGACTATGAAAGGGCTGGACTAGCAGTTTTCTTTCCAGTGTTGATGTAATCCCTATCGAATTTGGAGCAGAACATATCTAATAGTCTTTACCTTTACAAACTTAGACACAAACTACAAGCTCTAAAAACTCAACATTTTAAATTTCATGGGATCTTTAACTGTTTTTTTGTTGGGCATTTTCCTGTAGGACATGCTCCTGGATCAACATCTTTGTTAGTCTTGGAACAATATTGTTATCAATTAATCAGATTTTAGAGAGAGAGGGCAGGCTTATCAAATTATAATTTTGGACTGTCTGAGAATTTCATTCCAGAATGTTAAAGAGATATTGATCCAGCAACGTATTTGGCAAAATCTAGTGGGACGCATGTATTTTCCTCTTTGGAACAAAAGTAGCATTGTAGCATTCGAATCAATTCTGTTTGAGAGTCTGGCAAATGAAGAGCACAACGACACTGATCTAGTCTGCTTCCCACAAGGCCAGAGTTGTATAGTGAACAGTGCATTTAGAGTTTAATTCCCAATGAAATACTTTCATGTGTGCTAAAGTACAGGGAGTATGTTTGATCATTGCTATTAAGATGCTTGTAAATATTAAACATACTTAGAATCACCTCAGGTTAAGGATCTCAGAAATAACATTCCATAAAGGAAATGGAATGAGGTGAAATGTTGGAGGGTGTGGTTACCTTTGCTTTATATGTTTGTTTTGCCATGTTTGTTTGAAACTTAGGATCATCAGGTTTTGAATATTAGATTGGAGTCTGTTGAGAATTTTGCTCAATGTAAATATTGTATTTATTGTCATTAGATGTTGTGATACTTTACCTGAGAATTTTATGAGGCAAAACTAAGCTTATGTAAGAACTCTTACAATGAAAACATGGGCATCATTCAAGAAACCCAAGCAGAGCTGATGTCTTTGTAAATTGTTTGAAAACCAATTACATGAATGTTAATACAATATAAATGAAATATAGCCTAAGTTTCATAAGCAAAGATTATGGGCCCTATTTTAATGATCTGAGCGCATGGCGCAGGCGCACTTAGGGCGTGTCCTAATCCACTTTTGCTAGTTTAACGATGGAAAAAACGGTTGCCGCGCCAGGAACATGGTCCAAAAGGGTTGTACCTAGTCTCTTAATGAGTCATGGGTGTGTTTTGGGCGTAACGTGCAATAAACCAATCAGAGTCTCATCTCCCATTCCCTTCAAAACCCAGCTGCGCTTACACCATGGCGGATTCGCTATTTAAATGGCAGAATTTGCGAGCGGAAAGACTGAACGCTTCCCTAGAGAGGAATCCTTTTTATTTTTAATATTTAAAAATATTTGTGTGTTGCTGCGCATCCCTGTGTGTGTAATAAGCAGAGTGTACGCACGTTGTGCACCCGCCTATAGGCACATATTACTAATGCGCCCTTTAAATAACACAAAAAATACTGCGCTATTGACTTTAGTCCAGGTTTTTGTTGGTCAATGGCGCAGTCGTTTTCAGTTGACTCAAAATAGCAACGCGCCAACAATGCGCCTGAACACACCTCGTTTTCAGACCAGCACGCCCATGGGCGAACAGATGGGCGCGTGTGCATTTGCTATTTAAACAACGTGGCGCTGGACGTGAAAATGATAACAGCGTCGGGCTGAAACTAGCAAAAAACACTTGCGTCGCATTGCGCCGGGTGTATGATAGGGCCCTTACTAGGCAAAATTAATTTAGGTGTAAATTGTTCATAAAAACATTCTTGTGTAAATTTTAATTTAAGGCATGACGCTACAGGCAACAAAAAAAGTGCACTGATTTTAGGCTATTTAGCATTTAAACCGTTTTCAACTAAAAACTGAGAACTTTTTATGTGTTTTGGCCATTCATTTACATGACAACAGCGTTTTGGGGGACTGAAACATTTTGAAAACGGTTTCAAAGTGCAAGTTTTTAAAAAACGATAATGTTATTGTCTCTGTGTAAACTACAAAAACACAAATTTGTTGAAACGTTGACATAATGTGCATGCGTATTACGTGTCTATAGGTTTCTTTACAAAGTGACATCGCCAACTACTGGCCTGACATGCATAATACAGCGTTTTTAATCGGTTTTGCAAATTCATGTGAATGAATCATTTTGACAATATTGTCGTCTGTACGCGAAAAATGCAAAGGAAAAACTTTTCCATACATCATTGTTGTGTAAATGTACCCTAAAAAACCTTTTACTATGTAGTGACCTTTAATTTGTAGCTAGAGAAACTGGGGGAGTGACTTTATTGCGTCAGAGGTATGTCTCTGTGCTCACAGCTGATTGGTCCAATTTCAGTTTGAGATCTCGTACCCAGAACATAACCTGCCCTAGGTTAAGCCTTGGGTAAGTTACTATGGCGATGACCTAAAAGCCAATCCACTTTCATGGTGCCTAAAACCCAGGGTTGGCACATGCTAAATGGAAACATACCTGGCTAGCCACCTAAACCACCTTCATGGCATAGGCCCCAGGTCTAATGTTTGTGAGGCACCCTTGTTATTATTGTGAAATGATACAGCAGCCCACTAATCAAATGTGTAGAGGTAGCATGTCAGTGTTTTCAGAAGGTAAATGCTGAATATGCTGTTGTTTGTGCCTACAAAATTAATAATCAAGGAGTTTTATAGCAAATATTTAACTTAGCCAGGGAAATTCTGAGATGGAAAATGGTCTTTGAGGGTGTTCCTGGATGCTGACATACTAAGCGTCCCATTCACAGTATTAATCTGGGTGGCATTATTTACTTTTGGAGGAGATCTCTCTTGTGATGTCGGAGTTAGAGCACACAAAGAACTTTTCTCCCATGTATAATATTTACGCATTGTGTTGTGTGCCACCTCTGTTTATTATGTAGCACAATGGACTGACAGGAAAAAATTATTCATTTTGCTTCCGTAATCAGATATATTTCCATTTTTTTTTAATATATTATGGAGGGGAAGGGTTTAAAAATAAGAGGAATTCATGATGTCAGCTGAAAAGAAAAGTTGTTTCAGAGGTGGAGCATAAGATTATAAAGACAAATCTTTTTTGTTTGTTTCTTTTTGAATAATATTAACTGATGAATAATTCACAATAAGACCAGGAACATGAATTATAAAAATAAGTTTTGATTTCATGGTGCACTGCACATTTCTCTTGACTGTTTTTCAAATGCAAATGAAAGCTCACACAATTCACACAGCAGTATTTGAAACGCTGTATGAGACAGATATGTTCTACAGAAACATGGGATATCAGTTAACCTGCTTGATTTTCCACAGGCCTTTATTTTAATGATCTTGTTTGTTTGTTTTAGGTTAATTGGCTGTGCAAAAGTCTCTTTAAAAGACCTTGCCAATAGCCAAGTTAAATCTCTCCCGGTGAAAAACTTGGCTCTAGTGGATGAAAATGGCAAGAACATAGGAGTGAGTGTTTATCTCCTAAATCAAATGACACAGTTTTAATGTATATTTTTGTTATATTTTAAATAGATTTTCTTATAAGTAGGTACTAATGTAATCTGCACCTGAATGACATCCGTCATTCACAAAGTCCTGCACATCCTCATCTTTTGCATTTTCTTTTATTAAATACTTGAAAATACTTTCAGCTACCAAATACGTAATGTTGGGTCTCATTCACTAATAATTGCGTGGATTTATACACACAGAAGAACTTCTCAAGAAAGATTTCCGCCTAATTCACGAGCATATGCACATGAATTTGTTCTTAACCTTGTTATAACATTAATGAATTTGGATTATTCTAAATGAGTGACCGTGTGCCCAAGGTAAATAATATATTTGCATAAAACGCACCCAAACCATGTCCATATAAGGACTTTCCACACAGCATTTCCTTTCGCCGCTCTCAGCAAACACAATGCTCTCTAAAGACGCACTCTTGCCTGAGAGCATGCGCAGCAAGATCCTCGAGCAATGCCACTTGTGCCATCCTCAAAACAAGTTCAAACGTAATAAACACCTTTAATACACAGCCAGATTGCAGACTTCTGATTGGCCAGCTGTATATACGTGTATCTGCATCTTTATGCAGAGGCAGCTTGAACTGTAAAGCACCTTTTCTTACTTTTATTGTATGTATGTATGTATGCATGTAGCCTATATATGATGAAATATATTTAAAATCTATATTTATGTATAAAATTTCATCTATGCCACCGTTTGTTTGTTTTTTGTTTTTTTCATAAATTTAGAATGAAAGTTGATAATTTGTTCATGAGAACGGTTGTACACAGATTTCACACACAAATTCGTGCGTACCCACGGTTAGTGAAATGAGACCCATTGTGAGCTCAATTTAAAACATTTGGTCCTTAATTGACTGGTTAATTTTAATTAGGTTGTATTAAACCTGAGAGGCATATTTAAACAGCCCTTAAAATAATAATCTAATGTAGTTTTGTGATGAAATTAGTGATGATAGCATCACTGTCAGTATTTACGCATTCAAGGCACTTTCAGTATTTATGTAGTCTATTTGACACATTATTATGAGATAATTAGCTGCATCCTTTTGTAGGGGACCATCAGCATGACGATTGGCTACGAGCCACCTGCTGGTGCTATGACAAATCCACAAGATCAACAAGATGGCAGCATGGGCGGAAACACAGGTTAGCTGAGTGTGTGGCTCAGTGCTTTTCTGTTTGATCTTGTAATGGAGTGTTATCCAGATGACATGCTTAATGGTTTGTGAAATTAAGTGTAAAAATGAAGTGCAAAGAAATACATTTTTCAGATACTTTATGGTTATATGTTGATTGCAGGAATCTGTAAAAATCATTTTGTGAAAGACTTCAGCTTTGAATATGTGTATTGCATGTTTGCCATGTTGCATACATGTATGTCTGACTGATCCATGACGTGCTGCATTATGTATTTTTTTTTTTTCTTTGTGGATGTGCACTGATCAGCTGGGGGTGAAGAGGGTGACGTCACTGATGCTGGGTTACCGGGCGCTAGCACATCCCCTGGTGAGCCTGGCCAGAAACTTCGGTCTAGGACAAGGAAACGTCATAATTTGGCCAACAAACCTCAGGATTTTCAGGTACAGCAGCGTCCTGTAGTCATCTTTACAAATGTCTCTTCCATTTTAAATGCTGACTGCATATGCTTATTAGTCATTTTAAAATGTTATTTTTGTCAAAGATCCGTGTGCGGGTGATCGAGGGACGTCAGTTGCCTGGAAATAACATAAAACCTGTGGTCAAAGTGCATGTGTGTGGAGATACACACAGAACTAGGATCAGGAAAGGAAATAACCCATACTTTGATGAGGTACACAATATTTTTTTTTTTTTTGTATTATTATTTAATTTATTTACTATTAGTTAGTTAGATATTTTATTTATTTATTTTTAAACATTTTCTGTCCTTAAGTACACAATTCAATTCATGTACTATGTTCTTATATAGACTTCTGAAGTCAAAGTTGACATTTTTTGTAATCATATTCATTACTAATCTTAAACGGAAGAAAATATTTGACAAACTTAATGTTTGGGTGAACTGTTCTTTAAGAAATGTTTGGCTACGTTCACACTGCAAGCCTTAGGGCCTGATTTACTAACACCTTGTGCCAGCGCAAACCCTCTTTTGGCGTTAAACTACTGTCAGGATTTACTAAAGACACGCAGTGAAAAATTAACGCTGAAAAGGCGTGGGCACAGTTATTTTTGCGGCTAACCTTATTGCATATATGCATTTGTAAGAGTTTCCCTTTCAGATGCAAAATTTATGGGAGAGGAGTATTTAAATGAATCACGCAAGGTGATTTACTAAGGTTTTACTGGTGTTTGTGCCATTATTTACCGCCCAAAAAAGCACTAACTGGTAAATTGCATTGGTCATTATGGAAATGATCCGGCTGCATCTGTGTTCTTTAATTTGCATGTCGTCAGTAGATCACGCACAGAACTTTCCACTCCCATCAGCACTTTTTTGGAATTGTGCTCTCACGCTAATTTGCCCTGTTTAGTAAATCTGGCCCTTGGTGCTCAATTCTGATTTATTGCTCAGATATATATATTTTTTTTTTTTGTTTGACTGCTCACATTTTTTTTTTTTTTTTAAATGTGGCCAATATAAGATTCAAGTGTGAACTGATCACAGTCCTGAACTGACCCGCATGTGCAAAAGAACAATAAAAAGAAGGCGCACAGCACACTGTCATGGACATGAACATGGAGGACACTGAAATTAGTGTTTACGCATACGTTTATAAGCTGATGTGCCGCAGAGGCACGTGAATTCATGTGCGGGTGACAAAGAGGATGAAGACAAGAATGAGAAGAAAGAGAGCAAAGTATTTCTAGGTTTTTTTTTTTTTTATAGTTTTCCCTCAAGTTTTGCTTGTATAGAGCTTTTACCGTGATACTGTCCCTCCACTGAGTACTGTCACAGCTGTCTTCTATATTAACCGAGTGACCAAAGAACTACAGTAAAATCTTTGGAGTGACTCCCGTTAGCGCAGAATTGTGACGAATGTCGATCTAGAGTGCACTGTAAGCCCGAATAATTTGGCAAAACTCAAACTTTGAGGTAATCAGTTACATAAATTAAGAAATTCAAAGTTTAAGTAAATAATTTTTATTTTGTACTCATACATTTTAATTACTCTTAACTTGTAATATTCAAGTAAGTTAATAAGTATATATATATATATATATATATATATATATATATATATATATATATATATATATATATATATATATATATATATATATATAAAAAAAAAACTTAAAATGATCATGTAATCTCAATTTAAATATTTTTTGTTGTGGAAACTTGTCTAGCTTTAACTATCTAATTCAATAAATGCTGACTTGCTAATTGGTAACACAATACTTTGATAGCAGTAGCATAGCATAGCAATTGCTGAATAAGACCATGTAGAACATGTAATATACCTGTTCTCAAACCAATCTCATGCTCCCCTCATCACCATGATGGTAACCCCCAAAAACCTGACAGAAACGCTTCTAAATTAGCATAGCTAAACATTAAACTACTAAATCTCCTGCTTAACATTAATCTTGCACAAAAAAACATAACACTTAATTTTAGCATTTACTCTCCCTTTTAAATGTCATGGCAAAGCATGCAGGGAAATAGAAATCCCAGCCCAGTTTCAGTTACATTTAAGTTGGTCTAAATTAAAAGAAACAAGTTCATAAAACTCAAAACAACAAAACAATTCAGATTACTTAAAATGTGTCAGTTTTGTGAACTCAAAAGAAAAAGAAAGTTCTAAATAGTCATAAAAGTAATTTGATTGAACTAATTTGTTTAATTTTTAAGTTTGCCCTACTCAAACCAATTAATTATTTTGAGTGTTAGGGTTTAATTCCGATATGACTGTTCAGACTGTGGCTGCATTGCAAAACATCTGAACTGTGTTGGATTTAGTACCACATATAGAAGTGGCCTAAATAAGAATGGAATAAATCAGATCATGATTTGTGCTGTTCACATTATGAAAAAAACAGATGAGCATATGAGCAAAAAAATCTGATTTGAGCCACTTTTGCCTGCAGTCTAACCGTAGCCTTAGACTCTATTCCTGATTATTTGAAAAGCCATAATTTCCTAAAATCTGTATGTCACTCTTTGCAGATGTTCTTTTTTAATGTCAACATGTTGCCCTCTGAACTGTTTGATGAGGTTATAAGCTTCCGGGTAAGAAAAAAGCTATTTTTGTGACCAGTTTTCCTTCCTTTCTTTTTTCATGTTTATAATATCACAAAACAAAGGGATCTGATGTATTGGATGAGTTATCGGTGATGTTGTTTTTCTTCTTTTCTGCAGGTGTATAACTCTTCTTCTTTTAGATCAGACTGTCTCATGGGTGAATTCAAGGTAATTTAGTAAAATCCAAAGTGTGCTTTTATTATACTAGATGCACAGTGTAATTAATTTTTCTTTTTATAGCTTGATATTGGCTACATCTATGATGAACCAGGTAATTATCTGATACTCACAAAATATTAACTACATTTTTATCTGTAGTTGAAATTATCATTAAATGTTTTTTTTTTAAACCCCAGCTCACTGTATCATGAAGAAATGGGTTCTCCTGAGTGACCCAGATGACTCGAGCTCAGGAGCGAAGGGTTATATCAAAGTCAGCATGTTTGTGGTGGGAACAGGAGATGAACCGCCGGTACGTCCCCTGAAGATTATTTATATTAGCATTTTTGCACTGATTTCACCAAGTACAACATGTTCCAACATCTTTACAAGAAGTTTACAGTTTATGTCAAGTAAATTAGTTCACAGTCAGGGTTAGGTGGTTCTACATCTGTGTGTGTGTGTGTGTGTGTGTGTGTGTGTGTGTGTGTGTGTGTGTGTGTGTGTGTGTGTGTGTGTGTGTGTGTGTGTGTGTGTGTGTGTGTTGGTTTTTTTTTTTTTTTTTTTTTTTTTTTTAACCTATCATTTCCCTCTGATTTTATGGATAACTTATTGGTGTCATCATGTTGAGGGGTAGGGATATGGTTAGGATTAAATTTTCAAATCCTGGAATGTTGTTCCAGGATTAACAAAATATGTTGACCCAGGAACGAGTCTAACTCAGCAATATCAGGACGTGCCACACTGTTACACTGTGTTTTATTAATTTGTTTTTTTAAAATATGCAATAGCACACAAAAACCGAGACTGCTTTCTTCTTCTTTTGTTTCTTTTTTTTTATTGCTTTTTAGATTGCAAAACAAAGACAACATGTTATAACACAAACTTATGACATAAACACTCACATATTCACATACAGATAATCAACAGAAAGGAAAACAATATATACATATATACACCTACAAATACATACACGCACGCACACACAAAAAATGTTATAAAATGAAGGCCTCTGAGTACAAGACACATCCACCAATACTTTCCTTACATGTCTAACATATAACCTTACATATTTTTCTATCTGTTATTAATTTTGAGAAAAAAAACCCCTCCTTAATTTGTAAGCTCATGCTATACAAGCTGTATAAACTGGTCTTATTGGTTAATGTCTATTTGGCAGGTGGAAAGGAAGGAGCAGGACAGTGATAAAGATGATGTGGAGAGTAACTTGCTGCTGCCCGCTGGCATCGCTCTCCGATGGGTTACACTTAAACTCAAAGTGTTTCGGGCTGAGGATGTCCCCCAGAGTATGACCGTTATTCCTTATGCATTAAAGTAGCACATCAGTCAATCTTCTTTGGTTGATATGATTTGGATTCTATTGTTAGTCCAGGAAAGGGCCACACTAGGGATACTTTATTTGTTGAGCTGGCACATTGAGTTACTTCCTGATCTCTCAAGGTGGTATCGCACTAGCTTACACAAAACCGTTCCCTGCCATTAACTGTTGAGTCACTGGGACTGTTAACATGTGCACAGAGTTCCCTGATTCTCAAATGTCTGTCAGTTAAACTAATGACTGAAAATTTGTATTTTATTTTGTTCATGACCATACAGGATGTTTGTTTGTTTAAAAAAAAGGTTAAGTATGACTTAACTAGTAGATGTATTTGAAAATATTTAGCTGTAAATAAAATTTAGTAAAATAAGGTGTATTTAATAAGTTGTACCAAATGTTTTCTTTTCAGTGGATGACTCCATCACCCAGACTTTAAAAGCAGCATTTGGGGGTCAAGAAAACAAAAAAAATCTAGTGGATCCATTTGTTGAGGCCTGGTTTGCTGGCAAAAAGGTACAGGCCACCCAGACATACTGTACACACACATTTGTTCTGCCTTTTCTCTGAACTACAGTTACATGTATTTCAGCTCTGCACACAAATAATTGAGAAGAATGCAAACCCAGAGTGGAACCAGCAGCTCAATCTGCAGGTCAAGGTAATTGGCTGGATTGGGAAAGCTTTGTTTCTGCACTTTATTAATTTGTTAGTCCCCTGAAGTTTCTAATTAGAAACACTTTTGACTTGTTTTACAGTTCCCATCCATGTGTGAAAAAGTTAAGCTGACTGTATTTGACTGGTGAGCATAAGCGTGGTGGTAAAGGTGTATGGCCACAGCGGATAGGAACATTTTAAATCTGTGTTGAGAGAATCCCCTGTGTTAGTCTTGGAATGTGAGCTGGGAGTCAAAGCTTGGTCAGTGTTTTGAGCAGGGAGGACACAGGCAGGCAGTGTGAGTCATAGCAGGACTGTTCCACCCTCTCCCACAATGCATTCCTCCCCATAAACCAGACTACAGCTGCTTAGGGAACAGTGGAAAAACTGATAACTCCCCTAGCTGGACTGATTCAATGACACATTGGAACATTTAAGCTGACTCCCCCTCTTTCTCAGGGATCGCCTCACTGGGAATGATGCCATAGGCACCACGTATTTGGATCTGTCCAAAATAGCATCCTCTGGTGGTGAAGTTGAAGGTATAAAATACAGAATACACTTTTCATATCAACCTTTTTTTCTTTTTTTTAATAAAGGGGTCATGTCCTGAAATTGAGATTGTACTATAAAATTCAAAACATCTTTGATTCATCTTTATTTGTTTTCTTTGTGATAGAGGATTATCCAGGAGATGAATATTCAGCAAATAAAGGTTGAATATCTGCGCTGATTCCAGATCTGCAATCCCTTGTGTCCAAACACACAATATCAGCTTTAAAGAAAATTCTAGTTAACGTGCAATTCTTTTAAGTTTTATTAAACGGGTTATTCTCTCAAACCAACTATATTTATTCATATTGGTCTGAAAGGATGTGGTACCCAAGGGGTTGCAGTTAATTTGCACTTTATAAATGCCTACGCATGCTTTCGAATTAACATAAACATTAGAATTAACATAGTTTATGCTATATTTGTCATGTTATGCAATGTGACAAAGTTAAACAATGCAATTTATGATAACCTTAATCACCTAAATAAAATGGCATGGCATAATTAAGCATCTGACTTGCATACGTTTGGAATAATTAAGGTTTTTAAGGTCTCTTATGCTTACCAAGGCTGCATTTATTTATCAAAAATATGTGTGAAATATTATTACATTTAAAATAACTTTACTATTTTAAAATGTTTTGTTTATTCCTATGGCAAAACTGAATGTTCAGCATCATTAGTCTTCAGTGTCACATGATCCTTCAGAAATCATAATATGCTGATTTGCTGCTCAAGAAACATTTCTTATCAATGTTGAAAACACTGCTTTTTTTTTGTGGAAACTGTGATACACTACCATTCAAAAGGTAATATTTTAATTTAATATATTTTTATTCAGCAAGGATTTAGCTTTTCTATCAAAGGAATAAATTACATTTTGAAATGTATTATAAAAATTATTAGAAAATTGATTTTAAATTGTAATATTTCACAGTCTTACTGTTTTACACTTTTTTTTTTTTTTTTTTTTTTTTTTTTTTTAAAAGCATTGGTGAGCATAAGCGATGCTTATTTATTCCATACTTGACTGGTAATGTACGTCTGTTATTGTGAAAATAAATATTTCAGTTGTGAATAATCATATTGTGATGACATCCATCATATTGTTTATCCATTTAGTTGAAATCACAGCATGAATTTAATAATAGTGTATACAATTAAATAATTGTGGGTTTCTGTACATTTAAAACTATTCCTAATAATTCATAATGCTAATATAAAGAGCACTGCTTTTGGGATGCTTTAACAAACCTCACTCTAATGTCTAACTAATATCATGTAACTGGAAACTTTTAATTGAATGTGTTATTCCACAGGAGAGACTGGGGAATCTGAGATGGGCTTCCTGCCTACTTTTGGGCCTTGCTATATATGTCTGTATGGCAGTCAGAGAGAGTTCTCAGGCTTACCTGACCCATATGATGACCTCAATTTAGGAAAGGCAAGTGCCGATGATTAATTTTGTTTCTATTCCCAATTAATGAGAATTTATTTGCAGCAAAAATGTTTTCAGTAAAAATGCTTTTCAAATACGCTGAAGGATTTGTGAATATTTGCAGGGAGAAGGGGTGGCTTATCGAGGGAGAATTCTTGTTGAACTCTCTACTCAACTTGATGGAAAGGCTGACAAGTCTGTGGAAGAAATATCAAGCGATGATATCTTGGTTGTTCAGGTGTGGCTCTTTGTTGAGTTTCCATACAGTGTAGTTTTTCACTTGAAGCCTTTATTTTCAGCTTTGTGTTCTTTTCTTGGAATAGAAATACCAGCGCAGAAGGAAGTATTGTCTGTGTGCAGTGTTTCATAGTGCGACTATGATCCAAGAACCTGGGGAGCCCATTCAGTTTGAAGTTAGCATCGGGAACTATGGCAACAAGATGGACCAAACGTGCAAACCTCTGGCTTCAACCACACAGTACAGCTGTGCTGTTTTTGATGGTGATGCACAGTTTGAAGTATTTGGTGTTTGTGAAAATAGGATGTGTGGTATTGAGGTTTTTTTTTTCTTTGGTCCTTCCAGGTAATAATTACTACTACCTGCCATGGGGTGACACTAAGCCTGTGATTTCCATCACATCCTTTTGGGAGGATATCAGTCATCGGTTAGACTCACTGAACATCATTCTGTATATATCTAACCGTTTGGTAAGTGAATGTTTTGTATGACATTAAATTTAGGAGTCTGCGATTATCACGATTTTAGATCGTGAATGTTTGAAATGTCTCCACAATCTGCTATTGAAGAGCACATCGCACAGACAGACTCCAACAAACACCGACAGACACGTTCGTCGGGATTTGTCTGATCAGTGTGTTACCCTTGTTGACGTTTGTTGGCGGTGGTCGAGGTTTGTTTTCACCCAATGTCTTTTCCAACAAACTCTGACATACTCTAATGTAAACATCCTTTATTGATATGAAAATACCCCAAACCTCATAAAAAAAAAAAGGTATAAATCATATACTATCGTAATCATGTGTTTATTAGCTTCGGCGAACCAACACATAAAGACATTCAGACTCACAGTTTGCCGGTGTCTGTTGGGGCAGTGTGAACATGACTAAAAATTCTAAATCCAACGGGCAACGTGATTGTCAGTGTTTGTTAGCATCTGTCTGTGCGGTGTGAATTGGCCTTATCAGTTGCAGTTACAACGCGACAAACATTCACATGCCACTTGCCAGTTAAACATTTTATTTGCACGCTATTCTGACATGCACTTTTCATGCACTAAAAGTCTGCCACACAGCGCGTGACTACTAAACTAAGTTCTCTTTTGCATCTTATTGTGCTTTACCTGTCAAGTACATACAAGGTTTACATAAACGCAGTCAGTTATGTCTTTAGTGAAAGAGTTGGGAGAGAATCGGATGCGTGTCTGTGTATTAGATCCATGCATTTGGTCTTAAAGTCAAAAAGTGACCGTAAAGACAACAATTATAATGTTACAAAAGATTGAAAATAAATGCTGTTCTTTTGAACTTTCTATTTATCAAATAAATTACATTTTAAAATATATTAAAATAAAAATGTGTTATTTTGGTAGCACTTTGTTTTAGAGTCCTGTTCTCCATGTACATACTATGTACTTATAATTACAATAACCCTGAACCTACCCCTGAAACCTAACCTTAACCCATGTAGTTACCTTATATTACCCAGTGCTTTCTTAGGTAAGTGCACATACTGTAAAAATAAAGTGCAGATGTTATTTTAAATTGTAGTAATATTTCACAATATTACTGTTTTTACTGTATTTTTTTTTTTTATCAAATAAATGCAGCCTTAGTGAGCATAAGACTTCTTTCAAAAACAAAAAAACATCTTGTTGACCCCCCAAACATTTGGCGTGTGTGAGAGTATATTTCTTTCTTTGTGCATCAAACTTTTTAATGCAATTCCTCATTTTGCAGCAAACAAACCTCAATATGTTAAAGTATGCAGTACTGTCCAAAGCTACAAATGCAAGACTAGTAGAAATCTGGCTGAAGCTCATCAATCAGTTAATGGAAGATATCAGCAGGTAATGTCCACTTTAGATGCTATTTAGATCAACTTTACTTCAACAGTCATCAAGATGTCACTACATGCGTTGTTAAATGTTGTCTGTTGAAATATGGGAGATTTTCTTGTATGTAGGGCAAAGAGAAAGTGTTTTATTTGTGTCTTGCATGTCTTAACTAATACAAACTATTGTGTCCTCAGTTTCAAAATTCCTGACCTGGAGGGGAAGCCCAATCTCACAGCCCTGGATATTCAGATAAAGAAGTTGCGGGACAGTGCTTTTGAGAGCATCATGGATGGGGCCAAGCATTTGTTTGAGGAGGCCACAGATGTTCATAAGTGCTTGAGCATCATTGAAAGCTGGCTCGACAAACTCATGCAACTTGCTGAGGAGGTATGTTTTTATTTTGTGAGCTATAATTATGTGTACACAGAGATATTATTTTTATTTTTTTTAACTAATCTATCCTAATTAGTCTTATGAATATACCAATATTATATATTCAGTTTTTGCATGCTCATTTTCCGTGATCTCACTTAGTTAATCTTTAGACACGAATAATTTTATAACAGTATTCATTTTTCATGCTGTACATTTATAATGGATAAATTCATTTCTCCAGTGCATGGTTAGTCTCTCATAGCCAGACTTTTAACTTAAGAACCAAGAAACCTGACCAAGACTATATGACATTATTAGCAAAAAAGAAAATTCTCAAATAATTGCATAGCAGTATCAGGTTACGAGCAGAATGTGTGTAGACTTTCTGTCCGTCTAAAAGTAAAACGTACTGATTATTTCACAGATATAACTTTGAAAACAATGTGGAATATATTTTGTTTGTGGATATCATGTTAAAATGCTACTATGAATCACAAACTGATACTTGTAGATGTTAGAGACTAGTGCTCGATTAGAATTGTAATTTAGGTGCTAATTATTGTTAATCAGACTAATATAATCTTTCTTGAATGAAATCACAATTAAACATAATTTTGTATCTTTTACCAAAGCCTCAGAACAGCATGCCTGATGTGATTATCTGGATGTTGAGAGGAGAGAAGAGGATAGCGTACACCCGCATCCCAGCCTATCAAGTGCTCTATTCATCCTACTGTGAGCAGGCATGTGGCCAATACTGCGGGAAGACTCAGACTGTCTTTATGCAGGTATTGAGAGTTTGTACCATGCTGCTGTTAAAACACGAGGCATTAAACATGTTAAGCTTTGCTCTATGAAATGTGCTGTACCTCATGATGACTGTTTCCTAACAGTATCCCATGGACGACAAAAAAGGTTTGAAGATTCCCGTCCAGATACGTGTGAACATGTGGCTTGGGCTGGCAACAGAAGAAAAGAAGTTCAATCATTATGCAGAGGGGGTGTTCAATGTATTTGCAGAACTGGTACAGAATTTTTCTTTATATAATGCTTTGAGGTCTGGAGAGATGCAGTTAAGAGTTTGGAGCTAATGATGTCAATTGTTTCATTTACAGTATGAGAACCAGGCTCAGGTTTTGGGAAAATGGGGCACCACCGGTCTGCTAAATCGCAGCAAGTTCTCTGATGTCACAGGCAAAGTTAAGCTGAAGCAAGAGTACTTTATGCCCCCTGTTGGCTGGGAGTGGGAAGGTGATTGGTGTGTTGATCCAGAGAAAACGTGAGTTGTCCCCGACCCTCAACACAAACATTAGGAAATAGCAAATTATTATTTGATGTTTCCAAGTACTATTACTATTGCTCATAATTAGGGGTAGACATTTAAACAAACTAGTAACTAGTGTTGTCAAAAATATTGATATTTCGATACATATCGATACTGAAATATCTGAAATGGTTCCAATACACCTTTTCTGCAGTATCGAAATGCCGATACCAGCTGCACGTTCTCGCACTCTTCTCTCCGACGGCGAAGTGACACGCACCCACCTGTCACTCACTCGTCTCATTCGCTCCGGTTGAATAGTGCTTGTATTGCACATAATTTTACATAAAGCCACCTCTAAAGCAGCTTGTGAGTCGCAAGTACCAAAATGAGTGGCTTACTGTGCTTAAATGGTCAAATACACACAAAATTTTGTCAATGCCCGTCTTGGCGAGTTTTCAGGTAAACACAGTCAGTTTTGGAACACAAATAGTTGAGAGAAAAAGCATGTTGTGTAATAGTATATTGGATCTGTGCATAAACTCTTAAAGTGACAGCAGCCCAATATACCTGTCTGTCATATTAATCAAAGAACAAAAGACAAAGAAAATCACTCGCTGCTCTTGACTGAATAACTTTTATTGTAGGCATTAATCTGTATTTGATTTTTACAAATAAGACTATCCAGTGTTATTTTAAATTTGATTACTTTAATTTCTGTAGTGTTTCTTACCTGAATAAGACCCACCTGAAAAAAAGCACTATTTCATTTCTCTTTATTCTATTTCATTTATTTTTTGCTGTTTACAATTTGTTTATTTGTTCTTATTTTATTACTGACTTTTCACTTGTCATTTTTCAAGTAAGTTTTTACTAGTTCAAAGATTTAAAAAAAAAAAAAAAAAAAAACCCTCCTTGTGCTACGTGTAAACTATTGCAACAAAATTACCTAAATTATCAAATTATGAGATCATAATAAAAATATCTGTATGGCAGTTTTCCCCATGGTATTGAATATCGATATTTGTCATATTGTGACAACACTGCTAGTAACACTGAGTGTTCTAAACTAAAGGCCTTTATAAGTTAGTAATTTTTTACAATAAGGTTCCTTTTGTTAACATTAGTTGACCTATATTAGTTAACATGAACTAACAATGAAAAATACTTCTAAAGCATTTATTAATCTTAGTTAATGTTAATTTTAATTTCATAATTTGCATGGACAACCACCACTCATATTTTCTTCAGAAACTGTTATAATTTAGTCATTAAATTGTATTTTTCTTGGGTGGATGGGTAGTCTGCTGACTGAGGCTGATGCTGGACACACCGAGTTCGTGGATGAGGTCTATGAGAATGAGACTCGATTCCCAGGAGGAGAATGGAAGCTTGCAGCGGAGCCTTACACTGATGTGGTAAAAGCATCTGACAAACTTTAGCTTCATATCAGATGTGTAATCAAGACATTCATAGATTTTTTTTTTTTCGTGACTTCTATTTGAACAGAATCTACGGCACTAGTACTCATACAGAAAAGTTTGTAATATCTCTCAAAAATCCTTCTATTCCTAATTTTTATCCTTTATTTACAGAATGGAGAAAAACTTCAGGGCCCTACAGAGATTGAATGCCCACCTGGCTGGAAGTGGGAGGATAACTGGACTTTTGACGGCAATCGGGCCGTTGATGAAAAAGGTGTTTTGCCTTTTCTGGAGCCTGGCAGCCCCTGGTTTTCTTTCATTGTGAAAAATGTGATGCGTCAAACATGGCCTACACAATAGAATGTCATATGGGTTTAAAAATGACAATGACAGAATTTTTATTCTCAGGTCATCCAAATTAAATTATGTTGGGCAGTTATATGATGTGTATTTGTGAGTTTAGGTTGGGAATATGGTGTCACCATTCCACCTGATGATAAGCCTAAATCTTGGGTGGCAGCTGAGAAGATGTACCATGTTCATCGTCGCAGAAGAATGATCCGACCTCGCAAAAAGATACCTGGTGTCAAAACAGCCAGTGATGCAAGTGTATATTGTCCATTTTAAAATATTTTCTTACATTGTGCCTTTATAAAATGCATTTTCTAATTGTCTGACATGCAGAAAAAGGATACAGGAGATGGAGAAGGATGGGAATACTCCTCACTCATTGGCTGGAAGTTCCACAGGCAGCAGCGATCCTCTGACACGTTCCGCCGGCGGCGCTGGAGAAGGAAGATGGCACCCGCTGATCGGGTTGGAGCCTCAGCCATTTTCAAACTGGAGGGGGCTCTGGTTAGCATCAAAGCTTCCCATTTCTTACGCTAATACTATCCTACTTTTTATTGCCCACATAATGAGCTTTTCACTGTTCATTTGTTCGACAGGGAGTTGACGTGGAATCTAAAGGTGACGAAAAAGGCACCAAAGCAGAAACTTCAGTTCAGCAGTTTGGTGCAAACAGGCCAACTGTATCATGCACATTTGACCGTGAGTTCATTAAGGACAGAGATTCCATAAATACCTTTTTTTTTTTTTTTTTTTTCACCCCCTGAATATCCATTTTATTAACGTTAAGCCTGATTTTTATTTATTACCTTTTTTTTTTTTTTTTTTTTTTTTTTTTTTTTTTTTTCCAGAACCCAACGCATACCACTTGAGAGTCTATGTTTACCAAGCCAGAAACCTTTCTGCTCTGGACAAAGACAGCTTCTCAGGTCTCATAGCAGTTTTGATATTAATTAGAATAAATTAGAATGAAAAAAATGCCCTGGCTTTTATTGTAACTAAAATCATATTGGTTTAAATTGCAGATCCATACGTCCATGTGTCGTTCTTGCATCACAGCCAAACAACAGAGACAATCCAAAGCACCTTGAACCCGACATGGGATCAGACTCTTATATTTAAAAATGTGGAAATCTATGGTGATCCCCAGTCTCTCGCCCAGAATCCACCCAGAGTGGCTATGGAAATCTTTGACAGCGATCAAGTGGTTAGTCTAATATATTTATGGTCTCACTTTACTCCTCTGATTTGACAATATCAGCTTCTCAAGGTGTCTCAGGATGCCTATTAAATTAAGACAACATGAGAGATTTTTAGCTATTCTATATATTTGCCTTTTTAGTATGCAAGTGCTCCCACAGACACAGTGTGAATGATTTGCAATTTGTCCATCCTGTTAGGGTAAAGATGAAATGCTTGGCAGAAGTACATGTGTACCTTTGGTGAAGTTGACTCCAGGCGGGGATGGATCACCTAAACTCCTCTGGGAGCCTGTAATGCACAAAAATGCTCCTGCTGGGGAGGTTCTAGTGGCTGCAGAGCTCATTTTGAAGACCAAGGTACGGCTCTTCATGGAATTTGGGTCATTTTAACCACATTAAAGGGACAGTTCACCTAAAAATTTTAATTCTGTCATCACTCACCCTCAAGTTGTTCCAAACCTGTATGGGTTTCTTCTGCTGAACACAAAAGACGATATTTTGAAGAGTGTTGGTAACCAGATTGACGTTAGCCATTGACTTCCGTAGTATTTTTTTCCTACTATGAAAGTCACAGGCTAACGTCAACTGTCTGGTTGCCAACATTCTTAAAAATATCTTCTTTTGTGTTCAACAGAAGAAAGAAACTCATACAGGTTTGGAACAACTTGAGGGTGAGTAAATGGTGACAATTTTCATTTTTGGGTGAACTATCCATTTAATGGCTGCTCTGTGGTTCAAATAAAATTCTGCTTGATAATTCTTATGTCGTCTACTCTAGGGAAATGACACTGAACTTCCCCTTGCTCCTTCTAAACGAGGAGAGAAGCTCTATATGGTTCCTCAAGGAGTGCGACCGGTGGTGCAGCTCACTGCCGTAGAGGTCAGTTTCATCTCCATGTGTTATGTCCTTTTTGGGAGTTGTTTTAAAGGGGTCATATCATGCCGAATCAATTTCCTTAATCTGTCTAGAGATAATATACTATTAAAACTTCCTCGCCAGTCTAAAAAAAGACCATTTATTGAATTAAAACATGCACACAAACACTAATATTTACACAATGATGTTTGATGGTGTAAGTAGCCCTAAAGTAAATAACTAATGATTATTTACAACAGAAATGAATCAATCAAAAACTCACTTTAGCTGGACAATAACTTTTTTTCTAGAGCTGATGTACAGCCAAAACAATATCTCTTCCATTAATTTCCTATTATCACTGTAAAGCTACTTTGAAACAATCTATATTGTGAAAAGCACTATATAAATGAAGGTGACTTGACTTGATATTTGCAGGTTCTAGCATGGGGATTGCGTAACATGAAGACGTATCAACTGGCTCCAGTTACATCACCCAGTCTGGTGGTGGAGTGCGGAGGAGAGAGAGTTCTGACACCTGTCATCAAAAACATGAAGAAGTGCCCTAATTTCCAAGGAAATGTCCTCTTATTAAAAGTGGTGAGCATCCGTCCCTACCTGTTGGGAAAAGGCAGTAATTCTTTAAAATAAATGCTCCTTGCTTTGCATTTGCAGACAGCAAAATATAAATAACATTCAATAATGTTTGAATGTGCTTTTTCCAAATGCTTTTCTGTGGCCATAGACCATATGCCATCAGCTTCTTGTTTTGTATCTTTAGCTTCTACCCAAAGAAGAGATGTATGCTCCCCCTATAGTGCTGAAAGTCATCGACCACAGACCCTTTGGACGGAAACCTGTGGTGGGTCAGTGCACTATAAGTTCCCTTGAAGAGTTTCGATGTGACCCTTATGCCGCAGTAGCTGAAGTTGCCATGTCTTCAAAAGGTACATCCCCTTTTACACATTTATGTTTACTGATTTATCGTAAGGGTGAGATTTATTAATATTCTTTAAAGGGTACATAACACACAGTTTCTGCCAGTCTCATGTTAATCTTGAGTACCTATAGAGTAGTATTGCATCCTTCATATCTCCAAAGTGTCTTTAGTTTTATATTTATAAAAGACAGATACGCTGTACCGATTCTTTCCGAAATTGGCGTGAAGTGGGCGGAGCTAAAGAGTCACGAGCACACACACACACACACAAAATACATCATGGCATTATCCCTGGATAACTTTCGATTCACTATACGTTCATGTTGTTTACATTATATGCACTTATGTGCCGATTGCCAACAAAGCACAGACATTTGATGCAGTTTCACATTAAACCTGAACGAAGCTTGTTGATGGGCGCTCTTGCTCTCGCTCTGGTTGATGTGCGCTCATCCGGGAGAAATGCCCACACAAGGAATTTCGCCCTTTATGCCGTCATACAGCGCCGTACTCGAAAAAAAAAAACTTATTCGAATCCTGAAGGAGTGTATTTGGCACAGAAATACTCCGTCATACGTCCAACTCGTTTTTTGAAATTTTGGCCATGTTTAGCATGAGAATCCAACAGTGTAAATAAGTCAGAATGCATGAAATGGCATTATTACCCCCCTTTAAACATTCTGGTTTGAGTTTGTTGTAAGCCTTTTAGCACTATTAAACTGTGGCAATTAATTCAGTCCAAACTTCATTAAAACTTTGTTTTGAAGATAACTTATGCCTTAGGTGTGATTGATATATATATATATATATATATATATATATATATATATATATATATATATATATATATATATATATATATATATATATATATATATATATATATATATATATATATATATATAGTAAAGTTAATGTTTTTGTGATTTTGATTTTTATGTCTCTCCAAAATTCGCCTTAACACTGCTGATTTTTGAGTCCAGCCTTCGGAGAATTTAAAAGAATATTTATCAGCATTCTTTTTTTTTTTTTTCCTGCAGTGTCTTTGATGTCAGCTGGTCCAAGAGACCTCCATGTAAACATTGACGATGGCAGACAGCACCTTCTAGAAGCTCAGGTACTGTTACCAAGTCACTTGGCTTTGTAGGTTTAGGAACTTTAGTCTCACCACCTTATGAGAGAAAAACTTTGTAATAGTGGTACACACATCTGTATGAATCTATTTTTAACTTTGTGAATTTCAGTATATGTATGGCATCTCAGCTGCTGTTGACAAAATGGGCACTGCTAGTCAACTTCAAGTATGTATAGTAAAAAGGCACTTAAATCAAAATGCCTGTTTTTTGTAATTAAATGTAATTCAGAGTTAAAGTGTGTGTGAAGTGTGTAATTTCTGTATTAGCACTAACGGTACCAAACCAATGCCATTCTGGTTGAGCCAGTGTGGTTATGCCCGGCCCAGTCAGGCTGATCATAATTGGTACCACTAGAGGACCTGAAATTACACACTTCAACACCAACACTAAAGTTTACCTCATACCTCCGCTCAGGCTGATTGTGTGAATCGTCTACTTCTGTAGTTAGAAATGGGTTAAATTGAGGGAATATCTAATCAATATGTTGTGCTCAGAATGATCAATCTCACTTCCCGTTCAGGCGATTTTTGTACAGCTGACCTTCTGGTGAACGTGATTTCACCAAGTACAACATGTTCCTGGATCAACATCTTTGTTAATCCTGGAACAACATTCCAATCAACCAATCAGGTTCAGTTTACAGTTTATGTCAAGTTTAGGCTCACAACCAGGGTTAGGTGCTTCTACATCAGTGTTTTTCACCTATCATTTCCCTCTGATTTTAGGGATACATTATGGGTAGGGTTAGGTTTAGGGGTAGAGATATGGTTGGGACAAAATTTTCAGACAGGAATGTTGATCCAGGAACTTGTCTTACTTGGCAAGTTCACGACGACCTGGGGCCTATACCATGAAGCCGGTTTAGGTGGCTAGTCAGGTATGTTTCAGTTTAGTTTGTGCCAACCCTGGGTTTTAGGGACCATGAAAGTGGTTTGGATTTTAGCAGTGCTCATCGCCACAGTAACTTACGCTCCACGGCTAACCTGCTCCAGGGCAGGTTATGTTCTGGATAAGAGATCTCAAACTGAAATTGGACCAATCAGCTGTGAGCACAGTGACATACCTCTGACGAAATTAAGTCACTCCCTGAGTTTCTGCTCCAAATTAAAGGCCACTACATAGCAAATTATTTTTTAAAGACAAAATTGTCTGGCTTTTAGCAGAGCCTATTTATAATAATAATTTTGTATGATTTAGACATTATTTATGTAATTATTATACCCATAATCCATTACACATGTACAGTTTTAGTTGATCAATTATTATTATTAAGCACTTAGGTTAAATTAATATAAATATAGCCTATAAAGGTAATATAAATAAGCTTTAGAATCAGTAGATAAAGCTATAAAAATTACTACATATGTGCTTTGTTCAAATCTCTCTATATATCAACTAAATAAACTAACTTCACAACTTTTACTTGCACTGATATAGCAAGATTTTTTCTTTTAGTTGTCCTCTTTCATAGACAGCTCTTTTCTTCCTATGTAAATTTGTTTAAATTCTTAATATTTTTCAATCTCGTAATATTCTGCAGAAGAGAGAAATGAATCTCGCTGCTTCTCTCGCGAGAAGTGAATCTCAGTTTCACTGTTCCGCAGCATGTGACTGGCTGTTAACTACTGATGTCACACCTAATCTCCTAAACTCAGGATCAAAGTCTGAGTTGACAGAAAGTTGATGATCAGCATCATGGTACCAACAAAGCCTGATTGGATTGGTTTAGTTTTGTTAACTCAACTAATCCTGTAACCCTGAGTTTGTTCAACTACCATCATGGTACGGGCCCCTGACCTTCAATATAAATGAAATCATTCTAAATTACATTGAAGTGTGCTGTTTACACATTCAGTTTCTCTGCTGCCTTTCTGAATTCAGCATTTGAGTGTCTGCATTCATAAGCAAATCAACTTTACCTTTAACTAACTAACTTTATCCTAATGATTAATTTTAAAATGAACTCCCTTGTGTGTACTATAGGCATTTAATAACGGAGGAAAGTATTAAATAAACTTGAACAATGTATACATTTGTCAATGTTATTCAATTTACATTCAGCACTTGAAATGCTATTATACATGTTCATATATTTTAGATAAACACAATTTCTTTTAAATCTCGTTACACTAATAAAGTTGAGATTAGACTGAAACATTACATACATGTAAAAGGTTTTCCAAGTCTAATAATATTCCATCTTAACAAATCTTAACCTTTTTTTTTTCTCTGTCTGTCTGTGTGCACAATTCCTGGTGCAGCGTGAGAAGGTGAGTCCTGTGATAAGTTTACACACTTTCCACTTAAGCTAAATTTGGTCTTAGATAACGCTCTTAAATTTATTATCGTATCTCTATATTAGCTCTATCATATCATCAAACTGTCCATTTTGTTAACCTTACAGGAGAAAGAGACTGTTGATTGGTGGAGTAAGTTTTATGCTTCGGTTGGAGAGAGTGAGAAATGCCGCCCATACCTTGACAAAGGTTATGACACATTGGAAGTAAGTTCTGTCTAACACAACAATGTAGATATGAACATTTATTTAATTACGTTTAATAAATACCTTAGTCCATGCAGTAACATTATTAACATAACTAAGGCTTTCAAAGCACCGCAAAAGTTGTCTATACAACTCGTGTTATTCTTCTCAAGCTGTACATTTGCTGTGTAAGGAACAAATTTTCGTTATTATATGGTCATTTCGTTTGTTTTTTGTTTTTTTTAAGGCGTTATTCATTGGAAATCATGACGTCCTGCCCTAGCTTTCCTCAGTGTGTTCATGAATGCTCATGAGAAGTACAGATGTCTGATTTGTGAACCAAATTGTTATTTTGAACCTGATCTTTTCAATTAATGAGTTGGTCCAGCTCTCAAAACCTGGACTGATTAAACGCTAGAATACACTGCACGACTTTTAAAATCTGAACATATATTTTAAAACACTAGGCATCATACAAACCCGATTCCAAAAAAGTTGGGACACTGTACAACTTGTGAATAAAAAAGGAATGCAATAATTTACAAATCTCATAAACTTATATTTTATTCACAATAGAATATAGATAACATATCAAATGTTGAAAGTGAGACATTTTGAAATGTCATGCCAAATATTGGCTCATTTTGGATTTCATGAGAGCTACACATTCCAAAAAAGTTGGGACAGGTAGCAATAAGAGGCCGGAAAAGTTAAATGTACATATAAGGAACAGCTGGAGGACCAATTTGCAACTTATTAGGTCAATTGGCAACATGATTGGGTATAAAAAGAGCCTCTCAGAGTGGCAGTGTCTCTCAGAAGTCAAGATGGGCAGAGGATCACCAATTCCCCCAATGCTGCGGCGAAAAATAGTGGAGCAATATCAGAAAGGAGTTTCTCAGAGAAAAATTGCAAAGAGTTTGAAGTTATCATGATCTACAGTGCATAATATCATCCAAAGATTCAGAGAATCTGGAACAATCTCTGTGCGTAAGGGTCAAGGCCGGAAAACCATACTGGATGCCCGTGATCTTCAGGCCCTTAGACGGCACTGCATCACATACAGGAATGCTACTGTAATGGAAATCACAACATGGGCTCAGGAATACTTCCAGAAAACATTGTCGGTGAACACAATCCACCGTGCCATTCGCCGTTGCCGGCTAAAACTCTATAGGTCAAAAAAGAAGCCATATCTAAACATGATCCAGAAGCGCAGGCGTTTTCTCTGGGCCAAGTCTCATTTAAAATGGACTGTGGCAAAGTGGAAAACTGTTCTGTGGTCAGACGAATCAAAATTTGAAGTTCTTTTTGGAAAACTGGGACGCCATGTCATCCGGACTAAAGAGGACAAGGACAACCCAAGTTGTTATCAGCGCTCAGTTCAGAAGCCTGCATCTCTGATGGTATGGGGTTGCATGAGTGCGTGTGGCATGGGCAGCTTACACATCTGGAAAGGCACCATCAATGCTGAAAGGTATATCCAAGTTCTAGAACAACATATGCTCCCATCCAGACGTTGTCTATTTCAGGCATTTTCCAACATGACAATGCCAGACCACATACTGCATCAATTACAACATCATGGCTGCGTAGAAGAAGGATCCGGGTACTGAAATGGCCAGCCTGCAGTCCAGATCTTTCACCCATAGAAAACATTTGGCGCATCATAAAGAGGAAGATGCGACAAAGAAGACAGTTGAGCAACTAGAAGCCTGTATTAGACAAGAATGGGACAACATTCCTATTCCTAAACTTGAGTAACTTGTCTCCTCAGTCCCCAGACGTTTGCAGACTGTTATAAAAAGAAGAGGGGATGCCACACAGTGGTAAACATGGCCTTGTCCCAACTTTTTTGAGATGTGTTGATGACATGAAATTTAAAATCAACTTATTTTTCCCTTAAAATGATACATTTTCTCAGTTTAAACATTTGATATGTCATCTATGTTGTATTCTGAATAAAATATTGAAATTTGAAACTTCCACATCATTGCATTCTGTTTTTATTCACAGTTTGTACAGTGTCCCAACTTTTTTGGAATCGGGTTTGTACATTTGCTGAAAATTGGGCATCATACACTAAATGACTGAGGATACTACTACCAGACTTTCAAGTCATTACGAACACAACAAACTTGCGCAGAAACACGTGCCTTAATGCTAGGAGACGCGTGACAAATGAAAACAAAGTGTTCTAAAATCGGCTCAAAATATCAAACATATCCTCCAACTGGATGGAATCAAACTTTGAAGCTAAATCTTGACCATCTGTGACCATCATACACTGCAGATTTGTGTTGACAGATTAAAAAAAAAAAAAAAATCGTGTAGACTCGCTCTGACTTTTGGCAATTAGCGTCGACTTGTCCAGACTGTAAATCTGGGAAAAAGTTGTGTAGTGTATTATAGCCTTAAGTTTACTGATTTAGTGATCTGAATAAGCAGTTAACAACTCACTGGAGAAAAAGACTTTCAGTGAATAACATCTTAAATTGTGGTGTGTTCCTCACACATATCTATTGTATGACTTCAGAATACTTGAATCCACAAAGGTTCATTTTTGAGTTCTTGTATTTTTAGTAATTGTAACCATGTTCTTTTCTGTTGGTTTTCATAGGTGTATGACCATGAGCTTGAAAGTGTAAAGGAATTCATGGGTCTTACTGATTTCTGCAAAACCTTCAAATTGCAGCGTGGGAAAAAGGAAAGTGATGATGATGATCCCGCTGTAGTTGGAGAATTCAAGGCAAGATGTTTTATTAATTTGGTCTACAAATGGATGGATTTGGTGCTATTAAACCCTACTTTTTTTGTTGAATATTCTGTATCAATTGGAAATGTCACATTATAGAATCAAAGTAAAATGGTTGAAAACAGCTTTTCATGTTGACATGTATTTTTTTTTTTACGTAATTGGAAGGTAATGCCAATTTTCAGCAGCATTTTCATAAATCCTTCTAATATGCTGATTCTAATTCTAATAATTTCAATTGATTGTTTTCAGGGCTCCTTTAAGGTCTACCCATTGCCAGATGATCCAGGGGTGGCTCCTCCGCCACGTCAGTTCAGAGAGCTGCCCGACAGCGTGTCTCAGGAGTGTGTGGTCAGAATCTACGTGGTTCAAGCCATCGACCTGCAACCCAAAGACAACAATGGCAAAGTACTTTTTATAGTTTATTATTATTATTTGTTGAATTCCTTTTAAGAAGTGAAAAGAAAAAGCAAAGCTCCTTTTCTTTTTCAGTGTGACCCATACATCAAAATCTCTTTGGGGAAAAAGGCTGTTGATGACAGAGACAACTATGTACCGAATACACTCAACCCAGTGTTGGGCAGGTAATGCCATAGATTTATTGAGAGTTTATCATGCATTCAGACTGTCAAGCTGTCGAAGAGGACTAACCGATAACCGTTTTCTATTCTCTCATCAGAATGTTTGAAATGACATGCTTCCTCCCACAAGACAAAGACCTGAAAATTGCCGTCTATGACTTCGATTTGCTCAGCCGTGATGAGAAAGTTGGGGAGACTGTGATTGACTTGGAAAACCGCTTCCTTTCTCACTTCGGTTCCTATTGTGGTTTACCCCAGACATACTGCATGTGAGACCCATACAATATACTGTATTTTCATGCAAACGTAGTATTTTCATCGAGGACAACCGTAAAGACATTAGTTAACTAATGTATTATTCATTAAACAGTTCTGGACCAAACCAGTGGCGCGATCAGCTCAAGCCATCTCAGATTCTTGAACATCATGCCCGTTGCAAAGGATTGAGTCCACCCAGGAGTGAAGACAATGGAAACACTTTATCCTTTGGTGGCCGATTGTATTGCCTCTCTGACTTTGGTGATTTTTAAGAGCTATTTGTTCTTTTGAACACCATTTATGGTGGCTTGACAAACTGTTAATGTATTATACTATAAAAGCTGTTTGAAACTTCTAGTCAGTGCTTTGTCAAGCCAACATTCAAAGTTGTCTAGTTATACCTTATATGTATGCATTTTAGAAGCGAACAAGGAGATTCACGAACACCTGGGTCCGCCAAGTGAACGGATCGCTCTGCACGTCCTCAGAACTCATGGTCTGGTTCCAGAGCATGTTGAAACCAGAACTCTTTACAGTAGCTTCCAACCAACTCTCCCGCAGGTGTGAGGCTGCTTACTAGCTGGTTTTTCCTGTGATATACTTTATAGACCCCTTTTTTATTTGAAAGCAAGCTCAAAACACTGCTTTATCTGTTTTAAAGGGAAAACTCCAGATGTGGGTCGACATTTTCCCCAAAAGCCTTGGGCCTCCTGGACCTCCTTTTGACATATCTCCACGCAAAGCAAAAAAGTGAGAAGAAATTGGTACTTACAGTTATGCTTCTATGTTGATCGACGATAGACTCATGTTGATTCTTTTTATCAGATACTTTCTGCGCGCCATCGTTTGGAACACGACTGATGTAGTTCTGGACGAAACCAGCATTACTGGCGAAAATATGAGTGACGTCTATGTAAAGGGGTATGTAAAAGATCTATTAATGCAAGACACTATAGGCAAAACCTTTTTTTTGTTGTTGAGATTTTAAGCTATTTTGTTTTCATAAGACATATTATTAGTGGAAAGAAAACACCCAAAATACACACATACACACACACACACACACACACACACACACACACACACATATATATATATATTAGTTTTGACTAATTTAAATAACCATACATTATCTTTTAAAGGCTGTTTTCTCAAAATGTGTTTTTCTCATGCAATGGGCCAGAAATCTCCACTTCAGTAGCACTTACATGCACAAAACATACAAAAAAAAATTTTGATCAAGGTTTTGGTCTCTCTAAACCCCTCCATTCTGAGAGCCTACTCTGCTCTGATTGGTCAGATGGCACAGTCTGTTGTGATTGGTCTATCGTTTACAGCATGTGTCGGAAACGCCCATTACCAAATCTGAATTTCAGCTCTGGAGGCTTTCAAAGTGGATTTGCTTCTATAGCGCAGAACAGCGTCTTCTCAACATGTCTGCAACAAGAAACTCCTCCAGTCCTCAGTTACTACTACAGTGTTTGAGGGCGAATCAAAGTAGACCGTGTTTGAGGGCAGCCAATGAGGACCTTAGGCTGGCATTATGCAAATGTATTACAAACCTGCAAACCTATGTAGATTTAAAGGTGCAGTGTGTAATATTTGAGGATCTATTGACAGAAATGCAATATAATATAAATAACTATGTTTGCAGTGGTGTATAAAGACCTTACAAAATGAACCGTTATGTTTTTATTACCTTAGAATGAGCCATTTTGATCTACATACACCGCGGGTCCCCTTACAGTGAAGTCGCCATTTTGTGCCGCCATGTTTCTACAGTAGCCCTAAATGGAGAAACTTCTCTACAGAGCGCTAGCTACTCTCTGCTGTCTCAGACAACGACATCTTTGTCCTGTGTCAGCCACCGTAGCTTCTCTATTCTTTCTAAAGGGAGGGGTGAGCGGTGGGCGGTTGCAGTTCGCAACCTCACCACTTGATGCAGCTAAAATTTAAACACTGAAACTTTAAGCAGGAAGTAAGACTGGAATTGCTGATGACTCATTTCAGGCAGTTCAGAATCGGTTCTTTCTTTGAGACAATAACTATCTACTTTTATCGCACAATCTTTGAAATTAACAAACAGCTACATAAAAGGTAATATCCGAAAAAGCATAATGGGGCAGATGAATGTGTTTTACTAATACATTTTTTTTTTTTTAGTGTTTGTCGTAGTACATGCATTTGTGTCTTTGATTAGTTGGATGCCAGGTATGGAAGAAGATAAGCAAAAAACAGACGTCCATTATCGCTCTTTGGATGGCGATGGAAATTTCAACTGGAGATTTGTCTTTGGATTTGAATACCTGCCTGCGGAGCAGCTATGTCTTGTATCTAAAAAGGTAATAAAGATTGGCTTTTTAATATGAGTTATGAAGAGCACTTGGAAGTATTAAAATAATTCTCTTTCTTTTACATTAAAAAGGAACATTTCTGGAGCCTTGACAAATCAGAGTTTAGAATCCCACCCAAGCTGATTGTTCAAATATGGGATAATGACAAATTCTCACTGGATGATTACCTAGGTGAGATGTTTGTATGCAGCTCTTTTCTGAGTTTTTGGGAATTTTATTTTCCTTTTACATTTTTTTTTGGGTCCTCTCGTGTATTATCTCACTTGTGTTACAGGTGCTATTGAGCTTGATCTGCACCAGCTCATCAACCCTTCCAAAACACCTGAGAAATGTAACCTTAACATGGTTCCGGATGGAACTACACATCCAAAATCAGGCCAATTCAAGTCTCTGTTTGACCAGAAGTCAGTTAGAGGATGGTGGCCATGCTTCATGGAGAAAGATGGGAAGAGGGAGCTTGGTGTAAGTACAGCTAATGCAAAGAATCCTGTATGGTGCAGTATGACATTCTTTTTTCATAATCCAGTCAATTCCCAATGGATTTTAAATCCTCTTCAAAATTTTTTTTTTTTTTTTTTTTTCCCCTTATCAAAGTGTTCATCAATTTTCAACCCGCCTTGAATTGTTGCAATGTTGGAGAAAGAGTAAACGTTGTTAATTTACATATATTACCGTGTTACCTGGACCGAGAAATTCATGTGTATTTGTAAGCAAATTTTTGACTTTTGACAGTTCCAGGGCTTTCGTGAAACCCTTTTTCCTTTTATCCCCGCCCATGGACAGACGGATTGACAGAGGGTTATTAACCAAACAATTATTGTAAGAATAGAGTGGTGCAGGTATGACGTCACTTTTTAGGCAGTTAGCTTTACACTGGTTCCCTCAATAAAAACCAAATAGGATTTTCCCATAGGCTTTTGGATTATCACAAAAAACTAGCTCTGTGATCAACAAAAGTTTGATACTTACACATTTTGTCCATCAAGATAATTATCACAGATGAACACAACTTTTATTCATTTTGAAGCCTAAATGCAGTCGCCAGAAGTAAAAAGCTAAAAGCAGGCTATAAACGGACTACACCGCAGTCGCTCAACTTCAACGTCATCATCACTAAGCTTCCGACATCTCTTTCAGTTTTTATCTAAAAACATTTTCCCAGAAAGTTTGAGTTATAATTGTGCTCTTATAAACTATTCTAAGCATAATGAGGCTGTAAAAGTGGACTGAGTTTTACCTTTTCAGCGTGATGACGTTTAATCTCCTCGACAGCCTCTGTAGTCCCATTGAGCCACTTGTTAGCAACCGCCTTTTTCAAGACGTAACAGCTTTAAAAAAAAAAATCACGAGTGGGGTAATACTGATGTATTTTATGTTGTAGAGTAAAACGTGAAAGTGTCTTGAGCTTGTTCACCACAGACCTTATTTCAGCCATTTAAACAAAATCCCATTCAAAAAACATTGACTTTGGGACGATGGAACCGGAAGTGCTAAAATGCTAACTCGCTTCCACGTTTTGGCCTACAAGGTGATGTCATACCTGCACCACTCTATAGGTTTATCACTGAAAAATGTTATTGTACTTTGTCTACTCTTTACACAGCATTATGATAAAATGGAATACTATGGCAATAGCTTTCTTACCTGTACGCATCAATGTTTTGCTTCAGGGAGTTGGGCAGAAGGTGCTCCCTGTTCCTTTTCTTCCAAATTAACTGATGGAAAGGCCGTTTCTTTCAGTGTTCATAGTCATCCTGTTTGATATTGAGACTACAAACACGGATGATTTTCCGTCGCGGCTTTCTCTCCATATTTACGATTCTTTGCAGCCTTTAATGCTCTGGATCCTTCACTGAAAACAAAAAATAACTCACTCCTGCTAAACATTTACTCGAATGAACACCATTGTGACTAAAGGTTTGCTAAAAAGTATTTCCTACTCAAGCAAGGCGGTATTTGACTCCTATTCAATAGGAGCAGACTGGAGCTGTGTACAAAACCGTTCACTCATTCACTAATCCCTATATAGTGTATGGCATTTGAGTGCACTATATCTGAAAGAAGTGAACGAAATGAAGTGAGTGAATTCGGATGCTGACGTATACACTTTGCGTCGGAGAGCTGGAGCTGTCGCAGAAATGGCTGTCACACATAGTGATAAAACGCCTTTATTCTTACATTTAACTTACTTAAAAAAATTAATAACAATCATAATGACTATTTTGTAATTATACATACCTCCGAGCCAGCTTTGTGGTTTCATCGATTGTTTATCATGCTTTGTGTTTGTATTATTATACTATTTAAAAACTGAAAACAAAAATAAACACATTAACAAGTGTATATTTTCATGTACTTGTTATTGATGATAAGCGAATATTTTTTTTTTTAAATAATCTACCAAATTATCATCTTCCTTACAGTTTTGTGAATTAACAGTGCCACACATTATTAAACTACCTGACTGTTAGTAAAACACATTAAATTGAGTAAATGCCTAAATAACATATTTTAATAGTTTAAAAAAAAAACAATTTTATTTTTATATTCTTAATTTAATTTATTTTAAATGCAATAAATGTAATGTATTGTCTCTATCTTTTAATGTTTTATTCAAGTAATGATAAAAAAGGTAAACCTAGAACTAGCGTGAAATAAATGTTAAAACGGAAATAAGAAAGCTGTAAAGTAATCTCTCATTTGAATCCGCTTACTCCCGCTGTTTCGCGTGCTCTCTCAGTCCTCTCCGCATTGGATTTTTGGAAATAGTGCTTCAGCGAGTGCACATCAAATGTACGCTCGAAATCAGAGTGGATTGTGGGCATGGGCGTCACCAGGCACTTTTTAAGGGGTCCCCCCTAAACTTCTGCCCAGCCCCCCTAAAAAAATATGTGATTAACTCCCCTAAAACATATGAAACTGGCGGGAGGCTTCGGCTTCGTCCCGTCTTTTAGTCTGCGTTAATCAGCGTGTTCTTCAATCAGCAGCGGCGCCGAGCAGAGCGCACGTGAGAAGCCGAGGTGTGTGCGTTCATCTGAGCCTCATTGGTCTGTCACCGCTCGTCAATACCAAAATAATAATAAAATAAAAAAACCCAATCAAATCAGAGTAGGCGGGCTTTGTTCACACAGAAGCTTCTGAGGCTGAGCGCAAATTTTAGCAGCGCGACTCGACGTCAAGTGAGAGATATGCAAGCAGCTAAACTAAACCTTTCATATTTGACAGCTGCTTCTTTAAGTCAGAAATGTTAAACAAATGACAAAAATATTCAGGCAAATTAATAAACTTTTATCTAATTTCGCCATTTTGAATTGAAAATAGGCCTATGTAGGCTAATGTGATTCATAAATGAAGCCTAATTAACGAACAAGAAATATTAAAGTCGTTTTCATCAGATTAGGCATAAGATTAATAATGAATGTGTACATATTGTAAATTAATATAATTCCATTTGTAGCCTTCAGTAAACTAAAAAGCTCAGCTTTTTTCAGCCTGTATTGGGCATAAGATTAGTAATGAATGTGTGCATATTGTGAAATTAATTTAATAAACTTAGTTACCTAGCTTTCCTGGTAGCCTTCAATAAATTAACATGTCTACGAAAATGATTCATAAAACATAAATATCAGTTAACCATATGTTTACTTTCTTCATTGATGAAAATGGAAAAACCATATCAGTCAAAGCTCAGCGCTAGGAGGGGAAGAGACAGGGCAAGATAAAAAACAAAGAGAAAAAGAGAGATGTGGAGATAAGAAGAAAGAATAATCTACTGCCCACTGACATGGTTTTCAAGCTATTATCTAATTTTTTGGCCTTCAGAACATCTTAAAATGCACATATGTAGATCATAGAAATCAATATTTTCTCGGGGGAGCATGCCCCCCAACCCCCCAAACTAAATCTCAGTGATTTATAAAACCCTGCCTACATTCCTGCGTACGATTAAGGGATATACAATATGGTCATGCAGAATAAGGCATTAATATGTGCTTTATAAGTAATAATAAACAGTCAATATCCTAGTAATATGCATGCTAATAAGCTGCTAGTTAATAGTGAGAATTAGACTAAAGTGTTACCATTTTTTTTCATACCCTCACTGGGGGCTGAGCCCCCCTAAAAAGAAAATCCTAGAATCGCCCCTGATTCTGGGTATAAAGTAGTGAACGAATATAGGGAATAAAGTCGTTCACTCAGAATTTGGACACCACTACAAAAATGGCAAACACCCGATATAGAGGGTATGCATTGACGTCACTTTCCCGCCGGAACACGCCCCCTCAGCCTGACTGAGTGGCAAAAGAGCTGCTGCATGACTTGATTTAACAGGGGAAACTGCAAAGACGTGAGTAAAACGAACGATTATCAAACTAAAGGTATAGTGTTCCTTACAACTTACCAAAGATCCAATGAGCCATGGATTTTGACATGCAGCCAGGAATTCCTGATATTTATGTGTTTCCTGATATTTATGTGCCTGATTTTGATGCTGGGGAAATACATGAAACAAATTTGCCCGTGAACGCTTTATATAAATACAATATAGGTAGGTCTAAATCCAGGTGATCACTTATATCAGTGTTTTTTATATATATATATATATAATATCGTCCAGCCCTAAAACTTGTATAGTTTTTGTCAGTGTTTATTTAAAAACATCGAATTGTGCAGAATATAACATGGTAAATATTTAATTGAGTTGTCAATACAATATATAGGGTATGATTTTACCCCAAAATTCAACATATTGACACAAAATGATAACCGCAAATCCATGTTTCGCTACCTGGAGTCCAGTTGTTTCTGTGAATCGCAGCGATCCATTTGCTTCTCTTTTCTGTAGTGTTCGGCAGTCTGTAAAAATATACCTCAGGACCCGTATTTATGAAAAATCTTAAAGCAAAGAGTAGCTCCTAGTGACAAAATTCTAAGAAAATTCTTAGAAAGATGGGCATTTCCTCTTAAAATTAAAGAAAAAAGTAATTCAGAAAGCATCTTAACCCTTAAAAGAGGTCTTAAGGTCCAAAAGTGTTCGGAGTACAGACGAGGACTTTTAAGAGGCTTAAGAGTTTCTTTAGCAAAGAAAATGGACACATTTTTGGTGGACACAAGTGATCACACAACTACAGCAATTTCAGAACCTTATTGTGTCGCTGTTCATTTCCTATCAAATACAGTAAGTACTACATTAAAAGCATGGTAAATAAATTAAGTATATATTAATATAAATTAAATATTATGTGAGAGAGAGTACAGTAAAACAGGAAAAATTAGGCCTTTAATTTCAAAGTGAAGGTTTATATAGACTCTATACTTAAGCGCTTTTTTTTTTTTTTTTTTTTTTTTTTCGGACAACCAACCAATCACAGTCTTCAAAAGACTGTGCATACGTAGCAATGGGGTCAGCCCCACCTCCTCACTAAGATAAAAGTTTTTGTATTTTCTTCACTCAGAGTTGCTCTCAGATCGCTCCTGGATCACTCTTAAGCTAAGACTCCTACGTAGAAGTTTTTACGGTAAATTAGGAGCTTCCTGAGAGGATTCTTAGAAGCTTTAAGAATACGGGCCCAGATTTCTTGTCAGATCTATTTGTACAGTCAATCTCAAAAGTCTTTCCCGTTTTGAATGTTTTTCGCGGCATTCATGCTGAAAACCAATGCTTCCACTCAGTGTTTTTGCCACTCAGTGGGCGTAACCGCAGCTACTCCGGCTGATGGTGACGTCACGCGCATACCCTCTATAGGGAGTGGTTTCGGACACAGCGTGGGAGTGGCTGTGGATGCCCAGTGCATTATGGGTGTTGAAGTTTCCTTACCTATTTGCTAAAAGGCCTTTCTATTGCATAGGCGGCCGATTTTTATTAAAATCCCATTTTGCAAGTAGCGAATTACCCCTTTAAATATGCTTCACTTGGAATTGCATGATATTTTGATAAAATGGGTTGTGAATGTCATTTCATGTTGAGCTTGATTAATTGGGCCTTGTTTATTATTTTATTTTATTTTTTTTAGGGAAAGGTGGAGTTGACTTTGGAGATTGTGAATGAGAAGGAAGTGGATGAGAGACCTGCTGGAAAAGGCAGAGATGAGCCCAATATGAATCCGAAACTGGATCCTCCAAAGTAATCGAATTCTCGCTTTAAATACGTTTATTGTTCTGTGTGTTAACAGAAGATGGTTACAAGGTTTGTTTCTCTTTTAAACCTCTCAGGCGACCTGAAACCTCGTTCTTTTGGTTCACAAGTCCATGCAAGACGTGCAAGTTCATAGTGTGGCGAAAATTTAAGTGGCTGTTCATCGGCCTGGTTGTGCTAGTCTTAGTGCTATTATTCATTGGGATCTTGTTGTATTCATTACCAGTAAGGACACACTTCATCAATCCTTTCACAAAGGTTATGTTCAGACTTTTCACTTAAGATGTACAATACTAATTATTTTGTATTTATTTATTTTCAGAACTACATCTCCATGAAAATCGTCAAACCCTTCAATTGAGTGCAGGAGGAGTTCAATTTTTTGTCATTTTATCCATGTAATGTATTTGGCATTTCACACAGTGAAAGTAATTAACAGAAATGGTTCATTTTCTTAATGACAAACAGACCATTAATACAGTGTTCGTTTTGGTTGTGGTTGTTTGGGTATTTACCATTAATCACTCTTTGCACCGTTATTAAATTTCATCATGAATTTTCACTTTTTGGTTCAGGTTTCACTGATGTTTGGAAACATTTGTACACAAACCATGAAGTGTTTTCTATTGTGAAAGTCTTTTATTGTATTATATTCTCAGATCATTTTAAAGTTTGTTGGTTAAAAAAATTAAAATTGTTAAATAAAGACATGGTAATATGTTTGTTTAAATTGTGTCAATTTGTCTTCAATTAGACTTAATTATTTTGTCATTTTAACAATGAAAATGTTCAATTGTTCAATTTACCTTATCTATAAAAATGGCACACAATGTTTCCCAACCGTGTTTCAAGTGTAAGTCTAATATTGGTACTGTGATGCATGTATTCTGGGATTGCGATATGATCAAAGCTTACTGGATAGAGATTCATAAAACTGTTCAGAAGATTATTGGTAAATCTTTTGCCCTTTCTCTTAGTATCTATCTTTTGAACTGTAAAGCTGATTTACACTTTAACCATGGCCTGGAATGTGTGTTGCATTTTTGTATCTATTTGGCGGGAAAAAATAACATGATTTACACCAGAAGTGAAATCATAAGTCATAAGCTAATGATTTCTGGCATATTTGGTCGTCTCTAGAATTTAGGAATGTATGTTGAATGCCTTTATCTCTTGATTTCTGTTCATTCTGGTCCTATCGCTCTTCATTATACCTTCAGATTGTTAGCCATTGTATGTTACTGTGAGATACCTGTACCACTGTTGTGTTATTGTAAAACTATAAAAACAAAACAAACAAAAAATGGCACATAAACATGGTATATTTTAGCAGTGAAAAAGCTTGCTTTTTAATTATTAATATCATGATATAGTTAATATTGCACAAGTGCTGTTTTTCTGAACATCTGCATGATTGAAAATGTAATGTTGAGTTTATAAAGCAGTTCAATAAACAAGTTAATATTAAGTGACATATTTTAGACATTAGAGATTATATTTTATATGCACTGTACAAACCCGATTCCAAAAAAGTTGGGACACTGTACAACTTGTGAATAAAAAAGGAATGCAATAATTTACAAATCTCATAAACTTATATTTTATTCACAATAGAATATAGATATATCAAATGTTGAAAGTGAGACATTTTGAAATGTCATGCCAAATATTGGCTCATTTTGGATTTCATGAGAGCTACACATTCCAAAAAAGTTGGGACAGGTAGCAATAAGAGGCCGGAAAAGTTAAATGTACATATAAGGAACAGCTGGAGGACCAGTTTGCAACTTATTAGGTCAATTGGCAACATGATTGGGTATAAAAAGAGCCTCTCAGAGTGGCAGTGTCTCTCAGAAGTCAAGATGGGCAGAGGATCACCAATTCCCCTAATGCTGCGGCGAAAAATAGTGGAGCTATATCAGAAAGGAGTTTCTCAGAGAAAAATTGCAAAGAGTTTGAAGTTATCATCATCTACAGTGCATAATATCATCCAAAGATTCAGAGAATCTGGAACAATCTCTGTGCGGGTCAAGGCCGGAAAACCATACTGGATGCCCGTGATCTTTGGGCCCTTAGACGGCACTGCATCACATACGGGAATGCTACTGTAATGGAAATCACAACTCAGGAATACTTCCAGAAAGCATTATCGGTGAACACAATCCACCGTGCCATTCGCCGTTGCCGGCTAAAACTCTATAGGTCAAAAAAGAAGCCATATCTAAACATGATCCAGAAGCGCAGGCGTTTTCTGTGGGCCAAGGCTCATTTAAAATGGACTGTGGCAAAGTGGAAAACTGTTCTGTGGTCAGACGAATCAAAATTTGAAGTTCTTTTTGGAAAACTGGGACGCCATGTCATCCGGACTAAAGAGGACAAGGACAACCCAAGTTGTTATCAGCGCTCAGTTCAGAAGCCTGCATCTCTGATGGTATGGGGTTGCATGAGTGCGTGTGGCATGGGCAGCTTACACATCTGGAAAGGCACCATCAATGCTGAAAGGTATATCCAAGTTCTAGAACAACATACGCTCCCATCCAGACGTCGTCTCTTTCAGGGAAGCCCTTGCATTTTCCAACATGACAATGCCAGACCACATACTGCATCAATTACAACATCATGGCTGCGTAGAAGGATCCGGGTACTGAAATGGCCAGCCTGCAGTCCAGATCTTTCACCCATAGAAAACATTTGGCGCATCATAAAGAGGAAGATGCAACAAAGAAGACCTAAGACAGTTGAGCAACTAGAAGCCTGTATTAGACAAGAATGGGACAACATTCCTATTCCTAAACTTGAGCAACTTGTCTCCTCAGTCCCCAGACGTTTGCTGACTGTTATAAAAAGAAGAGGGGATGCCACACAGTGGTAAACATGGCCTTGTCCCAACTTTTTTGAGATGTTGATGCCATGAAATTTTAAAATCAACTTATTTTTTCCTTAAAATGATACATTTTCTCAGTTTAAACATTTGATGTCATCTGTTGTTTTCTGAATAAAATATTGAAATTTGAAACTTCCACATCATTGCATTCTGTTTTTATTCACAATTTGTACAGTGTCCCAACTTTTTTGGAATCGGGTTTGTACATTATTTTTGTTTTCCAAAAGTGCTTTTCACTTCAAGTATAAAACCAGAGCACAGTACCCTAGAACAGTCATTCTCAAACCTGTCCAGGGCCCAGTTGTTCAAAAAACAATGGAAATCCCATGTTTTGCTATCCAGGATCAGGTAATCCATCTTAATTTTGTGCTGGTTTTTCAAAGCAAAATAGGACTGGATCATCCTGATCCAAATACACACTTTTTCAGATTACCAGTGCTCCAAATGGGGTTGCGTTTCATAATGTAGGCTGCTAGCTATGTAAAGAACAACAGGTATAGAAGAGTCAAAATCTAGACTCTCTTCATTTTAAAGTTATATGGAAAAATAAAGTGGAACAGGAGGATGTCAAAAACCTTGAACCAGGTTTTTAAAATAAATTGGTTGAACTTTTTTTTTTAAAGGGGAATTCAGTTTGGTTCTGGATTCTTAGTTTGATTTTTAAGAGATGTGGAAAGCTTTCAAACTTGAGTCATGGAAGCTGATGTTAAATTTTTAATCGATATATATTATCAGCTCGAAAATCCTTTTTATTCCCTGATTGGTTTAATAAGGGCATTGTTCTTGTTTCAGACTTAGTAAACAATAGAGACTTATATTCTTATATTTTGATTTTATTGAACAATATGGTATAAATGCATCAACACAGAACTACATTAATCTTACAAATACTATCCCTTCTAATTTGTTGGTTTTGGTGAAATCTTATAAACTATACTGTAATTTGAGTTTGAATATCCCTCAACTATTTATACAAGGAGTTAATATCCTGGATGTTAAATGTACAAATCAGTTTTTAAGGAACTTCATCACTGCTAGTAATAATTCAGTTATTAAAGCTTATGGGAAATAATTTCATAAGGTATGGACAGTGCCAAACATTTTTGTTTAATAATAAAATAAAATAAGTCCATTTAGAATTATTCATCATTATCATCCTTGTAATAAATATTTAAGTACATTTAACTGAAAAGTTTCCCCACTCTACTCTTTTTGCCAAGAGGACGAAGAATTTCATTTACACTTATTTTACTTCTGTTCTTATACTAAACATTTTTGGTTTGAAATTTCAGCTGGGTAATATTTCTGTCAGTAAGGTTATTTTTCACTCTGATGTCTCTGGAAAAAAAAGAGCTAGATGATGTCTTAAACTTCATTTGTATTATGGTAAATACCATATTCACAAAGCAAGATAAATTAAATTCAAACCTAACTGCAACGTATTTGCTTATGATTTACAGTTACTATTGTCATCATCAACTTCAAATAATCTCTAATAAAAAAGCTTTGAAAATATCCCCTATTATAGAACAATTTTGATGTAAATTGTTTCTTCTTCTTCTTCTTCTTCTTCTTCTTCTTCTTCTCTATATCTCCACATGTTCTTGTTCCTTGTTCTGTATTATCTATTTTTGTGTACTGAATTTTAATTATGCAATAAAAAAGAGTTTTTTGACATACGTCAGCATGACATCAGAGCATCAGAGCCATTGCGGACAAGTATAGGTCTCTGCAGGATAGTAATAGGAGTTACTAGATCAGTGGGCGAGGCCATAAACAGAGGGGCGTTTTTCACTGCGTTACCTGATTTGCCAACGTCACAGTGTGGGTAGGGTTTAGGGGTGGGGTAAGTAATTATTGATATTTTTATTACACAAACCCATCGATTCACTTCACTTAAATTCCATAAATCAAAAATAATGGATAATATAAATAAATAAAACTTTACATTAAATATAGTACAATAAAAATAATTAATAATTACAAATAAATTAAAAAATAGAACAAGGTAATAATGGCTTGTTTATTTTATAAGGCATTGAAACGCCATTTGAGCTTGGCGGATATGACGTCGTTTCTCAAGTTCAAGTGCGTGATATTTAAATATCACCTGAGGCATGATTAGAAAAACGACTGAACACCGTTAGAGCCGGAACATCATACTGTAAAGAGAAGAGAAGAGAAGACAATCTAACGCATGAACGTTATCTTTAATAAACTGTAGACCCGTTTTTATAACGTTACTTTCGTATTTCATCTGAGAGAAAAATAACGACGTTTGAGCTCAGGTAAGTTACTTTAAGTTCTGTTTGAGCTGCTAACTGGCTAGTCAACTCCGACAGGTGCTGCTGTTGCTTCAATATTTACCCAAAACTCTTTGTTAAACACCACTATTTTTCGTTATAGGAAAGTATACATTTTCTCCATGGCGTTTGGTACGTTTATTGTGTGGTTTAATTGTTTCATTCAGTTGTTGTTTCATTTAGTTGTTTATTCCTGTAGTAACATGAGGTTTTAGAATATCAGTGTGTGAAATGCGGTGTTTTCGTGGCTGATATTTAATGTTGGATGATATATTTTCTGTCATGTGTAGATATCAGTGTTTGTATTTCGCCGCGGTGAGCAGATGCTCTTCTCATTGGTTCATTCAGACGCTTTCTCTTGATTATGCGACATTTTAGCTGCTGGAGGCGGCCGCATGTATGGATTATAATGTTTTAACGGTGGTGCTGTTTCGTGTGTTAAAGCTGAGATTCTGACAAGACCCGTTTCATGTAAGTGTCCTGTTTGTTCTCCATAGTTAAAGCGAAGACGCTGCATACGTATGAGACCGCGTATTGTCATCAAACCTGCTTGTGTAATAATACAACACAATGCTGGTCGATTGACTGCACAGTTGCTTTGAGTATTTCTCGTTATTGTATATTATTTTTTCGTATTTGTATAACTGAAATGTGTCCAGAGTGCATTGTGTGGAAAAAAAATATGCTTATTGCAATTTCACAGCCATAGGTAGTACGAGAGATCGTGTCTGTCATTGTACACACACACAGCTATGACTTCAACTTGTATTGAATGTTTTTGTTTTGTTTGTGGTTTTTAATTTTTTTTTATAAATGACGTCTCTATTGTTTATTCATGCTAACACCACAGGGAACATGAGCATATTTGTTGCATGGTGTCCACAGAGACAAAGGGTGTCAAAATTGTACCTTTAGGGGGTACAACAGCTTGTCACTGGGGCAGTACCCTTAAAAGGACATCTTTGTACCTTTTTTACCACAAAAATCACCCAAAAATGAAAATTATCCCATAATTTACTCACCCTCAAGCCAATCTAGGTGTATATGACATTCTTCTTTCAGACAAATACAATCAGAGTTATATTAAAAAATGTCCTGGCTAATCCAAGCATTATAATGGCAGTGAATGGCAGCCCAAAATTTGAAGACCAAAAAAGTGCATTCATCCAGGCTCCGGGCGGTTAATAAAGGCCTTCTGAAGTGGATCGATGGGTTTGTGTAAGAAAAAAATATCCATATTTAAAACTTTCTAAAGTAAAATATCTAGCTTCCAGCGAACCGCCTTCCGTATTCAATTTACGGAAAAAGCATTACTGATGCGTCAATGACGTCGGACGTAGCGTAAGTGTTTTGAACTGCGAGAGGCGTTACGCTTTCTTCGTAAATTGAATATGGAAGGCGGTCCATTGTCTGTTATCCAGGAATAACATTAGAGAAATCACAATTCGGTCATAAAAATGTAAATAAGCTTAGTATTATCACTATATTTGTAGGTATAATTGAATACATCAATACAATTATGCCCAAGAAGATTTTAAATACTTTTCATATTTTTACATTTGTCATTTTTGTATTCAGATTTGAAGCCAGGACAGTTACCCGGAATTACATTTTGGGACTTTTGAGCTCAATAGTTCCATTAATTATTTATAATAAATACTCACATGAGTAATTAAGAGGGGGAAGTTGAGTCATTTAATGTAGTGTATTTAAAAATGTATATATTTTTAATATTATGAATATGCTTTGGACACCAGAATTGACACGCCACGTCATTTATCCAATTACTGTAATTTCGAGATGACAACACGTGACATTCTATTCTGAGCTGTTCACATCCTCTGACTGGGAATTATGAGTTTCTATGGCAACACTATCAATGCCTAAATAAATATGCAGCGATCAGGTGGTACAGTGGTCACATGGTACAAGTAAGAGCTCTCAGAAAATTCCCAGTTTACAAGTTGTAATTACGAGTTCTACGAGGACGTGAATGCTTTTTACAAGTAGAAATCTTGCAATTACGATAATTCTGACATGGCGTGAATGCACCTTTAGGACATGGTAGAAGGAGCTGCGCATACCTGCATTTTTAGAGATATGATTTGGTGATTTAATGGCAAAAATCTCACTGTTCAGCAATGCCACCCTTTTTTTGTGTAGTCATCTGGCATCTGGTCAGAACCCTCAAACTGAATGAGTGGTTCTTTGTGCAAGTTTTTTTCCACCCATTTGTCATTGTGAATTTGGCTCAGGACAGGTCAAGAAGAACAAACTGCGGACAGTGAGTGAGGGATCACAAATGCTCTTCTACTCTGCTGTTTGCAGTATGATTACAGGATGATTACAGAGAGAAAGAGAGAGATGTTGCCAGGTGCACCAGCAGGATAGAATGATCAGTACTTGAGAGATGACTAATTCATTCCTCTTTGATTTGGAATAATAAATTGATTAAAACAGACAGTCCATAAGAGAAACTGGCATTAGTCAGCATTTTAGTCAAATGTCACATCAGATTATTTGATTTTGCAGAAACCCATGTGACCACAAGCATTTGTTCTGTAAACACTGACATCAACATGCAGATGACAGAGCACATTTAAAGTTCAGTTAATACACATACTTTACTAAAATACTTGAGCATTCTGTTTGTAACTTTTAAAAAATAATTTTAATGTATTTTTCTTTTTTTTTGTATTAAGTGTGTGAAATTATTTCACGCTAGTTTAAGTAATATCTTGAATTTACAACAAAAATTTAAGTCTGAGACGCATTATAAATTCATATATATATATATATATATATATATATATATATATATATATATATATATATATATATATATATATATATATATATATATATATATATATATATATATATATATATATACACATATACACATATACACACAGTGGGGAGAACAAGTATTTGATACACTGCCGATTTTGCAGGTTTTCCTACTTACAAAGCATGTAGAGGTCTGTAATTTTTATCATAGGTACACTTCAACTGTGAGAGACTGAATCTAAAACAAAAATCCAGAAAATCGCATTGTATGATTTTTAAATAATTAATTTGCATTTTATTGCATGACATAAGTATTTGATCACCTACCAACCAGTAAGAATTCCGGCTCTCACAGACCTGTTAGTTTTTCTTAAAGAAGCCCTCCTGTTCTCCACTCATTACCTGTATTAACTGCACCTGTTTGAACTCGTTACCTGTATAAAAGACACCTGTCCACACACTCAATCAAACAGACTCCAACCTCTCCACAATGGCCAAGACCAGAGAGCTGTGTAAGGACATCAGGGATAAAATTGTAGACCTGCACAAGGCTGGGATGGGCTACAGGACAATAGGCAAGCAGCTTGGTGAGAAGGCAACAACTGTTGGCGCAATTATTAGAAAATGGAAGAAGTTCAAGATGACGGTCAATCTTCCTCGGTCTGGGGCACCATGCAAGATCTCACCTCGTGGGGCATCAATGATCATGAGGAAGGTGAGGGATCAGCCCAGAACTACACGGCAGGACCTGGTCAATGACCCGAAGGGAGCTGGGACCACAGTCTCAAAGAAAACCATTAGTAACACACTACGCCGTCATGGCTTAAAATCCTGCAGCGCACTCAAGGTCCCCCTGCTCAAGCCAGCGCATGTCCAGGCCCATCTGAAGTTTGCCAATGACCATCTGGATGATCCAGAGGAGGAATGGGAGAAGGTCATGTGGTCTGAGGAGACAAAAATAGAGCTTTTTGGTCTAAACTCCACTCACCGTGTTTGGAGGAAGAAGGAGGATGAGTACAACCCCAAGAACACCATCCCAACCGTGAAGCATGGAGGTGGAAACATCATTCTTTGGGGATGCTTTTCTGCAAAGGGGACAGGACGACTGCACCGTATTGAGGGGAGGATGGATGGGGCCATGTATCGTGAGATCTTGGCCAACAACCTCCTTCCCTCAGTAAGAGCATTGAAGATGGGTCGTGGCTGGGTCTTCCAGCATGACAATGACCCGAAACACACAGCCAGGGCAACTAAGGAGTGGCTCCATAAGAAGCATCTCAAGGTCCTGGAGTGGCCTAGCCAGTCTCCAGACCTGAACCCAATAGAAAATCTTTGGAGGGAGCTGAAAGTCCGTATTGCCCAGCGACAGCCCCGAAACCTGAAGGATCTGGAGAAGGTCTGTATGGAGGAGTGGGCCAAAATCCCTGCTGCAGTGTGTGCAAACCTTGTCAAGAACTACAGGAAACGTATGATCTCTGTAATTGCAAACAAAGGTTTCTGTACCAAATATTAAGTTCTGCTTTTCTGATGTATCAAATACTTATGTCATGCAATAAAATGCAAATTAATTACTTAAAAATCATACAATGTGATTTTCTGGATTTTTGTTTTAGATTCCGTCACTCACAGTTGAAGAGTACCTATGATAAAAATTACAGACTTCTACATGCTTTGTAAGTGGGCAAACCTGCAAAATCGGCCGTGTATCAAATACTTGTTCTCCCCACTGTATATATATATATGCACACACACACAAATAACAGTGATTGGTTTAAAATTTTCAAAGCATTCTTGTCAATGCATCAAGATCATTATTGCAATTTCAGCAAAACAAAATTCAACAGAATTCACAAAAATAAACTTTAAAAATTCAGAAAACCAGCATTAACATGAATAAGGCATGAAAACATAACTAGCCAGTGCGAATAACAGATCTGTTAACTAACCCGAAATGCACTCACACTGACCCTGGATCAGCAGAACATCACTCATGCTCAGCCCTGCATGTTACTGCTCGGTGTAAACACACAGTGATGTGTCTCGGTTTCCTCTACTTTTTTAGAAGTTTTATAGATGCAATTCATCCCACGCTCAAAGTACAGCGATGCCGCTTTAAAATGGATAGATAGCATCGGAGATCCTGAGGGAGGGACAGCGACTGTTTAGTGGCTCACATGTCACATATACAGGAGCTAAACACAGGAAGTAGAGCAAGCCTTCTTAATTCGCTTGATCCCTCCAGAGCTCCTTGTGCCTGTGAGTGCGTACAGATTCTATGGGATGACCAGTGACGACACGTGGGATCTGGAGAGCTGGGGTTGGACTGTGCTGTGTGTATTCTTTTTTTTGTTTTTAGTTTTTTTTTGTATTGATTGTTTTTAATGTATTGATATAAAGCATTAGCCTGAATCCTAGTGCTGGTTTTTAAGGTTGGAATGGTAGCGGTAGTAGCGGTAAGCTGAAGTTAATTATACATTGTCAGGTTACTGTTTAGCATGCGTTTTGCTCCGCAGCTGCTGTCTGAATGGCCTTTGTCACACTGTAAGACCTCAAGTAAGCAGAACAGCTCCAAAGTTCACAGACATGAATGCTGGGATTGTTCCTAGCGAGATGGCAGTTGCTGCTGTCCGTGAACCATTGGCACTGTCTGATTGGAAACATTGAGTTTAGAAGTGACTGGGCACAGTTAGTAGAAAATGACCAGACTCTGTATTGTTTTTTTTTTTTTGTTTTTTTTTTTTTGTTTTTTTTGTTTTGTTTTTTTTTTAAAGTTCATTGTCAGGTTTTGAGTTTGTTTTCTCCATCTTCAGCTGTTTTGTTTTCGTCAGCTGTTGTGTTCTATCCAATCAGAATACAAGTTTTAACCCTCTGGAGTCTGAGGTGTTTTCTGGGCCCTAGAGGTGTTTTGACATGCCCTGATATTTGTTCTTATTTCTGTTACTTGTAACATTTTCATGGCTAAAGTCTGATTACACGTTATTCTGCACAAACTCTGCTACAACATGTGAAATATATTTGCGTAGTCTTCACTCTATACACTATACACTGATTCTTAATAAATATATTAAATGCGACTGCGAATTCAGTTCTCTTTCACGGATTATTGCGCTTAAATGGTCAAAAATGTCAAAATGCATCTCCTATATATACCGCTCTGCTCTTTGAGGAGGATGTGGGACACCAGCAGGACATCTTGTCTAATATCTTCATGTCTTCCCCTGATGTTCATAAGCAACTTAAAAGGTCTGGAGAGCAAATTATATCTTCCACAGGTGCAAGACATGTAGGATATATTTGTTGTGCTGCCATTAAAAGCAAAACTAAATTAGCAGCATGTGGGAAATTTGCGCTTTACAAGTAAACGACGTGCCTTACCAAGTCTAATAAAAAGCACAAACTGTTAAATAGAATTTGTGCAAGTAATTTGTGCTTTTTTCTACTTTGCCAGAGTAAAGTATGTGCACACAGTAATTAAAAGTGAACGAAAGGAAGACATTTTTATATTCCCCTGCGAAAATGAGTGAGACGTGAGTGAAGATTTGCAAAAAAGAATCAAGTGATTCCATTTCCAGTTAAGTTGTTGTTGAATTCATTGAAAATCAGGTGACCAGATCGCAAAACGGCATACAAAGCCGACAGATGGCTGAAATTTATGGACTCGTGCCTCTTTCATTCAGCACGAATCCAAATGTTTCCATGGTTGCGCTGTAACATTTAATTGCAACCCATTATTTCTTTTGTAAACACAGCTTTGTGCCTCAGTCGTGGCGTAACACCACGGTGGGGCGGTTGTCAAGTTGACCGGAACAGCCCTACACAAATGTGTTCATTTGTTCAGAAAGAACATGTGATTTCCATAGATGATAAAAGATAATTTGGTGGGAAAACACTGAAATAGTTCATCTCTTTTATTATGATGTAGTCATATATATTTGCTTGGTCAGTGTATTATTTATTTATTTTTTTCTGTTATAGGCTGTAAAAGGACCTTTTGAAATAGTGTCTGCAGGTGACCGACCTGGAACTATATCAGAGCTTTGTGTTTACTGAAAAATAATTGCACACCTTAGAACGTTTGTCTGCCATTCATAATCTTAACAATTATACCATGGGGCTGTTGAATGCTTGTCTGTTCTTTAGTAGCTGGTGTTTATTAGTCTGGCACTTTTTTTTTTTTTTTTCTCTATCTCTATCTCTATCTCTATCATCTGTCAGTTCCAGCTATTCTTCTTCAGCACTAGACTTTGAGAGGGAGCTCCAGATTGGGCCTGTATACGAGTCACCTAGGATGTCCAGACGCAGTCTCCGTCTGCACACCGGCACAAGTCACTATGGAGACGACGGTCTGCTTGACTCGTCACTCCACCACAGCGCCACCTTCAGCCGCGATAAGTGAGTACAATTTGCCCATGAAAATCAGCAATGGATTAAGCAAGAGGATGTAACTTTTAAAGTTGACAAGTTTATAAGAAAAGACAAAATGATCTGCAAATTGGAGATGATGAGAAAAGCTACAATTTAAGTTACATGAAGTTTTTCCAGTTGTATTTCAGACAACTAAAACGAATAGTTTGTCTAAGAGCTTAAAGGCTGGAATTCACTAAATTGGCAAGTTCGCGCGTACTCTTCTGTTGATGAAATTCGCTTCACGCGCACTGTATGCTGACCCTCGCGTACGCATAAAAAGTGAAGTATATTTTGGCCTTGACTCAACCAGACTGCAAATTGGGACAAAAGTTGTGTAGTGTATTCCAACATTAATTTACTTGTCCCAAAACTTTTTAAACAATTTTGACAGCACCGGGACTTTTATTTTGACAGTGATGAGAGCACAGCAGTATTATGACTGAAGTATTATAGCGTTTGCCTTTCTGTTATAGAAAGGCAAACGCTATAATACCTTTTTATACTGTCGCCATTCAGCAAATACACATCTACGTTTTGTAGCCTGCATAAAAATGTGCATACTCTCTGTGACACTCCCTCCGTGTGAATTGAACACGGACATTTCAAACTATGCCGCATAATATTCAGTTGGCCGCTATGTCATATTCAATGTGTTCTGTATGTGAAATTACCTAGTCTACCTAGTCTTTATTTGAGAACATATGATTCCCAGTGCAAACAGACTTGCCAGATTACGGAGAACATTTTTGTTTTGTTTTTTTCCCTTATTTTAATGTTTAACTATTTCTTTATTTGTATTTTATTTGATTACAGAATCAAGAAGTTTCTATATAAAATATAAATCTGTGTTTTACAGATTTATCTATCTAGTTACTTTTTTTTTTTTTTTTTTAGCATATTTATGGATTTTCCAATTATCTCTAATTTTGTGAATATGTAAAATAAAATAAAAATAATAAAGTAATAGTAAAATGTAAAGTAAAAATAAAAATAATAAAAAAAAATTGCTGCAATAAAATTTACTATCTATAAATTAAATGGTGTAATATCTCACATTAGCTTTGTCGACCATCAAAAAATCCATATCATATATTGATCACTAATGTTAAGAAATGTTTTTTGTTCTGTGAGCATATGAAAATTGTATACTTTTATTTTAAACTTTTTTTTTTTTTTTTTTTTTTTTAATTTATTATTTTTATAAATGTTTCTTTTGTAGGGCTCTGAAGAGCAGAAGAGCTCATTACTCTGTTTCAGGGTCAACACGGATTGCTCAAACGCCAAGGTCTGCCTCAACGTCAATCCTGCAGGCCCATAACAGCACCCTCAACAGCTGTGCACCCAGTGATGCCTCTCTGCTGTCCTCTCTGCTAGATGAGTCCTCCATACAGGAACGCACTCTAGTCGACAGCTTCTGGGGTCAGTGGCAGCATACCTTCGTGATCACCCCAATGTTGTACTCTGAGTTTAAATGAACTGAGATGGAGAGCTGAAGCATTGATTTTGTAAATGTATTTTTTGTTTATTATTAGGCTTGGATGAAGACTGTGATATCAAGGGTAAGTGTTTTCTTAGAGAAGTAGATTAACATTAGCCAATAAACAAAGACAGACTTGCCATGAGTTCATAGGATGTTTTAGTATTGTGCTTCTATTGAAGCGAAGGATGGATAGTAGATTGAAAGAGAATGATTGGATACTAGATGGCAAGAAAGATATAGGGATGGGTACATGAATGGATTCATGAAAGATGATAGGGAGAGATGCATGGGTAGATAGAGGGATAAAAGGATGGAGGGATAGAGGAATAGATCTTGGAATATTCATAGTATAGTTTTTATTTTTTATTTTTTTTCTTCAAAAATAAGTTTTTAATATGGTTTATGTTTGGGGTTTCTTTTTGGTTGAGGTTTTTTTTTTTTTTAATTATTTTTTTTTTTTTATTTCAGACCAAACTATCATTGAACACCACAGCACAGTGGAGGCCAAAACACAGACTTCTACAGCACAGAATGACTACATCTGCGGAGACTGCCCCATCACCTCTCCCTTCAAGAACAACAGTTCCCATCATAATGCTACTGGGCATCAGGCGTCTTTTACAGAGATACCCAGCACAGCTTCATTTCCAAACACTACATTGTACTGCAGGGACAAGAATCGCAGGCACAAACCAGGTGAGAGAGTTTGAAAATGCACTATAAAGTGGTCTTTTATACAGCTGCGGTGTAAAAGTATTTCTGTCTCCCTTTATTTATTTATTTATTTATTTATTTATTTATTTATTTATTTATTGGTCATGTTAAGCACATTACATTTGTGGGATTCAGTGTTCATGTGTTCCTAACGTAGTGCAAACTCAACTGTCTTTTTTTTTTTTTTTTTTTTTTTTTTGGGTCACGTCCATGTCATCAGATTTTTCCTGGTGTCTGGAAACGGGCTCTCACGAGTCCTTCTGTTCTTTGGATGCTGCTTTGATTAAGATGTCTGTTATTAGTAATATTGAAGGAAACAAGCAGGCTTGACTTTGTGTCTGCAGGGGTACTGGGGATGTTGTCCGAGATGTGCCTTCATAACAGCAGGCGAATTGCTGCATTTGTAGTGTACATGTGCACACTCCTGATGCAGACGGCTCTACTCAAAGGTATCAGCCTTTGTTTAGTCTGGTGCTCACCTCTCTAGTCTGTGGTGTTTCTCACAGGGTGGTTTATGCTTGTTTGGGAGTTTTTCACCTGCTACAACATGTTTTCACTGTCATACTTAAAGGTGCACTATGCCAAATTTTCCAAAACAAACAACAACAAAAAAATATTGCTTATGATCCACTAGAAGTTTGTTTGTGCTTACAGAGACACTGCCCTGTTCCTGTATTTTCTTAATTCTTTTTTCTGGACTGCTTTTGGCCAGTGGGCATGTAGCCCCAGCCAATAACGAGGCACAGCGTGAGTGAGGATGGGACTTTATCGTCTGTGTCTGAAGCTCAGGAACCTCTAAGTTCTTCTGTCTCAACAAAAAAAAAAAACTATTTGCTAATGTTGCTATTGCCTTATTGACTGCTATCTGTAACTCGACTGATTACTAAACATTGTCATTTTTTTATGATGACGCGTAATTGTTTATTAGTGTGCAAGACTGAAGATGGCAAGTCATCTAACTTGGCATAACTGTTCATTCATATACACAAAATAATGCTTTTTATGCAGGAATGCAATATTTAAAAAAATATTTTCAAAATACCTCATCACTCATCTTGCAGGTAGTCTCTTGAATCAGTTGGCCTGCGTGTGTTCTGACAACTGATGTGATGTCGGGCAGGGCGTGTGCACTGCTTGTGGTGTTCTGCCCAAGTTTAAATGTGATTTACAAACAGTTGCTGAATTTTTGCATAGTGCACCTTTTTGCGGGCAGTTGTGGCCTAATGGTTATAGAGAGTCGGACCCAAAGGTTGTGGGTTCGAGTCTCAGTACCGGCAGGAAATGGAGTGAATGAACAGCGTCCTCTTCCACCCTCATTACCCACAACTGAGGTGCCCTTGAGCAAGGCACCTGACCCCCAGTTGCTCCCGGGCGCTGCAGCAAAAATGGCTGCCCACTGCTCCAGGTGTGTGTTCAATACTCACTGCTGTGTGTGTGCGCACTTGGATGGGTGAAATGCAGAGCACAAATTCCGAGTATGGGACACCATACTTGGCTACACGTCACTTAAATTTTTTTTTTCATTTTTCACTAGTTTCTTCACTTTGATAGGGGCATTTTACATCTCTGTAGATAAAGAGGATAGGAAACTCTTGTCTAATCTTCACTCTGTGCACGCTTTCTCTTTCAGGGCCAAGCAGATACTCTTAACATTTATAAAGACGACTGCCTAGCAGCATGCAGTGTGTACAGCCCAGTTGCTTAGGATTTGATGGTATTCTATGAGCAAGCATTGAGTCACACAGACTTTTGAGTTTTGAATAATATATTGTACAATGTGCATTTATAAAAGCTACTATAGAACTGAATCCTGAATAATTCCTAGGCCAGAAACATTTTATGCAAGTACATGTGCTCACATGTGGTCTGGTTGTACATGCTTTAATGTAGTGATATCTCAGTGCTCAAGGGGATGAAAATATAGATAGATAAATGATAAAAACCTGATTAGTTTTTACCATAATTATTTGTCGACATGAAAATAGCCACAGAAGCTGGCATGGTGTTAAAAAAACAAACTCAAACAAAACTCAAGGGGGCGATAGTTACTTTCAAATGTCTGTCTAGATGCTTTTGTTCATCTACTTGCATAGTTTGTTTTGGGACTTAGACATGTACTATATACTGTACTGAGCTACACTCTGTATGCATGCAAAGCAGCTTATTGGGGAGAGATGTTCTCCACAACCACTGTCACTCGCTTGATCTCTGTTTGGTCATTGGGATTTTGCAGAGTAAGACCAGTTTATGGATTAACATCTTTTGTTGATCCTGGAACAACGTTCCTGTCCAAAAACAGCCCTAACCCCTATATCTAAACCTATCCTAAAATGAGAGGGAAATGATAGGTGAATAAGAATTGTATAGAAGCCCCTAACCCTTGTTGTAAGCCTAAACTTGACATAAACTCTAAAACTATCCCTCAAATCCGACTGGTTGATTTGTAATGTTAAGGATGTTGATCCAGGAACATATTTTACTTGGTGAAATCACGTTCACCCTCTCAAGCCACAGTCTCTCTGAACAGCGCCATCAGTTTCAGATGTCTTTGACCGTCATGGTTTAATGTCAGTCCATGTTTCTCTAGGCCTGCTGTTATCGGTGTTTCACTGGTTTGTGCGGGTGTGTAGTGGAGTTGCTTGCTCCACAGCCACTGTGCTGAAGAAGACACTGCAGTCTGTGCAGCAGAAGAGAGCCACCAATGGCTGTGCTAACGGAGGTATTGATTTCTTTCAGACCCTCTGGTGACAGGATTATGTCCTCTTAATCGAACTACTGTGCACACTGTACAAACAGCCAGAAACATTATCTTAAAGACCTCACACTCTTAAAGGTGACATGTTTTGCTTATGATGTCACATTAATTAATTTTCAAGAGAAAATTATTCATTTTGGGGCTATTTTCATAGAAATGTTAGGTCAATGGTTCTAAACTAGGCTATTGATCGGTGACCGACCTTTTGTCTGCAGCAAACAATTATTACAGGAACGTTTCTAAATCATGAACTGCTGGACCAGGGCTTGTTTGAGACTAGAAAAATACTCAGTTATATTCAGTTATATTATTATTAAAATATTCAGTCAAATAATCTGGCCCTCAAAACAAATATAATTGAGGAGCCCTGATGTAAATGGCCCCTTTCTGGTATCCTTGCAGGCATCATGCAAAGGTTACAGAGTTTACCAGCTTTCCGTCGTCTTGAAATTGAAGTTTCAGTAATGGATATAACTGTGCGTAACCCAGGTTAGTAAGTGGTTTTTATCACAGTGGTCTCATGTTAACATGTAATGTTGAAGTCACCCTAAAGGGGAAGTGTATCTTTGTCACTTGCGGCATTGAACCGAACTTCAGAAATGATGTTTCCAAACATATCGAACACCACAGAGGCCATTTTATTATTGTTTTATGGCACAACACCAATGTTCACATTTAATAGCCTTAGTAAAAATGACCATCAGCTTTTCCACTTTTATATCGGTTCTTAGTAAGTGTAATGTTTAGAGCACTTTCACAAATCGGGTTAATACGTTTATCCAAAATGTGTCAAGATCTCACTACAAAAAAAACAAGAGTGTATCCTTTTGTTAGTGCAATGACATCAGTTGAGGACACCTTGTGACATTCACTAGTCTTTTTTTTTTTTTTTTTTTTCCCACCCTTTTTCTGAAGTTACTCCCTTTGTGAAAGTCTTTCTCTGGAGTGGCTTCTGTGGCCTTTTTGTTTATTAGGTTTTACCCATCATCAGCTATCCCATGGTGCCTTGGGGTATGCTGAGCAGCCATTTTCTGATTAACCTTTCTCACCCTCTCACTCATTTAACAGGTTGCTTTAGTCGCCACATCTCTTCCATGGTGTTTGACCTCCATCCACTATAACCTTAAAGTTTTCTTCCCCTGCAGATGTTCTGCGAAGCATGATTACACTGCATAAACAAATGCGCCTCTCCACTACGAGCACTGCCTTGGTTACATGCAAATCTTTCTGCTCGAGTCTGTCTGTGCAGAGCTATGATTGGAGGGATTGGAGGGAACTCTTGGTTTTATCTGATGTTTGTTTTTTTTCTCTTTCTGATTCATCATAGGCAATGAGAAATACTACAGCAATATGAGTGTTAAAGAGGTAGTGCTGCAAAAGGAACGGCCAAAGTTCAACGGCATACTGTGTAAGTACACATTCTTGACTTTCAGATATTTGTCCGCTTCAAATCATTAGGTCTTGTTTAAAGTTGCTACTGTAGGGAAAAAGTCATACAGGTTTGGAATGTCATGAGGGTGAGTAAATTGACAATTATTTATTTTATTTTTTTTGGGTGAAGTATCTGTTTAATTGTGTTAATTATGCTACCTGTTACAGTTAGGCCAAAGAAAAGCTATGTCGTATGTCATTGAGTTAGACAAAGCAACTCAAAACTGTTGTTTTTATAATTCAAAATAAATCAAAAACATAATTGTAATCAGTGCACCAAAACACCGATGCTTTTCACATGATTTTATTTTACAATCGGCCGCTTATGTGATTCTAATTAAGTTACAATTGGTGATAGATTGATTTTTATTGGCAAGGGTCCAATTTGCATGGCAGTGTATTTCTCAATGTAGACATAATATACAGTTTAATCAGCCCTCAGAAAGCCACACTTTCTGCACAGCCACATTGGTCACTGGAAAACTGATTAACTAGTTTAAATGCTACCTTCGAAGGTAGATGCCTAGATAGGCTTACTAGGTTGTGTAGCAGAGCCTGTTGTATACTCATGTATAATGGTAGAATGATTCATAAATGAATGTAGATATCACAGGCTTAGTGTTTGCACACTAAACACAACTGCTGTATACAGCCTCTGTTTAAAATGTGTACAGTGATGGATGTCATTGGATGAAGACAGCAGCACAACAAATGTTGGAGTAGAACTTTAGCCTACCAGTTATTCAATTTTCAACCGTACACTGATCCTAACAGGTGATGACTGCAAAAGGAAGCAGAACTTTGCAACGGACACTTCGCAGGAACAGAAGCCTGTAGAGACCTTATGGTGGCTCATAGATTTTACAGGTTATATGCTCATCACTTCTTACCCTCAATCTTGGTACTTCCCAGAGCTTCTGGTTTGGAAATGGTTGGCAAGCCAGTTAATGCTGTGAGCTCCTTCCCCTCGTTGATGTCTTTCAGGTTGTGGTCAGGGCAGGTTGTTCCCCAGCAGTTGTGGGTTTGTCCTGGTGAAGAGCTTTTAGACATCCTTGCATGGCTATTTTTGCTTCCTCTTCTTTTTTTTTTTTTCTTTTTTTTTTCTCTCTTTTTCTTTTACTTTTTTGTGGCTCTAATGCTCTGATTCCATTTGGGAATCACTCGTTGTAAATATTCCTTTTCAGTTCTGCTCCCAGGATGATATTAATTTAGTTGAGGGTTGTATACTTGTGCTGTGATCCCCTTCAACCCCTTTGCTGTTTTTAGGTGGAGTGTCTTTTCTTGTCATGCATCTCATTTTGTTGTTGTTTTTTTTTTTTTTTTTTTTCAGGCTTATTCAATACATCATATGCCAAAGATTTATGCATTAGAGTTCGTTTACAGATACAGTGGGGTCCAAAATCTGACATGGCCCCCAGTTTAAATCTGGAAATAAAGTTTTTATATTTAAAACAATTAAAACGCCATGAGATAAAAATGGAAATATGCAATTTGCTGTTGAAGTCAGTACTCAAATGTAAGCAAATTAAACAGACTGTTGTTGGACTTTCATCAATTGAAGCACAATATGCTCTTTGCTGCTTTCTCATTTTTATATATTATATATTTATTATTATAATTTAATTATTTTTAACATGTTTGTCACACGGTAATTTTTCCACCCTGTCTGTCCTTAAAGGCACAACAGCAAAAAAGGGCCAGTTTACGTTTAAGACATTTATGTAAACATCCTCTTTGCATGTGAAATGCTGCATTTGCAGTGAAGTTTGGTTTAATCCTTTTGAACTGCCCCATCCCTTAATTTCAGCCTGTTTCAGAGCAAGACATTTTAGCAGCCTCATTTCAGTAAATGGATGGGGTGGATGTTTTGAAGTTTTATAGTATTTTCATAATACAATGAACTCTTAAAAAAAAAAAAAAAAAATCAAGGGAAATTTGATTCCTCATAACACAAGACCTTTATGATAAAAGGTGGTAAGTGTGCAATTCATTTTATGAATTTTTATCAGGGCTTTAGCCCCCCTAAATTTCCACCCAGCACCCCTAAAAAAATGCAATTAACTCTGTAATTTGTACACTAATTCATAATAATTGCATCAGTCTCCTTTAAAACTCATGAAAATGGCGGCAGGGTTTCCCCGTATTTTAGTCTGCATTATTTAGCGTGTTCTTCAATCCGCACCAGCGTCAGCCTCAAAAGCAGAGGACACACTGCAAAAAATGCTTTTCTTACTTAGTATTTTTGTCTTGTTTCTAGTCCAAACATCTAAAAATGCTTAAAACAAGAAGCATTTATTAGACAAGTAAAATTTATTGTCTTGTTTTGGGGGAAAATAACTCAAAATTAAGTGAGTTTTTGCTTAAAATAAGCAAAATAATCTGCCAGTGGGGTAAGCAAAATCTTAATTTCAAGCAAAATCTTAATTTCAAGCAAAACTCAATTGAGTGAGGTTTTTTTTTTTTTTTTTTTTTTTTTTTTTTCCCCCCAAAACAAGACTAACTTTTGCTTGTCTAGTAAATGCTTCTTAATGTATGAATTTTTAGATGTTTGGACTAGAAACAAGACAAAAATACTAAGTAAGAAAAGCATTTTTTTGCAGTGCAACGTGTGCATTTATTGATAGATTGCTATGATATCTGCATCTGTGTAGTTCTTTGTCTTAAAAAGATTTTACTATGGATGGAAAACTGTCTTGAATTGCTCCTGCATCTTTATTTATTTATTTATTTATTTAAATTCCTTTCATCTAAATGGCATGAGACATTCTGACTTTTCCTACTCTTTCTGTACTACTTCAGTGGAATAAAATTGCTAAAATTTGTTACAATATTCATTTTATAATAAATCAAAAGCAAAACACGTGAAATATAAAAGGGAGTGGAAATGGCAAATGAGCTAATGAGTGGTCCTCTGCTGCCATATACTGGTTATAGTGGTAATTTCATGTCTTTTTCATGTTAAAAGTTTGTTTTCCACCAGGTGACACAAATCCTCCACTAAACCATGGCACATTTCATGTTCTCTCCATAAATGAAAATGATAAATGTAGAGCTTCTTTAAAGTTAATTTTACTGTGAAAATAGTTAAATAGTTAAAAAAAATAATTGTTTAAAACATTGTTGAAAAACATTTTAAAAAATGTTACCCACATAATGCCAATTTAATGACATCATGACAATTTTAGTAATATAAAGTTTGTCTATATTCTTAATGAATATTAGATGGTTATTTAAAATGATTAGAAATGAATTCAATATTCAGGGATTGACTTGATAGGTATTGTAGAAAGTTACTGTATTGTTCATGCCTACTCTAGTATAGAAATGACATTATATATATATATATATATATATATATATATATATATATATATATATATATATATATATATATATATATATATATATATATATATATATATATATATATATATATATATATATATAATTTTTTTTTTTTTTTTTTTTTTTTTTTTTGTCACATTTAAGCCCCCTAATATTGAAATCCTAGAATCGCCCCTGATTTTCATTAAATTAATTTGTCACCTTTTCACAAAGACTTTATTTATGACTTTGTTGCTTACTTTGTTCATTAAATGCAAAATGTAAGTATTTTCACCAGTCTCAGATATTTGGACCTTACTGTATGTTTCATCTACTCTAATTTTAGGAGGCCTGTCTTTTTACAGGATGAATACTATTAAGTGCAAAGTCTGTGCTGTTTGTCAGTGTTTTTTTTTTTGTTTTTTTTGTTTTTTCTCTCCCCAATATCTTGTGAATGAGCATGACTTCTTTCTGGGCACCCTAACCCCACTCTGTGCTCTGGATTAGCACACCCACTTCACAGTCAGTCTTTACTCATGGTTTACTCTGTGTGTCTTTTTCCAGGGAGGATAACCTCAGGAAGCTTTGTGTGGCTTGTCAATTTCTTTGCAAAGTAAGTTTTGTTCTGTTTTTCCTATAGATTTTTTTTTTCTTTTCTTCTTCTTCTTTTTCTTTTTCTTTTTTTCTTCTTTTTTCCCCCCTATTCCTGTCAGTAGCCATGTTTCCATCCAAAGTTGGGAATTTAACTGATGCACAAAATTGGAATATCACAAAAAACATTTGCGAAATAAAGCACAGCTTCCATCCCAAGTGTTTAAGAGAGCAAAATCGCCACTTCCTGGGAAATTGGCGCAAAATATCTGTATTAAAATTGGAAGCTGCTGCAATCTGGGAAGCCACTGTGGCTCTTTTTGCCTACATCATAAATGACTTTTCTTGCGTTTTGACATTTTATCTTGCGTTCGGATGTCTGATTTTTGGGTACGCAGTCATGTGAGATGCTTCTGGGAGAAAATTAAACCAAATTTTGATGAGCCTTTCAAGCATTTCAGAATAATCAAACCAGCTTTTGCGATGATGTGCAATGAAATTGGTCTGCTGGTTAGTCCACTTATCCTCTGAGGCAAAGTCACTGAGATTGGCTGCGCAACTAGGGATTTATTCGGTGAATGTTTCCATCATAGTTTATGAGCAGGTCTTATCAGGTAATTGAATCAATTAAATGTATAAGTGTTTTATGCATATCTTGCCGCTTCAATCCACCGTGGGTTTTTTTTTTTTTAATGCAATATCCCAAAATGCGCATAAAAATAGGTGGATGGAAACATAGCTAGTGTCTAATGCATGTCCAGTGTGGTTATATAATGGTTATTTAATATTTTATTTGTTAATTTAAACTATTCAGCTTATTGTCAATTTAATAATTTCATCATTTGAGCAGTGGCCAAAACACTGTCAGTGTGTTGAAGTACAACGTCACTAACAAAATTTAACCTGTCACTATCTTCTCTTCCAGGTCTCTCCCTATGCTTTCAAAAGTCCTATTTCTTGTACCTCTCCTTCTGTTCTTCGGTGAGCATATCATACCATTCATGACTAGCTATTGGTCTAAATGGAAATAAGATCCCGCATCCTCATTTTTCCACATTTCTTCTGTGTCGTTCCGGATAGCTCTGTGCTACTGGGGGCCCTCCGGACTGTTGGCCATGCTGCCTGCTGCTAATGTGATGGAGTGGAGGGATGCATCCTATCTCACCCCTCCAACCATGGGCAACTCGGAGAAGGGACAAACTCCCACTGACACAGACTCTCAGGTAGTATTTAGCTTTCAAGATATTACTCATGTATTGTAGCTGGTTAAATGGACTTTACCAATAGCAAAATATTAAAGGGTTAATTCACCCAAAAATTAAAATTCAGTCATTAATTACACTCTCATGTCGTTTCAAAACTGTAAGACTTTTTCATCTTTCATCGGAACACAAATGAAGATGTTTTTAATAAAATCTGAGTGATTTCTGTCCCATTGACAGCTGCACAACTGACACTTTGATGCTTCAAAAAGTTCATAAAGAGGGTTGAGTGGTTTCATATGAATTGAGTGGTTTACTCCAAATTTGCTGAAGAGACACAGCCATGCTGACCAGATTTAATTTAGGCTTTTATTCACACATAAACATTCATCAACTTGCACACAGTTATGATAAATGGAATCTCAAACATGCTTGCTTGATGTGCAAGAACCAGTGAGGTTCTTTTTTTTTTTTTTTTTTTTTTTTTTTTTGTTTGTTCGCTGATCAATGTTTATATTTAAATAATAGCCTAAATTCAATATGTTCATTGTAAACATATAAAGTTGAGCCAGGGGGTCATCTTGCCCCAAGTAGAAACCCATCTCATCCCAGTAGTGGGGTAATATGACCTGTTTGAATAATTTTATTATTATTATTATTATTATTATTATTATTTTATTATTATTATTTTTGTTGTGCTGTCAAGTAAATAAGCAAATGTGTATTTCCTTTAATAATGTTCTAGCTGATGCATCATTCTGCACATGCTAAACGTATATCTAAATATGTTACAATTTAAAAGTAAATGCACATTGTTCTAAATGCACATTGTCCCCCCCCCCCCCCCCCCCCCCGCCTCTCAATCTTACCCTACCATGTCTCACTCCTCCCAGAGGCCCTCGTCGGCATCTGTAGAGGCAGAGAGGCTGATGCATTTGGAGGAGAGCTTGTCTCAGCTGTGGGATCGAGTGGCAGGTGGTTTGCTCAGGCAGGAAGAGCAGCACACTGAAGTGCTCAGTCTGTATAACACGATGCGATCAGAGCTTCATCGACACACAGACAGAGAGAGCCTGGGCCAGTGGATAGGAGACCTGCTGGAGGAGCGATTCAGCCTGCTGAAGGGAGAAGTGCAGAAAGAGGCCAAGAACACGCAGCAGGTGACTTTGTGCACAACAGGTGTTTCAGAAATCTACTACATGCCTTTCATCCAAATTTCTTGTATCTCTCAATCATCATTGCATTACATTGCTTCATATGCCCTCAATACAAACAACAGAATTTTGATCATAAAACTAAGCATTTAAATATTATCTTCAAGGGTTAGTTCACCCAAAAATGAAACTGTCATTACTCACCCTCATGTTGTTCCAAACCTGTAAGACCTTTGTTCATCTTTGGAACACAAATTAAGATATATTTTTGATGAAATCCGAGAGCTCTCTGACCCCACATAGACAGCAACACAACGACCACTTTCAAGGCCCAGAAAAGTAGTTAAGAGACCGTTAAAATAGTCAATGTGACTATAGTGGTTCAACCTTAATGTTATGAAGTGACGAGAATACTTTATTCACAAAAAACAGTGTGAGTGCAGTGCACTTGCAGAGAGAGCCCATCCACACGCTCTTCTGATTGCTGTTTGTTTTGTTTTTTGCGTTTCGTAGTCGCAGAGAAATTACTTGTCACTGGAATTTATTGCATTGCGTCTGGTTAAAATATGGTGTAGGAGTCATCCTTCAACAATGTTAAAAAAACAACAACCTCCAACCTCAAACTTTTGAACTGTAGTGTATATTATGACCTGGATATTTCTCAACAGTTTTTATGAAGTTCATCCTAAAAGAGTAACTGAGAGGACTAGAGATTAACATCCTAACATAATATTGTTCTTAGTTTAACAAAATTAACGTTTATTTTCAGTTATACATTATGTAATATCTTTTTTTTTTTTTTTTTTTTGTCTGATTAAATTAAGTTATTTGAAGTGCTTAAAAGTCCTTGTTCAGCAAACTAATTAGTTCCTGATTTGATCTTTTTGCTTCTGTCTGCAGCGTCAGGAGAAGCATGCAGAAGAGCGTCAGTCAGAGAATACTCGACTTGCCGAAGCTGAGGCTCTGCTCCAGACGCTGGCACGCAAAACTGAGGTGTGACATTCAAATTGTACCAGGAATACACAAGGTGGTTCATATCCACATGCAGGATTTTGTTTTTGTTGTGGAAGGCTCTAAACCACTGGCCCAAAGTTACACTGAACTTTCACAAAGCACACGTTTTTTTGAGTGTGATATAATGATCTCTGATTCAAATAAGCAACATTCAACAGATTCAGCAGGACTGGTGATTTTAAATTTTAATGTGTTCAATTTAGGAGCTGCAGAGAAAACAAGAGCCCACATTTAGAAAGATTCCTGAGGCTGAGGCGCCCGCCCCTGATCCTCACAGGTTATCTTCTTCAATCTGGTTTAATCATTGAAAGAATAATCATCACTGTTGACTGTTTAAAGTAATATTCCAGGTACTTCATGTAAGCTGATGTAGATGTATGTCTCTTTCTCTTCAGCGAGGAGGATGAGAGCAGCTCGAGTGAGGTTTTGCTGGCAGAGGTGAGGCGGCTAGAGGACGCTTTGGAGCGCATCAGAGATGATGTGCAGGGGCTGATGGGATGCAGAGACAAATGTGAGCAGCTGGCCTCCTTTTCAAGCTCAGTAAGTGCTCTGTGCCATCTGTTATCATCTATAGTGTTTGCAGTGTCTAGGTTTTTTTTGTTTTGTTTTTTTTTTGTACTTGACATTTTAATGCCCCTATAATGCAAGAAATTTTAAACATTTCTAAAAACCACTTAGTTTAGTATGCAAGCCAAACTTTGAAAATGTGTCAAGACCGTTAGAATATTATTATTTTTTTAAATTTTATTTAAGAGATATAACTAGTTTGGTCCTGGATGTCAACTGTGACTTCTTTTTTTTTTGTGAGTTAGGCCCCGTACACACGGAGACGCGTTTAGCTGTATACGTAAACATTTTGTATCGTATTGGTGTTTCGTCCAGACAGATCCGGCGTTTTGGGAGCCTGAAACCGCTATTATTTTATTTTTTTTTTTTTAACCTGGGTCCCAGAGTGGATAAAACGACACCCATGCGTTTTCGTGTGTGCAGCCAGTCCGTATATTTTGTGTCATCACCCATCTCGTTTCGACTGAGCGGTACAGTACGCAATTTTGGCCGTTTCCATTGTCAGAAGTTGTGAATGGTAGCCTAATTCCGAACCCTACCGTACCAATTTTTTTGGCACCACAGTAGTCCGGTACTAAAGGGTGGAGCTAGACTCAATGCAGAACATTGATTGGTTGACACAATCATCACTTGCGCGTGCTTTTTTTGGCTGTGTTTTTCCCTGCAGCCTTGGCTCAAACAAAGCATGGCGTTGTCTTGTGACAAACAGCCACATGCCGAGAAGCAAGAACAAGATCTGCTATATGTCGTCCTCTGTTGTTTACTGTCGCTTTCTTCTTCATGTGAGAATGATGTCGATTGCTACACCATGCCTATCATAAGGGTGCTGCTGGCAGTGGAAACGCAAGCCAAGCCAGATCAGGGTTTAGCATCCCAAATTGTACTGTACTGAACCGTACCGCTCCGTGGAAACGAGCCATTAGACACTGCATGCTCCAAGTCGTCTTCTCCGTTTTTAGTGTATCTCTATAGCAGAATTACAGTGCCACATACTGGTCTGGCATGTATACTACATAGTTTTGAGTGTGTTTCAGTGGTTTTGTGTGTACGCAGATATTTCTTGAGACAAGGAAAAAAAAAAAGATTGGATAGGGAAAGCTCTGGCTTCCTGTGGATGTGGCCTTAGATTTGTTCAAAAGCTTGCGTTTTCAGGCCCCCAAAACACTGTTGTCATGTAAATGAACGGCTAAAAGCATGCATAAAGTTTTCCGTTTTCAGTTGAAAATGGTGTCGTGTAAACACCCTAGAGAATAGTCAAATATACCAAAAGCCAGCTTAATTTGATCAATAGTTTATTTATGATGAATAGTAATTAATTTGATTAAATGGTGTCATAACTACTGGATCTGTTCTCTTGCAGGTGTCCGAGCAGGTGGAAAGGGAACTCAAGTCTTTGTTTTATGGCAGTGACAGAGCAGCAGAGCTGGAGCTTCCTGAATCTCTCCTGCAGTGGCTCTCTGATCACTTTGTGAGCACCACTGAACTGCAGGCTTCACTCAGCGCGCTGGAGAGCAGCATTCTGGGTAACCTGTCCCTTCAGGTAGAGGAAGGCCAGTCGCCTTCTAAAGAGACAATCACCCAGACTGTACTACGAGCCACAGGGGAGGCAGGCCTCTCTGAGGAAGTAAGCTTTTGAGAATGCTAATTAATAAGTAACCCATTATAGTCAGATATATGTAATGCTGCTTTTTGCTTTTATTTTTCTTTTTTCTTTTTTCTTTTTTTTTTTTTTCTCCACAGCATGTACAGTTGATTGTCAACAATGCAATGAAGCTCTACTCTGAAGACCGCACTGGTCTGGTGGACTATGCATTGGAATCTGGAGGTATAGTAATGATGTTAACTGTGGATGGATTTTAAATTCTAATATTAATGTTCTAATCTTAAATTAATGTTTGTTTCGCTTATTGGAGGACTGTGCAACACAGAATTAGAGATTGCATGCATTCCCTGTAGCAGTATGTGTGGATATTAGATGAGTCCTGAATGACCTACTATACACTTATACTACATACTGTGTAAATTTAAAGGATTTGTTGCAGACTGAGGGGAACAAAATACATGTTGTTTTTTTTTTGTTTTGTTTTTTTTGTTGTCACCTGTATTTTTATTTATTGGGGGGGTGATGTTATTTTGTGTAAAATTTAGTTTGAATTAACCTATATCAGTGGTTCCCAACCACTGATCTATATAAATGACTGGATTGCTCATGACGTCATAAAGTCATGCCACCGTATTGGTATTCCCTCACATTCTATTAAACTAATAGGAAATCATCTGATTTTAATGAGAAAACATTACCCAACGAGTCAGTGTTTGAGACACCTCAACATTTATATTACAAATGTTACTATTCTTCTGAAATATGAAAACAGATACAACTTAATTTGTCATGTAGTTATTCACTGTGGTTTTGTAATTGTTATGCTGTTTTATTCGTACAGTAACTGTAAATGATTCAACAGTGTTTTCGTTAACAGCATGCATCTCGAAGCAGTAAAAATAACTTGAACATGGGTTAAATTAGCTCAACAATATATACAAATAACACTTACTTCATATGCAAACTGTCATGCCAGTAAAAAGCCATAGAATTTGAGCTGACCTGTGGCTTTTTAACGGTTTCCAAGATCTCCAAAAGACATCGGGAAATATAAATATATGCTTCACAAGTTATTCAGAGAAATGACACTGACTGTATATGGATTTGAAGACATGAAGCTTTATTTTCAAGCATTTATAGTCGCTCCGAGTAAGATGCATGGTAAACCTTTTTAATATAATATAGTGCAATTTAGTAATAAGAGATTGTATGTATTGTAATTAATGTAAATTCAAATCAATTTCTGTGAATAATCCCAGATATGTGTTCATGCTTAATATTTCCTGCATAATTACGTATATAAAGAAATCTATATTGCGTTAGATCATTTACCAGTGTCAGCAGTGTGCCATAGACACAACCATTTTAACGATTTCTAATTTTCTATATATCGCTTATCTGTCTGAAAATAACCCGTTTTCTGAAATACCCCCAGGACCAGGGCTGGGAACCACTGACCTTTATCATAAATATAATATTTTTAATATAATTAATTTTCCTTGTGACCTTGACAGTATGCCAGTTTTGTTTTGCCAGAATTTTTAATTTTGTGAATCATTCTTTGTATTGGTTCAGTAATTTGTTTGCAATCAAAAGGCTCATGCCTCGCTGCATGGCATAAACAGTGTATACATGTTGTTTATTTATTTGACCGCAATAATTTCATGAATACACTGTTTATTATGATGCATTGATATACTGGTTAATTGAAATGCAAACAATTCAGTATTCTTTGTTCATTTAATAAAACGCAGTGTGGATACCATTTGACTTGATTTGTATAAAACTAGATTTTCTATTTCCGTTATATTTTATTTGTATTAAGCATTGTGAATCTGCTTTGCTGCAATGGACTTGACTGAATTGGATTTCCATTTCAGAGCAATTACATAAATATTGAAATGTACTGTTAAAATACTGAAAAATGTTTCCAATATCACTTGACCATATATAAATGTAAATTGCAATCTTGCATTTCAATTTACTGCACTACACCACTCAAGGTGTCAGGTAGCCTAAATATAATCTCACGTAGCCAGACCTTCAGACTCACGGCTCCACAGCAGCTTTCATTGGTAGAATTCAATCACATGACGACTTCGAAACTCCCAAAGTGTTTCCCACTTTGTGTTCCATATGCATCAGACGTTCAGCCAGCGGTCCGTGGGCATGAGGCTGAGACTAGCCTTAATATGACACGATCTGCATTTCTTTGTGTCTGTAGGAGGCAGCATCATAAGCACTCGTTGTTCAGAGTCCTTCAACACCAAAACGGCACTGCTGAGTCTGTTCGGCCTCCCGCTGTGGTACTTCTCCCAGTCACCACGTGTAGTCATACAGGTCTGAAACCTTTGAGAATTATGATTTCATGTGCATTCATTTCTACAGTCAAGCTGCTATTATTATTTATTTATTTATTTATTTATTTATTTATTTATTTATTGTATTTTTTTTCCTTCCAATGGTCACTTTCCCTTCTGTCTTTATCAGTGTTTCTCTTCATCCATTTGTCCCTACAGCCAGACGTGCATCCTGGGAACTGCTGGGCATTTAAAGGTTCATACGGTTATCTAGTGATCGGCTTGTCCATGAAGATTGTGCCTACAGCCTTTTCTCTGGATCATGTGCCCAAATCCCTGTCACCCACCGGCAACATTAGCAGTGCCCCACGAGACTTCAGTGTATATGTAAGTACATATGGAATTCAAATCATATCAGGGTTTCTGTCATAAAAGTTAAACTATAAGAAATAAGTAAATAAAAAAATCTAAATAAAATACTAGCTAAAAAATTATGCTGTGCGGCCTCTCAATTTACCATGCAATTATAGTCACCTTGCCTGACTAGTGGTTGATCTGTGTGTGCAATTCCACAAAACTTTTGAGAAAGGAAAATCAATGGAAAGGAGAATCAATGAATTCTGAATAATTTAAGCAATCATGTATTCAATAAAAAAGTAAATGTATTCTGATTGAGTATTTTAAAACGTAATATCTAATTACAAGTATTTAAATTGTGGAATCTGATTATGTAATCCAGATTACATATTATCAGTTACTCCCCAGCACCAACTTCTTTCAACATATTAGATATTAGACAAATATCTTTTTTTTTTTTTTTAACTTGGGGTCAATGTAACTTTTTTTTTTTTTTTTTTTTTTCTATGTTCTGTTAAAGGGTCTTGATGATGAGCAGCAGGAAGAGGGGCAGTTGCTCGGACAGTTTGTCTTTGAAGATGATGGAGACTCTCTTCAGACCTTCTTGGTCTCTGTAAGTATCACACAATTTCCTGTGTATTGTGATTTTTCTGTTATTTCAGTCATTTAATCAGCCTGTTGCTACATAAAATTAAATCAAGGCACAACTGATTAGCTGATGCATTTATTTACTTAGCAAAAAAAATCATAATACAGGGATACATTTGGAAAAAAAAAAAAAAGATGGAGAGAGATGCTTTAAAAGAATAGTTTACCCAAAAATGAAAATCCCATAATTTACTCACCCTCAGCCATCCTAGGTGTATATGACTTTCTTCTTTTAGCCGAACACAGTTACATTATATATCCTGGCTCTTCACAGCTTTGTAGTGGCATTGAATAGCGGCAGAGTTTTTTAAGATCCAAAAAGTGCATCCATCATAAAAGTAATCCATATGGCTCCAGGGGTTTAATAAGTGAAGCGATGGGTTTTTGTAAGAAAAATATCCATATTTAAAACTTTATAAACTAATCAATGACTTCTGGCAACGTCGTACACGTGATCACGAGAGAGTTGCAAGAGGCGTCTATTCTCACATAAGCTTATGCTATGACTACGTCATACGCCGGGTCAGAGGCCAGTGATTATACTGGAGTCGTATTTATTACTTTTATGATGGATGGATGCACTTTTTGGAGCTTCAAAAACCAGGGCACTATTCAATACCATTACAAAGCTGGGAAGTGCCAGGATATTATTTAATATAACTTGGGCTGAAAGAAAAAAGTCTCATACTCTTACAATGGCTTGAGGGTGAGTAAATTATGGGATAATTTTCATTTTTTTGGGTGAACTATTCCTTTAAGTCACCATGAAATCCGAATTGACAATTCTTATTTTTATTTATGGAATTTTGCGGTATTAATTATAAATGATGTATCTGTGCATATTTTTTTTTTTCTTTCTTTAAATTCTCACATCCTCATATTCTTTAATCTTTAGTTTAGCCACTTGTGTTGAGAGAGTGTTGTTTATTTGTAATCTTTGATTTTTGATGACTTGTCTAAACTTCTAAAATTCTGTGTCTCTGTCTTCCTCAAGGAGGAGGTGACAAGAGCTTTTCAGATCATTGAGATGAGAGTGCTGTCTAACTGGGGTCATCCTGAATACACTTGTGTGTACCGTTTCCGGGTGCACGGGAAGCTTGTTGATGAATGACTTGCAAGCACCTGGGACATTATGAACTCCTGACAATTTGTCACTCATGCACTGAAAAAAAGAGGAATGGAGTCACTCTTGAGAAACTAATAATGTGCCATAGCGCTACACTGTTAATATACGATTGCATGCTGGTACATGTACTGCCAGGCCTCAGGGCCAGACTCAGCACTTGCAATCTTGTCTCATTCTAATGCATCACACTGTTTCCACTTTTGTCAGTCCATTAGGATTATGCAATTTTTTTTTTTTTTTTTTTTTCCTTTGGATTTTATTTTTATTATTATTATTATTATTATTATTATTATTATTATTATTATTATTATTATTATATCATCTGTTAGAATTCCAGTAAAAAATGAATGACAAAATTCTACAAACAAACTGGTGAAGAATGTGTTTTTAGACTACATGTACATTTTGTTAAGAAGTTCTTCAGTTTTGTGCTTTTTTTTTTTGTTGTTGTTTTTGTTTTTGTTTTTTTGCTAGCTGATATGTGCCCTATTTAAGAATGGCTAGATAAATAACTATTTATTTTTGTGTATTTAAGTTGATATAGATGAGTTTGGATTGAGTATTTTTGTAAATGCTTTTCATGATCTTTATGCGAAGGATTTTGTAATTGCCATGTGATAGGTTGGCTTTTCAAATAAAATTCTATTTTTTTTTATTATTTTAAAAAAAGGATTGGGTGTATTTTATTGTGGATGAGGCGGAGCAGTCATTTGACAAATGGGAAAAAAGAGAACAGCCTACTTATAGAGTGCTGATAAAGAAATAATGTCTTCTTTGTGGCAAGCTTCACTGCCATCTGATCAACAAAAGAAAGAATTAGTTATGATGTGTGCAGCATTTGTATTTTTAAACAAGTGCTCTAAACAGTAGACATGCACTAAGGACTTGGAATGGATAGACTGAGACTTTCTAATGATGTTCTATGTCAAAAATGAGACATTTCCTTCATCCTCCACTAAATTTATTCCCAAAATGCTGGCAGAAAATATCATTAATGTAATTTGTTAGTTAACCCTATAGGGGTAAACTAACAAAGTCTATTGTGTCATATTTGATACGTGAATTTCTAAGACCTTTAAATATCAGCATGATCAAAACTTTGCTGAAAAACCTGTTGTACACAATCTACTACATGCCTTCTGTCGTCTCATTGATAGTTTGTAATTTTTTTTTTTTTTTTTTTTTTTTGTAAGTAAAATGCTTTTTAGTATAATTGTAAAAAAAAAAGTCTGGCTTTTTGCAGTGAAATCTATTTTTCTGACTTTAATAAAGTAAACAAGAATACATTTTATATTGTTAGTTATTTCAAGATGGAGATTTACTGGATTGAAGCAACTATGGTTTACTTGATTACGAATACATCTAATTTGTTAATATCAGGCTTTTGAGGAACATTTCAATCAACATTGTATTACATTAAATTATATATTTTGCCCCTGCCACTATAAAAGAGCTTTCATCATAAAACTAAGATTTTTTTTATATAATCTTACTAAAACATATTACTGGGAATATACACTCACCTAAAGGATTATTAGGAACACCTGTTCAATTTCTCATTAATGCAATTATCTAATCAACCAATCACATGGCAGTTGCTTCAATGCATTTAGGGGTGTGGTCCTGGTCAAGACAATCTCCTGAAGTCCAAACTGAATGTCAGAATGGGAAAGAAAGGTGATTTAAGCAATTTTGAGCGTGGCATGGTTGTTGGTGCCAGACGGGCCGGTCTGAGTATTTCACAATCTGCTCAGTTACTGGGATTTTCACGCACAACCATTTCTAGAGTTTACAAAGAATGGTGTGAAAAGGGAAAAACATCCAGTATGCGGCAGTCCTGTGGGCGAAAATGCCTTGTTGATGCTAGAGGTCAGAGGAGAATGGGCCGACTGATTCAAGCTGATAGAAGAGCAACTTTGACTGAAATAACCACTCGTTACAACCGAGGTATGCAGCAAAGCATTTGTGAAGCCACAACACGCACAACCTTGAGGCGGATGGGCTACAACAGCAGAAGACCCCACCGGGTACCACTCATCTCCACTACAAATAGGAAAAAGAGGCTACAATTTGCACGAGCTCACCAAAATTGGACAGTTGAAGACTGGAAAAATGTTGCCTGGTCTGATGAGTCTCGATTTCTGTTGAGACATTCAGATGGTAGAGTCAGAATTTGGCGTAAACAGAATGAGAACATGGATCCATCATGCCTTGTTACCACTGTGCAGGCTGGTGGTGGTGGTGTAATGGTGTGGGGGATGTTTTCTTGGCACACTTTAGGCCCCTTAGTGCCAATTGGGCATCGTTTAAATGCCACGGCCTACCTGAGCATTGTTTCTGACCATGTCCATCCCTTTATGACCACCATGTACCCATCCTCTGATGGCTACTTCCAGCAGGATAATGCACCATGTCACAAAGCTCGAATCATTTCAAATTGGTTTCTTGAACATGACAATGAGTTCACTGTACTAAAATGGCCCCCACAGTCACCAGATCTCAATCCAATAGAGCATCTTTGGGATGTGGTGGAACGGGAGCTTCGTGCCCTGGATGTGCATCCCACAAATCTCCATCAACTGCAAGATGCTATCCTATCAATATGGGCCAACATTTCTAAAGAATGCTTTCAGCACCTTGTTGAATCAATGCCACGTAGAATTAAGGCAGTTCTGAAGGCGAAAGGGGGTCAAACACAGTATTAGTATGGTGTTCCTAATAATCCTTTAGGTGAGTGTAGAGTGACAACTGATACTTAGGTAACACAATAAGGTTTCATTAGTTAACATGAACTAATAATGAACTGCACTTCTACAGCATTAGTTAATTTCAACATTTACTAATACATTATTAAATCAAATGTTGTATTTGTTAACATTATTTAATACACTGAACTAGCATGAACAAACAGTAAATAGCTGTATTTTTTTTAATTAACATTAACAAAGATTAACAAATACAGTAACAAATGTATTGCCCGTGGTTAAACCTTATTGTAAAGTGTTACCGATATTTATATGCATTTATGTAAGTATGCTGCTATATTGATATAAAAATCTCATTAATTTACATTACAGGCTACTTAAAAAAAAAAAATGTACCATAATATTTTTTTGCTCAGTTTGGGTCTCTGAATAAAACAGTTTTTCTCTCCTCGAGTGTGAACACCATATTCTCCTACATAATAATATATGAGCCTTAAAAGCCTAATGTATCAAATTAGCCTATACAAAACATAAAAAATATATGCACACTTTTTATATATATATGTTTTGTCTAAAGGTTCAATAAACTTCCATTTCAAAACAATTATTTACAATTATTTCATATGGCAAGCTTTACAGAGTTAAAAAGTCTAAAACTAAAATCTAATTCAACATAATTCAAACATTTTTCTAATTCAAGGCATGAAAGTTTTGCTAATATTTGAAAATGCAATACCGCTGACCTAGAACTGTCTCTGGTTTAGGTGCATATGAGACGTAAAATGTTACTAGTAACTAAAAAATAAGCACTAGTTCTCTTTTTTCTTAAGTTAAGTATAATTAAATTAAATTCATTTATAATTAAATTCTAGACACTATTGGAATAAGTAGTATCTAATAAATAAGAACTAGTATCTAATGAATAAGTACTAGTATCTTTTAAAAGGGTATTGGTACCTAAAGAATAAGTACTAGTATCTAAAGAATAAGCACTAATAGCTAATGAATAAGTACTAGTACTTAATGGAATAGATACTAGTATCTAAAAAATAAGTACTACTAGTAGCATGAAAATAGATACTAGTTAGTTTTAAGTAGAGACCTGCACTCCCGCGGGACTAAGATTTGATGGCCGGGTGCGGGCAGTAAGGTACTCGTGTGTGTGCGGGTTGCAGGAGAATAAAACTATTCGCGGGACTCCCGCAAAATAGAAATATCTAAGAATAAAACATCTAAAAACAAATAAATTGTTATTCATCTATTGCACAAAAGCAACAAGAACAACTAAAACAAAATAAAAATGATTTACAGGCGCAAGCATAGGCAGCGTTTCTGTTTATAACATGTTTTTGCTGCGTTGTGCAATGTAGCCAATAACAATCATATGTGTTGATTTCTAAAACGCAATGGCCAATCAGATGCATTTAAGATAGAATCCACTCTCCGCTCAAAGTGAGTTTTTGTTCAGTGCTGAATTCTGCATGCTGGCAAATCCTCTGATTATAACAAAGAAAGTGTAGACATCATGAAAGATTCATTGTGCAGTCAGCTTCATAACGGAGCTTTGTGAGATTGCGATGAACTGAGATGTCAGCTTTTTAGGAATTATTAAGGGAGCGCACCATGCACACACTTGCTTTTATGTTAAATTACTTAAAACTGTTTCATGGACGTACAGAAAAAAATCTATATACTTTTATGCGGGCTTTTGCGGGCGGGAACGGGACAAAACATGAATGTTGGAGGCGGGAGCGGGAGAAGGTAACATATTTTTGCGGGAGCGGGACTGAAAAATCCGTCCCGCGCAGGTCTCTAGTTTTAAGGATTAAATGTTAAAACGGCTTGCCATAGACGTAGATCCGCTCCAGTCCATCAGGAGGCAGCAGAGAGTGTGTTTATTGTTCGGGACGGGACGGGATATGTGTGTGTGCAGACCGGGATCTGAGATTTTAGGGTGGTGGCTGTTTGTTTAACTGGAGCAGCAACAACAGCAGCAAATGCGCTGGAATGCGGTCGGCTAGCTAACTTTACTCCGTCGAGTTTAAGCGAAATTTCACATAATCGTTCAACTTTTGTCGACTCCGCTCGTTTTGTGCGTGTTGAATTTTGAGGACGGGCTATCCCGGTCAGAGCAGCTTTTATTGATTCATTCACAGATAAAGCTAGCGGGATAGCGCGCTAAGTGAACACAGATGCAGGCCATAAAGTGTGTGGTCGTCGGGGACGGGTGAGTTGACCCCTATTTTCAGTATTTATGTTTGTTGTGGAATAAAGTTTTACACGTACCAGCCGTTTCTTGGTTTGCTCTCTTGTGTTTTGAGGTTAGGTAACTTGAGGGCCTTTGATTTGGGAACTTTTGTGCGTCTTTGTAGCTCACAGATATTTTAAAAGCGCATTTCCCACTTTATTTTGTGGCAGCAAAAAATACTTATGAATGACTCTAGACTTGAGCTTTTAAACGTCCGTGTATTTGTATACTGGAGTCAAACTGTTTTATCAGTGTTTTTCATTGTTGCTAAACTAGCCCTTCCCTGAGTTTCCTTTAAATGTTACGTCATACATATACAGTAAACTTGAATGTGTGGGAGTGCTGCTGTTATTCATGAAGTCAACCAAACCCACTTATTATTTGTGTGAGTAACAATGTGTTTGTTTAAAATAGTCATTTGCCCGGTTTCATTTTAATATGGAAATAAATCATTGTTTAGCTGAAAAGCAATTATAGGAGATGACATTTATATTGCATCACTAGATGTATGAGTGATATGAGATGTTTTTTTTTCCCTCAGGGCTGTGGGAAAAACATGCCTTCTGATCAGCTACACCACCAATGCTTTTCCTGGGGAGTACATTCCCACTGTGTAAGCCGACCTCGCTCTTACCCTGAGTTTCCTAAAAGGACAGTTCAGCCAAAAAGGAAAATCATCATTTACATCACTTACATTGTCATCATTTACTCGCCATCATTTATATATTTGATATGGTTTTGGACCCCATTTGTTAAATGGACAAAACTAGTTCTTTAAAACATTCTTTGAAATTTTTTTTCTTTTTGTGTTCTGCTGATTGAGAATCATGCCGGTTTGGATTGGAACGAGTTTTTATTTTGGGGTGAACTGTCCCTTTAAAGTCAAAAACGCATAAAGTTTTCAGTTTTTAGTTGAAAACGATGTTGTGTAAACTATGGAAGCTTGTTTCCGCCACAGAATAAAACATTTTTAAAGATAATTGCAACTTTTTATTTTTTTACAATTTTGAGTTTACATCTCGCAATTCTGACTTTATAACACCCAATTGTGACTTTATATCATGCAATTCTGAGAGAAAAAGTCGTGAGATGTAAACTCGCAATTGCGAGGGGAAAAAGTCGCAATTACCTTTTTTATTTTTTATTCTGTGGTGGGAAAAAGCTTCCATAGTAAACGGCCCCTTACATGAGTATTAAATATAATATAATGATTTTTAATGTTATCTAATTTATATTATAATAACTAATTGTGTATATTATTTTCAATAGTAAATATTATATTACAATGCTATACATTAGTATAATTAATATTTCTGTTTTTGATTCCAACGTTTACTTTCTAAATCCATATTCCTGGTCTTATTGTGCCAGTGTCGACTGCATGTTATTCTAAGTTAAAAAAAAAAAAAAAAAAAAAAAAAAAAGACTTGACTTTAATCTTTCATCAGTGTAATAACTAGCTCCAACTGCTTTTTGAATCGCTTTTTAACTCCTCCATCTACCTGGTAGTCACTTCCCAATGGATAAAATAATTTCTCATGTCAGATTTCACATTAATTTTATATTTGCAGTGTCTCTGAACCAATGCTATTAACTTTCATTTAGGTTTGATAATTATTCTGCCAATGTGATGGTCGATGGAAAGCCGGTGAACCTGGGATTGTGGGATACAGCAGGGCAGGAGGATTACGACAGGCTTCGACCACTTTCTTACCCTCAGACGGTACAGTCATAATAATAGAGCTAAAACAGATGTATCACAATATTTTTGTTTTTTTCATAGATAAGATGTTTATTTGAGTGGACCCATTATTTAGATAACTTTCGCTTTGCTGTAACAAAATTTCGACTCTTTGCCTTAAGTCTTGAGACCAGGAAGGATCTCAAAACTAGTTTGATGACTTAGGAAGTGTAATAAACACTAAGCCTTAGGACGGTGAAATGTTTAAAAATAGCCCAGGTCTTGATTCCTGGTAGGCTAAAGTGTTTTCTTATATGCTGCTCAGAGCATTAATGACAGCTCTGTGTTGCCGTTGTCTTTCTTACTAAGGCTGTGAGAGTGAATGGCTCAATTGTTTGCCGTTGTCGTTTAGGCACAAACCTCACTGTGTTCTTGAGAAACAAGTGGAGTCAATTTACAGATCATTAATGCAACAGTCTAGTCAATTCTGTGTTTTACAGATAGACAGATAATTCTAAAAGAATAGACTTGAACATTAGATGGCATGAAAGGAGGGTTTTGTCTGATTTGTGTTTTTTCATTTCTTATAGGATGTGTTCTTGATCTGTTTCTCTCTTGTGAGTCCAGCCTCGTTTGAGAACGTCCGTGCCAAGGTAAGCAAGCCCTCAGATATTTTGTTGTTTAAGTCGATGTAGACTACTTTCGAAATTATCACAATGAATGGAAAAGAGGAAGAAGCTCTAAGAATAGTCTGTCTGGCTTGACCGATTGAGCAAATGTGGTTTCAAAGCCTCAAAATAGCATGTTGATGCTGTAATGAAGCAAACAGAAGTTCCTTTTAATCTACGGTGTCTGCAAAATGTCCATTTCAAAGGATCAAGTGACATTTGCCGTTGTTGGTAGCGAGGAGGTTGTGGTGTTTATCCACAGGTAAAACATAGGTTAGGTTTGGAAATGGCACACCAACATGCTATTAGTATTTCTAGTGTATGGTGTATGTGTATTGTGCAAATTCTCTACCCATGAATGAGTTCATTCAATAGAAGATCAACATGTCTGTTGTGATTTCTTCAACAGTGGTATCCAGAGGTCAGACATCATTGCCCCAACACTCCCATAATTCTTGTTGGGACCAAGCTTGATCTGAGAGATGACAAGGACACCATTGAAAAGTTGAAAGAGAAGAAGCTCACTCCCATCACCTACCCTCAAGGCCTTGCTATGGCCAAAGAAATAGGTCAGCACTTCAGTATTAATACACTGGCCTTTAAATGCATTTTTGAATTGTCTTTACAAGTGTATGTTAGGGCTGGGTTAGTCTCGCGTAGCCAGACCTTCAGACTGACGGCAGAAGGCCTGGACTCCATCGCAGCTTTCATTGGTCAAGGTCCACCCAAGAGCACGTTTGACTGACATGTAATGCAACCAATCACAGTTCGTTTTGTTCCGCGTCATGTAAAGTCATTGTCCCTGCAATAACAGACTGGCGAGCGCATATATATATATATATATATACACTCACCTAAAGGATTATTAGGAACACCTGTTCAATTTCTTATTAATGCAATTATCTAATCAACCAATCACATGGCAGTTGCTTCAATGCATTTAGGGGTGTGGTCCTGGTCAAGACAATCTCCTGAACTCCAAACTGAATGTCAGAATGGGAAAGAAAGGTGATTTAAGCAATTTTGAGCGTAGCATGGTTGTTGGTGCCAGACGGGCCGGTCTGAGTATTTCACAATCTGCTCAGTTACTGGGATTTTCACCCACAACCATTTCTAGAGTTTACAAAGAATGGTGTGAAAAGGGAAAAACATCCAGTATGCGGCAGTCCTGTGGGCGAAAATGCCTTGTTGATGCTAGAGGTCAGAGGAGAATGGGCCGACTGATTCAAGCTGATAGAAGAGCAACTTTGACTGAAATAACCACTCATTACAACCGAGGTATGCAGCAAAGCATTTGTGAAGCCACAACATGCACAACCTTGAGGCGGATGGGCTACAACAGCAGAAGACCCCACCGGGTACCACTCATCTCCACTACAAATAGGAAAAAGAGGCTACAATTTGCACAAGCTCACCAAAATTGGACAGTTGAAGACTGGAAAAATGTTGCCTGGTCTGATGAGTCTCGATTTCTGTTGAGACATTCAGATGGTAGAGTCAGAATTTGGCGTAAACAGAATGAGAACATGGATCCATCATGCCTTGTTACCACTGTGCAGGCTGGTGGTGGTGGTGTAATGGTGTGGGGGATGTTTTCTTGGCACACTTTAGGCCCCTTAGTGCCAATTGGGCATCGTTTAAATGCCACAGCCTACCTGAGCATTGTTTCTGACCATGTCCATCCCTTTATGACCACCATGTACCCATCCTCTGATGGCTACTTCCAGCAGGATAATGCACCATGTCACAAAGCTCGAATCATTTCAAATTGGTTTCTTGAACATGACAATGAGTTCACTGTACTAAAATGGCCCCCACAGTCACCAGATCTCAACCCAATAGAGCATCTTTGGGATGTGGTGGAACGGGAGCTTCGTGCCCTGGATGTGCATCCCACAAATCTCCATCAACTGCAAGATGCTATCCTATCAATATGGGCCAACATTTCTAAAGAATGCTTTCAGCACCTTGTTGAATCAATGCCACGTAGAATTAAGGCAGTTCTGAAGGCGAAAGAGGGTCAAACACAGTATTAGTATGGTGTTCCTAATAATCCTTTAGGTGAGTGTATATATATATATATATATATAATATATATATATATAAATTGATTCATAAACGGCGTTCTTCTTCCATGAGGGAGTTTGGCGTCACGGCATTTGTTTCCAGGCAGACCATTAAAGAACGCAACACACACGTCTCGTGGACATCCTGTAGAATTCAACCAATCAGATGACGACTTTGACACTCCTGAAGTGTTTCCAGATAAGTGTGCCATATGCATCAGACGTTCAGCCAACGGTCCGTGGGCATGACGTCTGAGGCTGAGACTAGGGCTGGGTTGACAATATCAATGAATCAATTTTATTTAATCTTCATTTTGATGAAGAACCGATATCGATTCTTAATTTCCAAAATCTATCTTTTAGTCTATGCTGTTTTCAGTTGACTTCACGTCACTAAACATTATACAAATAATAACTGATAGCGTGTCTACTATCCAGTAATCGCAATAAGCTTTGTGCTTTTATTTTGATATGAAACAAAGTCTCAGCTTTCAGATTGTCAATTTTATCACAAAATTCAAATGATGGTGTACTACGGGTAATCTCTTCCTCTTTACTACTAGTTATAGCACAAAATAAACATTCATGAATGTCAATAGGTATGTTGAAAGATGCAGTACAGCTTAATGAAATCCATATCATATCCTTGCTCAGTGTTTCAACTGCGGAAAGATGTCAATAAAACAGCTTGTAAACAATATCACGTAACTAGAGCTGCCCCCTAATAGTCGACTAACTGTTAGTCGACTAGAGAAGGAACTCCACAGGAAGTGGCGAAATCACACAGGCTGTGACGGACAGATCGTTAACGGCAGGAAATCCAAACATTCGCTTATTCATCGACCTCAAATATGGCTTATCACTTGAAACATGTTAGTAGCAACTTTACAAGTCCGCTCGCTCTAATGTTAACCTTGATAAATGTGCGCATATCTGTGTTTGTGTGGAGAGCGAGCTTACTGCATGACATACAGGTGCCGGTGTGATCACTTGCATTTAACTTAACATACTCTGTCATTTTAGTCATACAGATAAGAGTGATGCGTCTGTATGACTATGGCGTCTCGGTGAACATGAGCACGGCACAAAAATGAACCGAAACTCAGCGTATACTTGCCTCACAGACATGAGAAATATATCTATAGAAAGTTTGAAATGTCTGTTTTTAAACAAACCAATTAAAATGGAAAATAAATATTCTCAGATTGTCATCCGTATGAAACGTGCATATAGGTACGGAGATGACGAGTCTATATTGTTGACTTAATCTCTGCAACTGAAAATAGCAGCTGTGTATATATATATATATATATATATATATGTATATGTGTGTGCAATTAAAGGCTCATTATTATGATTTATGGCTTAGTTACATAAACACGCGATGGCTTAAATGACTACTAGTTGACTAGAAAAATCTTTAGTCGAGGGCAGACTTACACGTAACGTTACATTTACCTCAGGAAAGCCATTCAATGTCCTTAGCTTACTAGTTAAAAAAAAATGCAATATATGCATTGAAACTGAGATTTTATTACTGTTTTTTGAAGGAAGTTATTTAAAGGGTTAGTTCACCCAAAAATGAAAATTGTCATTACTCACCCTCATGTTGTTCTAAACCCATAAGACCTTCGTTCATCTTCAGAACACAAATGAAGATATTTGATGAATTCCGAGAGCTCTCTGACCCCCAGCATCGAAGGCCCACAAGGAAGAGAAGAAATTGTTGAATAATTTTTTTTTTTTTTTGCGCACAAAGTATTCTCGTCGCTTCATAACATTAAGGTTGAACCACTGTCACATTGAGTATTTTAACGATGTCTTTATTACCTTTCTGGGCCTTGAAAGTGGTAATAACGGTCAGAGAGCTCTCGGATTTCATCAAAAATATCTTAATTTGTGTTCCGAAGATGAACGAAGGTCTTACTGGTTTGGAACAACACAAGGCTGAGTAATTAATGACAATTTTCATTTTTGGGTGAACTAACCCTTGAAATTATTTTTTCGACTATCAGAGGAACCATGATTTCATCCAAATAGCTGTTGTAGCCAAGGAGGCTCGATGTTTAATGCAGTCTAAAGCCCAAAGTATACTTCGGCCCTCTGCGCTCCACGACTGTCTGTGTGACGTAAAGAGTCCACTAGGTGACAATACGCACAGTTGTGATGTACTGTGCAGTAGTCGAAGAAGAGTATGTAAAGAGTGCTACAAAACTAAACAAAGCAGCATATCCTCCATAGTTTTGGTTCTTGTTCTAAAGTTTGCATGCAATGGCGGGATCCGCTACTTTTCTTCTGTAAATGACAGGACTCATTGCTCCCCTCTAACATCTGGTAGAGTATAAAAAAAAAAGCAATTGTACTGCGCATGTCGAACATGCTCATACTTTGAAAGCTGTGCGGACACTAAATAAAGCCTTAAGTTGCCCAGCCTTAGCTGACAGGATCCACTTTGTTTTCTTTTGTTTTGCCCACAGGAGCTGTGAAGTACCTGGAGTGCTCAGCCTTAACGCAGCGCGGCCTTAAGACGGTGTTCGATGAAGCCATCCGTGCGGTCCTGTGCCCGCCTCCGGTGAAGAAGAGAAAGAGGAGGTGTTATATCCTCTGAACTGACTGCACACACAGCAACAGCTGCAATCTGAGCTCACCTGAGAGGAGAACAATGGAGGCAGGGATGATGGGAAATGTGTGTTGGGGAAGAAGAAACAGTCTGCACAGTGTATGCATACAGATATTTCTCTCTCTTGCATTGTAATTAGAATTACGCCACTAACTAGCTGTTAAGACGCCAGAGTATTTGCTTCTGAGAGATGGGAGCAGCATTCATAGTTGTTTCCCCTCGTACACTAAGAAATTCCTGCTGCCTTCTAATGATGTTCTTTATTTTCCCCTCGTTTTGATGTTATGAAACTAAATACTCCTTTCAGTTTCTCCATCTTTGTGAGCCCATATATTTTGTTTACAATCTGCATTTTTGTAGAAAATGAATTATTGCCAAAAGTTAAACTAAGTCATGGATTTCAATTTGCTCACACTAACAATCTCTTTTTTTCCTAAAGGGAGGGGGTTTTAATCATGTGTACTTGTAAGAGTCAGAGATTGCAGTAATATTGAAGGAACTATTTTACTAGAGGACAGCTGAAGAAAACACTTTATTGGTTCTTGTGTTATGGTTCCCATGTTGGAGAGTTTATTTTGTTTAACTGTATAAGAAACAAACCTAGTTAAAATGCATATAATAGCTCTGTTTTGTCAGCATATAGCATATTTTCACTACTGTATCTGAATATTCCGAAGGGCGATCTCTTGTTTAATCTCTCTCTGTATTTTAGTCAGTCTGTTGGAGGAGTCTGGCAGTGTTTTATCCATTTTACAGTCCCAGTATTGTTTAGACTACAGATATACCAGTGCCTAGTATCAGACCAGGATTTTGTTTGAAAGATGAGCATGTCAGAAGTTTCTATATCTAAGACACTGTCATGGGGTTCTTATCCTCTAAAGATCCCCATGAACACTGTGCTACTGCTAAATGTAGTGGATACTTGAACAGTAATTCAACTTATTTGTTGTTAGGCTACAGACATCAAGTATTAAAATTATAATTGGTCTTGGTTAAAAAGTAAATGGTTGTAATTTGCCACATGGAGTTTCATTTTTGAAAATTTTGTAACAATGGCAGTTTAAATGCTTAATCATGCTTTTACTGTCTCCACTAAAACTACAATGTATTAACCTTTTATGTCTGAAATAGAAACCCAATCTAAAAACATTTGTCTTTGTCCTTTGTTTTCCATGTCTGCTGAAATCATTAGTTTATCCACATAACACTCGTAACCGGGCACAACGCAGCAAGTAATTTGTCTAGGTTGTGCCTGCTTTAGGGCTGCACAATATTGAAGAAAATATGCAATACGATATTGCTTTAAGTGTGTAAAATAAACTTAAATTATATTTAAAAACTGAAAATATAACCTATGTTTCACATTCTTTCTTGGAAAAGAAAGCATCATTACAACTTCTGAAAGTGAACAGCAGTGTTTTAGGATTACATAAAAAGTAATGTCACAAATCTGACTGTCATTTTAGCATCAATGAAAAAAATAAATCAAAATATTTAAACGCCAACAACTCTTTGCTCAACTTGGTAATATATAGTTATATCAACCTGACAAATTAAAGGGGTCCTATAATGCCCCTTTTTACAAGATGTCCCCAGAGTGTGCATGTGAAGTTTTAGGTCAAGCTCAAAATACCCCACAGATCATTTTTTTATAGCATGTTAAAATTGTCACTTTTTGAGGGTGACCAAATATGCTGTTTTTGTGTATGTCCCTTTAAATGCAAATGAGCTGTTGCTCCCTCCCTTTTTAGAAGAGGGCGGAGCTTCAAGAGCCCGTGTTAGCAGCTCCGATTACGCAGACACAGTTCTGAAAATGTTCAGCTTTTTATGTTCAAACCTAGTCGGACAATGATGGAGAGACTCAAGAAGAAGTGACAACATGTAGAATGCAACAGGACGTTTCTGCATGGTTAGTTAATGAATTTATGTAGCTGATGTGGAGTTAACTATCTTCAAGTCGTTGATTAGCATATTCTGTCATGATGATCTATAAATCGCTCGTGTGGGAACTGTTGTAAGATGCCTACAGAGCCAGAGAATATATGCTGCATGAAGATAGAACAGGTATAGTTTAGTTTAATTACGGTTATAACTTATGTTGTCATCTTGCTTTTATGAGATGCTATTGCATTTGTGTTACGTACTGTATTGCAATAAATGTGAAAAGACAGATGCGACAGCTTGAGAGACTCCTAAATGTGCTCTGCTACAACAACTCTTCCTCTTCTCATCATGGCCTTTGTTTGCGGCAGGGTTTATGTAAATTTTAGGGTTAGTGATGTCAACCCGTGAATAAGCTTGTAGTCCCTACCAGCCGTTTGTTGTAGTCCTTAAAAGGCGATTTTTAAAAAAAAAGAAAATGTTTCCCATTGCTTTGAACTTTGAGCATGTAACTTTGCAGATGTTGTTTATGCTCAAACAGCAACATTACACACTAATGTAAAAAAAGTGAAATCATAATCAACCACCCCTTTAACATCAAGAACATCCACATATAAACAAAAACACCTGAAACTAGTGGACGATTAGTTATTTTTGTTATTTTAATTTATCTTTGTTATTAAAAATAAAAACAAAGGCAAATTACAAATACAATAAAAAGATTCAAAGGACAAACAGTGCTTCAAGTTTTCAGGTAGGCCTACATTAGATCTATTTAACAGTAGCATTCAAGAAAGAAACAATACAGAAACTGAATTATCAAATGTAAAATTAAAACTGCATAGTCTTCACATGAATTAAATATACATGGATTCATATTAAATCTACAAAAGTTCGTCAGTCAAGAGCAGTGTGATTTTTCTCCTTTTTTCCAGTTGTTATATAGGTATACTGTATTAGGCTGCTGTCACTTTAAGACCTAATGCACGGATTGACACACATCCGAATTCTTTCCCAACTATTTACGTTCACTTAAAAAAACACATAACCGACTGTGTTTACATGAATACTCGACAAGACAGCTATTTTGACTTAATTGTGTGTGTGTATTTGGCTGCAAGTAACAGTCGCGTGTCCAGTCTATCGCTGCTATATGCGTCGACCTAAAATATAGGTATCTCAAGCCGCTGCGGTATGCATATCACGATACATACATTTGCGATCATTTTGATATATCGTGCAGCCCTAGCCTGGTTAGGATATGATGTTGGCTTTACCTCAAATTGTGTTTTCTTTTTAAAAAAGGTGATAATTGCTATTAGTGTGCCCTAATTTTTTCTTACAGACTAAGGCTGCGTCCTAATATGCCTACTTCCATACTATATACAGTGGGGAGAACACTGATACACTGTATTTGATACACTGCCGATTTTGCAGGTTTGCCCACTTACAAAGCATGTAGAAGTCTGTAATTTTTATCATAGGTACTCTTCAACTGTGAGAGACGGAATCTAAAACAAAAATCCAGAAAATCACATTGTATGATTTTTAAGTAATTAATTTGCATTTTATTGCATGACATAAGTATTTGATACATCAGAAAAGCAGAAATTAATATTTGGTACAGAAACCTTTGTTTGCAATTACAGAGATCATACGTTTCCTGTAGTTCTTGACCAGGTTTGCACACACTGCAGCAGGGATTTTGGCCCACTCCTCCATACAGACCTTCTCCAGATCCTTCAGGTTTCGGGGCTGTTGCTGGGCAATACGGACTTCCAGCTCCCTCCAAAGATTTTCTATTGGGTTCAGGTCTGGAGACTGGCTAGGCCACTCCAGGATCTTGAGATGCTTCTTACGGAGCCACTACTTAGTTGCCCTGGCTGTGTGTTTAGGGTCGTTGTCATGCTGGAAGGCCCAGCCACGACCCATCTTCAATGCTCTTACTGAGGGAAGGAGGTTGTTGGCCAAGATCTCGCGATACATAGCCCCATCCATCCTCCCCTCAATACAGTGCAGTTGTCCTGTCCCCTTTGCAGAAAAGCATCCCCAAAGAATGATGTTTCCACCTCCATGCTTCACGGTTGGGATGGTGTTCTTGGGGTTGTACTCATCCTTCTTCTTCCTCCAAACATGGTGAGTGGAGTTTAGACCAAAAAGCTCTATTTTTGTCTCATCAGACCACATGACCTTCTCCCATTCCTCCTCTGGATCATCCAGATGGTCATTGGCAAACTTCAGACGGGCCTAGACATGCGCTGGCTTGAGCAGGGGGACCTTGCGTGCGCTGCAGGATTTTAATCCATGACGGCGTAGTGTGTTACTAATGGTTTTCTTTGAGACTGTGGTCCCAGCTCTCTTCAGGTCATTGACCAGGTCCTGCCGTGTAGTTCTGGGCTGATCCCTCACCTTCCTCATGATCATTGATGCCCCACGAGGTGAGATCTTCCATGGTGCCCCAGACAGAGGGAGATTGACCGTCATCTTGAACTTCTTCCATTTTCTAATAATTGCGCCAACAGTTGTTGCCTTCTCACCAAGCTGCTTGCCTATTGTCCTGTAGCCCATCCCAGCCTTGTGCAGGTCTACAATTTTATCCCTGATGTCCTTACACAGCTCTCTGGTCTTGGCCATTGTAGTACTCAGTGAAAAGAACCCGGATGACCTATTACTTCCAGTGAGATTCTGAAGTGTGTATACTATGGACACTTTACTATCCCATGAAGCCACAGGATTAGATTTGTGAATGAAGGTGAAGCGACGCAACTGACGCCGTAGGTTACATGACAATGACAACATGGCGGATGTAGCACGTCCAAAATTCATTCATACTACAAATGTTCATACAGCTGTCAGTTTCAAACCAAATGTAGTACAATATGCAATTTCGGACCAGCATAAGTCAATTTTATGTAAAGAGTGACAGCAGTTTGTTCGCATAATCGTTGATTGGGGTAAAGACGCCGCCACCACCATTGCAGACAAGATGATTCAATTCAAGTCACTTTTATTTATATAGCACTTTATACAATACAGATAGTTTAAAAACAGCTATACAGTGATAACAGGAAAATTATGCATTTTGGCTGTTGATTCAGTTCCGTTGTAAAGATTATCAATTATTAAATTAGTTAATTTCATCTATAAAGCAGTTCTGAAATGATCAATGTTCAGTTCTCATAGTGTCAGTACAGTCAGATCAATAATATTGGTGACAGAATGGAGAAAAAAAACAGGCTCAGTCATGGGGCCAGTTCTCCTCTTGTGCAATCAGCGGAGGAAACTGCTGGTTGGTTTTTCAATGTTCGCTGTTCCACTTCTCCAGCACGAGTTTGGCCGAGACAGCATCTTGTATCCCCATGCCTGCATTTAACAATGCAAAATGTCCAGCTAGTCATCACAAATAGCTTTCTCCAGTTTCCTCTGACACAGGCCAAATTGATCATTCCATGGGCCTCATTTATAAAGATGCGCATAGAATGATCCTAAATGTGAACGTACAACAATTTCCAAGCGATTTATAGAACATGTTCCTAAATTTTTTTCTTAAATGCATCTCACTTTATAAATCATCTTAAATTCCATGTTGCCGGTTCACCACTGTTCCTTCCTTGGACCACTTTTGATAGATACTGACCACTGCAGACCGGGAACACCCCAGAAGAGCTGCAGTTTTGGAGATGCTCTGACCCAGTCGTCTAGCCATCACACCACACTTGCTCAAATCCTTACGCATTTTCCTGCTTCTAACACATCAACTTTAAGGACAAAATGTCCACTTGCTGCCTAATACACCCACCCACTAACAGGTGCCGTGATTAAGAGATAATCAGTGTTATTCACTTCACCTGCAGTGATAATGTTATATAGTTATATAGGTCATAATATTATGCCTGATCGGTGTATATATATATATATATACACTTTTTTTTTTTTTTCAGTGCTGCAATTATTACAAAGGACATTACAATTATTACAATTATTTTACTACTACTAATAATGCATATTGTGATTGTCTAATTATCTTTATATTTTAATTACTGGTATAAATGAGCACAAAAGGTTTGTATGTATGCTCTTCAGTTGGCGTACGCATAACATTTTCACGTAAATTTTTGCCTTTATAAATCCTGTAATTTGTTCCTCAATTTTGACGTAGAATGACACTGAATTTAGAATCAAATCCAATCGCATGTGTGTTTTATAATTGAGGCTCCTGGACTAATTTGTGCTTTCCAAGAAACACAACACAACTCCCACATGACAGGTCCAAATTTCTGGCTAAAGATTAGCAGGGGTTGCTTGAGCTTAAATAATAAATGTTATAAATAGAAATATTTCCTTTTTTGTCTCTTGAGAGGACTGAAATGCAAACATCAATCTTTTTAAGGCACGTTGAGCTACTATGAATTCCTATCAGTGATTCATTTTTTTTTTATCTTCAGTACATTTTGATCTTTATTTTTGGATCACAGCTGTGGAAAAACAAGTTACCCAGTGACTTGAATACTGTAGTCTTCTCACGCTGAGCAGGAAAGGATCCATTTAGAACTTCTCCGAGCTCTGCGAAAACTTGAGCCTGGGGAAAAATAATGAGCATTTAAATATTGATGAATTTGGACATATCACATGTACTGTAAGGTTATAAGGTAACAAATAAATGTTGGTGAAATCTTGATCAGACAGTGTTAAAGGGAGTGATGCATACTCCAGACAGAATGATGTCTCCTGACTCTGCTGTAGCCCCTTCTCTGCTGTCCACGTACACCACAGCCCCTCTCATCAAGACGTCATCCAGTTCTCTCCAGTCTGGCCGACAAGCGCCAACCGCTGTCACAAAACAGCACCACAATATATAAAAAACAATGTAGTAAACAACTCTGATGTGAAACATCAGTTTATTTTCCATTGTATCACTGCACGGCACCCAGAGAGGCAACTATTAAGGCAGTGAAATGAATCTGGTTATGTAATTTTTTATTTTGAAAGAACATTTAGGCTTCAATACATGTTAAAGTTGCCATGAAACGTAAGTAGCGATTGGTATTTTTTCCCATATTTTTATGTACATCTGAGTTTAATGGATTAAAAAAATATATAAGACCTGACTTGGTTCTATGCATCGATGTTGATTGGATTTTGAGATGTTGGCGTTGCACTCAACAATGGTGGCAGGTAAATGCAAGCTTGCAGGGGCGGGGTTTATGTGCCCTAAATGATTGGAGAAGTCCTGCATATGTCATCAGAGAGAAGTCTGTAATTTCACTGGAAGATCCAGTTATGACATTTTGATTAGGCCTGGGACACAATAGAAGATTTTCAAATCTTAATTGTTTTTAAAACTCTGGGACAGCACAGACATAAGGGCAGTTTCAACCGATTTTTAGCATTATAATCCTCTGAATGCACACACTAGAAGATTTGTCTGGACCGCGAGACCACACACCTGTTGATTGTAGTTACATTTTCACAGTGAGACGAGATCTCACAGAGACTCGCGAGATCAAACGTGACTTGAGAAGAAAGACAGAACCGTCAGCTGGTTCTCCTGATGTGAGTTTTGCTTTACGGGAAGAAAAACAAAAGGAGAAAAAAGAAATATGGGTGGTCTTCTTTCTCAATATTCCACTTTTGTGCCATGTTTGTGGCTGCCAAGTTTCAGCTATAGAGCATGCAATATCCGGTTGGTGAAGCTTGTTCACTCTCATTGGCTATCACAGGAATCACGTCAGAGGTAGCCCGATCAAGAGTCTGATTTGGGATTGTGCAGGCTCCGACGCGATCAGAAGCAGTAAAATAATTATAATGACACCTCACAATTGAGGATTTTTTGGACAAAAAGTCGTTTACGACAAGCATTGAATCGGGCCACGCCCCCGATCACTTGGGGGTGCAAACTGGGCTCAAAATCGTGCTTAAAATCTTCCAAGTGTGTGGCCAGCCTTAAATATTACAAGGAAATTGTTTTTTAGAAATTAATATGGTTGAACAATAAGATCTATAACATGCATTTAGAAAATAGGGTGAATTTTAATTTCATGCCGACTTTAAAGGGGTACTTCACTGGCAAAATGGGCTTTCAATAAAACTTGGTGGCCTATACAGAAGAAAGGCGAAACATTTTTTGAAATCGTGCTACCTGACTTGAGAAAACAGAGAAATAAGGCTGCTGTCTTCCCGTTTGCCAAACAGGTAGGAAATATAACCCATAATGCACTGGGCATGTTGCCATCCATGCCACTCCCACCAGTCTATGTGGATACGCTTACCACTCAAATAGCGCCTTGCTATATACTTCTTAGCAAACTTTGTCATAATGGTGTCGACTTGTATTGTTCCAGGGTGCAAGAATTTAAAGATTAAACGTTAAGCACATGGCGTGTTTTGTGTCATCCGGCGGACTTTTACAGTCAAATAAACATGGATTTCTTGGCCCAGGAAACATGGTAAACATTGTAAAAATACAAAGCGGTTTAAAAATCGACAAAGTTACACTTTAAGCTCAATTGACAGCATTTGTGGCATAATGTTGATTACCACAAGAATCATTTCAACTCGTCCTTTATTTTCTTTATAAGAAGCAAAATCGAGGTTACAGTGAGGCACTTACAATGGAAGTGAATGCGGCCAATTGTTTGAGGATTTAAGCAGAAATGTAAACTTATTTTTATAAAGGCATATTACATTAATTATTCTGTTTAAACTTTAAACTTTTATTTGCGATGTAAAGTTCTTCAATTTACAGTTTACACCATTACCCTGTCAAGGAAACAAAGTTGTAAAATTGAATATGACTACACAGACAAGATTAGAAAGTGATTTTTTGAAACTAAAATCATCTTAACATGCACATTGTTTCTTATGACTACACTACTGAAACAGTATTTGGTCCCATTCATCTCATGGGGAAGATGCTTAGCAGCATGCTTCTTAGATACTGTGTCTGCACAAATAATCATGGGAGCAAAACCTCCATTGGTTGTACCCTTCGAAATCCTCATTCTGAAGTGCCCTTTGAAGAAGCCAGTTTTGAATGACCTTTCAATATGTCGTGCCTTGATTAACAATCACATTACAGCCTTGATGCCATTGAATTTCTTTCAGAGTTGTGCGACAGTCCATCACTGTTTGCGGATATTCTGCGCAATTGGGAGTTTCACATGAAGGTGAAAATGTTCCACATGCAGATTGTGACGAGAAGCAGGACGGGGCCGATAGCCGTGGGAATGGAGCGAGGCCGGTCGCACAAGTGTTAATGAGTTAGTAGGTGTTAACGTAATGAGATAGTAGGTCATCCGCGCTACACCGGTCTCGAGTCCCACGGAGGAGCTCCGGAAGGATAAAAGGAGGAGTGATAACAGTGAAGGATGAGAAAGGACCAGGTCTGGACTTTATGTTGTTGCTTTGTTTTAGTTTATGCGGCAGTCGTTTTAATTTATTAGTAAAGTTACATTCATAGTTTGCCGGTTCCCGTCTCCTCCTTCTTATGAACATTGTTACATTGGTGCTGAAACTGGGAGGAAATCCATGGTGCCATTAAGTAGGGCTGAGCAGAGTCTGCTGCCATGGACGCTCAAGGCGGTGGGCTGGAGCGACTTGCCGGGGGGACGGACGAACTTGTGCTGTCTGCCTGGGTGCTGGAGGGGCAACGTGAGGGAACGGAGTCGCCCCGTTTGCATGAGGCCAGAGCCTGTTGCTGTCGGCCATGATGGGGAGGAGCAGGCTAGCGAGGAAACAGGGGCTCGCTGCCAGGTGAAGCCGGAGGAGCCATCGCTGTCCACCAGGGGGCAGAGGAGTCAAAGGGCGTACACCGAGGGGTATCCAGCACCACCACCAGGCATCGTGGAGGAGTTCCCTCAGATGGTGGAGCAATGCGTTTTGGGAACAGGACCAAGATTTTTTTTCTCTCTCCCCTCTCTCGCCTCTTGTCTCTCCTCATCCTTCCGTCTTCTTTCTCTTGCCTTGTCTGTCCTTACCCCCACATGCTGTGGCCGCCGTTTGGCGGGGAGGGGGAGTAGAGCGCAGTCTCGAGGCTACCTCCCAGCAGCGAAGAGCGATGGGGGTATGTGACAAGAAGCACGGCAGGACAGAGAGTTGTGGAAACGGACTTGGAGCGAGGCCGGTGGCACAAGTGTTAATGATCTTGAGTCCCACGGTGGAGCTCTGGATAAAAGGAGGAGTGACGACAGGAGGAGAGGACCAGGCCTGGACTTTATGTTTTTGCTTTGCTTAGTTTATGCGGCAGTCATCCGTGAGGGGCTGTCGCTTTGCTTTTGTTTTGTTGTTTTGCTCCTTCTTCCCTGAACTATGAACAATGTTACACAGATTAGGTTTGTGTTGAAGTTGGTCAAGCGAATTTGCCATATTGACCAACAGAAAGCTGCTTGGTTTGAAAGTGATTTCTGTGGGAGCTGTGCTACATACATTACTACACAATTTATTTTTAAAGCTACATTTTTGGGCTTTTTTGCCTTTATTTAGATAGTAGGACAGTAGGAGGACATACAGGAAATTACGGGAGATGAGAGAGGAGAACTGGACCGGTTAAGGACCTTAAGCTGGGACTCGAACTAGGGGTACAACCACACAATATGTCGAAGTACTTGCCCACATGGTTATGGCTCCGACACATTGCTACACTTTTGACAATGGACCTTTTCTGCCTTCCAAATTTCTCATAAATACAGCTAACGTGACTGCAACTTAACAGTATCCTTTAGTCATGACTTTATTCACAATATAACATGGCGTCTTGTAGCATATGGCTTAAGATAACTCACAAAATATCTCTACTGGAAATCTGTGGGCCAACTGACCTGCTACGTGGGCACCTGATTTGACCCACTCGCCAAAGACTATCGGTTCACTAGCACCTGTGGCAGTGACTATTACATCAGCTCCCATCACGGCCTCCTTCACTGAAGAACAAACTCTGACAGGGCTTTGGAGATCATTAACAAACCGATGAGCCATTTCTCTCCTTCTACTCCACACACGGACCTGAAGTATAAACACAACACTGGATGACACACAAAAAATAGTTTTCAATAAACTGGACATATTTCCCATGTTCAGACTAGTTACCTCTTTGAACTTGAAGACCTTAGTAAAGACGTCATAATGGCTTCTAGCCTGTTGCCCTGAACCAAGGATGCACATCACCTCTGAAAGAGCTGGCATGAACAGCTGGAGAGAGAAAACATATTCAGAATAAATGACTTTATATATTACACCATAACAAATGCGGGGTCTGTTTCAGAGGAACTTACTTTAGCTGATATGGCTGACACTGCTGCGGTTCGTTTGGCTGTGATGGCCTCCCCATCCATTATCTAACATTAGAGATACTGTTACAGAACTAAAGCATTTCCAGAGCAGAATTAGTAACATTTACTTTCCATTAATGTGCTCTGAATTTATACAGTTATTTCTAAGATGTGTCAAGATAGTGTCACCCTTCATAGTAAAATGACTGATCACTAATGGATGGATGTGAGGATAAATTTAATTAAAATTGCAATTCAGACATACAATGATTTTAATATACATCTTTTATGATGAACATGTCTTACATCTATACTGAAATAAATCAACCAATTAATACATTCTTAAAAAAGAAAACCTAAGTACAAAAAATCTGCTCTGTTTATTAATATTTGAAAAATGTTTGTACACAAAATCCTATGGTTTTACACCCCCCCCCCCCCCCCCCCAAAAAAAAAAAAATATTTATGAATTAGTAATTGATCATATTTATAAAAAAAATATTATAAAAAATTGAAAATAATAATTGTATCAAAGGGGTAAGGAAAATGTTATTTATTTTTTATTTTAATTGTTCCAATATTCTGTTACACCACATAACATTCATCAATTAGTCAATAAAATGCAATTAATACATTCAGTAATTTTAATATAACATGTTTTTTAACTTCTATATTAAAATAAACCAATTGAATAATACATTCTTAAAAAAAAATAATTTTACTAAGTAAAAAAAATTATTTTTAATATTTGGAAAACTTTTGTAGGCCAAATTAATGTCATGTGGTTCAACCATAGGGGTTCAGCCAACATGACGTCACAGAGAGGAGCCATTCAGTCCTACCATGGAGATATTGTCTTAAAATACGATCATTTGATTTTTAATGCCAAGGTTGGTTCAAGTTTTTTTTTTTAAAAATGTCATAATAATATATTTTAAAATAAACACCTTTCAACCAAACACATTTTTGAAAATAATACCTGCAGTGTGTACTCTCAAATGTATCCAAGATGAATAAAATGCCGTTCAAAAGTTTTTGATCTGTAAGATTTTTTTATGTTTTATGCTCACCAAGGCTGCATTTATTTTATTAAAAATACAAAAAAAAACAGTAATATTGTGAAATATTATTAAAATGTAAAATAACTGTTTTCTATTTGAATATATTTTAAAACGTAATTTATTTCTGTGATGCAAAGCTAATTTTCAGCATCATTACTCCAGTCTTCAATGTCACATGATCCTTCAGAAATCATTCTAATATGATGATTTGCTGCTCAAGAAACATTTATGATTATTATCAATGCTGAAAACAGCATTTTTTTTAGGATTCTTTGATGAATAGAAAATTCAAAAGAACATTATTTATCTGAAATAGAAAGCTTTTGCAACATTGTACTACCGTTCAAAGTTTTGGGTCAGTAAAAATTTTTAATTTATTTGTGGGGGGAAAGAACAAAGAAATTAATACATTTATTCAGCAAGGATGCATTAAATTGATCAAAAGTGACAGGAAAGACATTTATAATGTTACAAAAGATTCTATTTAAAATAAATGCTGTTCTTTTGAACTTTCTATTCATCAAAGAATCCTGAAAAAAAAAAAAAAATCATATCAGAATAATTTCTGAAGGATCATGTGACACTGAAGACTGGAGTAATGATGCTGGAAATTCAGCTTTGCATCACAGAAATAAATTACATTTTAAAATATATTCAAATAGACAACAGTTATTTTACATTTTAGTCATATTGTGGAATATTATTAAAATGAAAAAGTGTTTTCTATTTGAATATATTTTAAAATGTAATTTATTTCTGTGATGCAAAGCTGATTTTTTTTGTATTTTTAATAAAATAAATGCAGCCTTGGTGACCATAAGAAACTTCTTCTAAAAACATTAAAAACGTTTGAACGGCAGTATATAATATATAACATTATATAGTAACTTTAATGGTTCCAATATTGTTATTGATGGTTATGCCACATAACGCTGTACCATTCTTTAAAATGGTGTAAATGTTTTTCAAAACCAAGTCAAGATGAATGTAACGTGTACGTGTCTAGGCACATGTTTTAAACTACATTTTTAAAATATTTTTCATTTTCCTTATCGTAGACTCTTATGTGATTGACCCAGATGACAATTTAGTAAACCTTTAGACGTGCATAGGATATGAAGGTAATCTGTTTGCCAAATGAATCAGGTTTGTGTGGCTCACTCACCGCTGTGACACGCCCATGCTCGGGATCAAACAGTAACACTGTGGCTTGAGTTGATGGTAAATTGGAGCCCTCTGCACGTTTATAGAAAGTCACCATCTTAGTGCATAAAATACCCTCAGCGGCCATATATGCAGGCATCACGCCTAAAAACCTGACAAATGCATCACGTGTTTACTTATAGAGCTATGTCAGTAAACGATAGCGATATTTTAAAACATGGATTCATTCATACCCATTGTGTTGCTGTATAGGGACCACAGATCTCACAGGCTGGATTATTTCTGAACTGTCCCGTTTAGAAAACTTTCCCATGACAGACTCCAGTCTGGGAATCAGATCAACATAGCTGAGCAAACGGTCCACCTCATGTTTGTTTAATAAAACGGGAGACTCTGTCATAGTTGTTTCACTCGTCTGTCTTGCTATCAAAGACTTCTCGGTTTGTTTTGGACTTTGAGCCTCAATCACGTGGTTCGTTCGAGTCCAGCACGCGTTTTTCACTTTGTATCAAAACTCTTCATACAAAAAAATTAATCGCTACTTTAAACGTTTATATTAAATATAAATCTACATATTATAGCCTAACAAATATGAATACCTCCACACAACACGTGACGTCACACTTTTCTGGTTTGTCATTTTCAGACCCTATCGTCCAAAGTTATGTAACAAAAACATCAAAACAATTTAAATGTAGTACAAACTATTTCTTATTTGTAAGCCACATTGCACATCCAAATAAACCTGCGTCTTGGTTTTTTTTCACAAACCCAATGAAATGTAACGTACCAAAAAAAACAAAAATTACAAAGCCCTCAGAAAACTGACCTAAGATGTTTTATTTGCTATACGATTACTATTGCTTTTACTTGATAGAAGATTAAAAGATTTCATTTTGGGTGACTTGTGAAAGCCATCTAGAATAAAGTAATAAACAAAATATTAGACAAGGTTCAAATTTATGTCCAACCAAAATAATCTTCAAATCTCAATTTCACAAAATGTGCAGCATATTTATTTACTACAGTGAATTCCAAAGTTAAATATACAATTAAAACGCATTATTTGCCAATATCTTGTGTACATCTGTCAGTATTTATTGTACTTTTATATTCACTATACTATGGAAAAAGACTATATGCAATGGTAACATTCTCCAGTTTACATTAGGCAACACCAGAAAAGCAGAAGACCATTTAATTCCATTTTACACCAGTGTATTAAAAATGTTATGCGTTTGATAAATGTTCATACGCCACAAACAACCAAACAAATGTCATTTTTTGTTTTAACCGAACTTTATTTCGGCTGTCAGAAACTGAGGACAATACTCAACATTGTTTGATTTTAGCATACAAAAACAAAAAACAAAACAAAAAAATCCTTAAGGATTGTACAAGGAGATCATTGTTTAAAAAAACCTGAAAGCAAAAGTGTAAAAAATATGAGCTCAAACTAGGAGTCTTTCAATAGCCATCTGCACAGACTGAATCTGAGGTTTCAGCTGCGATCCTTCTTTGATGGTGACTGATGTGGCAATGACAGGTCTTGACACTCCACATGCACGTCCGAGAGCTTGTTTAGAGCGCACAAAGACATACGGCACGTTCTTATCCTCACACAGCAGTGGCAGGTGCAGAATGATCTCTAGAGGTTCAGCATCAGCCGCCATCACAATGAACTCAGAAATCCCACGGTTAAGAGTTTTAGTGGCTGTGGAAGACAGTGAAAATCAGAGATGGCAAAAGCAACATTCCTAATATGAAATTACACAGCTGAAGTGTGTAATTTTTTTGGTTATCGGTTATTATTGTCTCCCATTCTGACTTAAAGGTACAGTGTGTAATATTTATGAGGATCTATTGACAGAAATGCAATATAATATACATAACTATATTTTCAGTAGTGTATAAAAACCTTACATAATGAACCGTTATGTTTTTATTACTTTAGAATGAGCCATTTCTATCTCCATACACCGTGGGTCCCCTTACAGTGAAGTCGCCATTTTGCACCGCCACGTTTCTACAGTAGCCATAAACGGACAAACTTTTCTACGGAGCGCTAGTCACTCTCTGCTGTCTCAGACAACAACATCTTTGTCCTGTGTAGGCCACCATAGCTTCTCCATTTGCTTCAAAAGGGAGGGGTGAGCGGTTGCAATTCGCAACCTCACCACTAGATGCCGTAAAATTTACACAGTGCACCTTTAACACCAAAGAGGTTTTAGGAAGCTAAGAAATTGTATCATTGTATCAATATACCATCAACAAAAGACAAGCAAATCAGTTTTGCACACTTCGGTTATTAATCAGGAGGGTGAACACTTTGATTTTTGATAGTGTATTAAAGGTTCAGTGTGTAAATTTTAGCTGCATCTAGCAATGAGGTATACAGTTATGTATATTATATTGCATTTCTGTCAATAGATCCTCCTAAATATTACACAGTGGACCTTTAAGTAAAAGATGATGCAAAGGCAACAAAACAATAAAAATGTTTACAAACCAATTTAAAAAAATGTTTTCATGAAAGTGGAATATTTTAACTAATTAAATACATTAAATATGAAGAATCTGTAAAATGTGTGTTCTTTTGTTAATGTATTGTGATTGTGTGTTATTAGGTAAGGTTAGTGATGGCAATTTCAAAATTGCAGATCAGTTTTATACATTTGTAGACGTTTTAATTAGACATTAGTATAATTAAGAGGAATAATAGTAGTTAATAGTGTCGTATTGGCCTGTTTATCGGAGGCATCTATGGAACAAACAAAACAAGCCCTGACAATTTATAAAAGAACATATAGACACTTAATTTTATTAGATGATTAGTTAATTGCATTTGAAAGATTTTATTTTCAATAAAACATTTGCAATAGATTTGTAAAAGGTGTTTTTATGCATGTTTGGCCCATAGGTTTGGCCTGGGTTTTTGTTGCATTTACACTGTTCTGACCAGCAGGGGTCGCCGTGGAGACGGATTGTTTCGAAGCTTCGACACAATACGGCACATTTGCTATAACTGTTCACGTGTTTCACGAAGCCTCGGTCTGCCCATCACTAGGTAAGGCTTGACAAATTAGGTCAATTAGAAGCAATTAAATGTTCCCCTTTATCCATTTTACACGCATAAGTATTAAAATGTATTACATGAATCTACTTTATAAAACTGACACGAGATCAGTTAAAACCATTGGACACTCATCACCAGAACAACGCCATCCAGCGGCGAATTTGGAATTCTTCTCAGCTATTTTTTTCGAATAACAAGCGTATAAACATATGGAAATGTTTCGAAATCTAGGTTCAAAACGGCATGACGTAACGAAGCATAATTTGCTGAAATCGCGTGAGTTTGATACAAGCTTAGGAACTACTGCTTCGCTTCGAAGCTTCATGAAGAAGGGTTTCGAAAGCGCCCACCACCAGTAGGTTGTAATGCAAGATTATTATTTATCATGGATGTTGTTTATGGTCTTAATGGATAAACATTCATCATGTTGAGGTACTTTACCTTCATTGGCACCTTTTCTCAGCTGTTTGTAGTTCGACGCCTGCTGCACCAGGTCCAGGATGGTTTTGGAGAGCGTGGCGTCTGCCAGAGGGTAGGCTTTCGGATTCACTTCAGCTTCAGTCTGTATAAAGAGGACAGACATACAAACAGACAGAGTTATCAGCAAGACACCCAAATACATAAAGTTAACCCAGAGGCACTTATTATATGGTCAACAATGTTTGTACTCAGATGTACAGCTAAAATTAATAAAATCTTTAAAATAAGATTGTGTATGAACACATTTTCGGCAGGCAAAATCAAAACATAAAACGTTGAATGTAGTGAACGAACAAGAGAAAAAGTAAAAAAGTCCCACATGTGATACTCACCATCGTGTTTGCTGCGTTATAGCCGGTGACTAACTTAGATACACACGGGTCCTCTCGGCGATAGCTTCACGGAGGACAGTGCTGTTTAGCTAAACAGGAAAAAGTCTAGAGTTTAGCTAATAAACAAAAGAAATCGCTTTATAACCAGCGCAGCGTTGAGATCTTCACCACTACCGCACAGCGTCTCGCAACCTATGCTCGCAACACGTGTTAGTGATAGACACACTGCGCATGCGCACACATTTCAAACTACTTCCTGTAGTCATTTTTTATTGTTTATAGTTACATTTTATATTAAAGGCATGGCTTATATGATATTAAGCTTTTTAAAAAATCGCAATAAAATATTTTAAAAGCACTAAGATTTTTCAGATCTGTTTTCAGATGTGTACTTGTGTAGTAATCGTAATTAGTGATTAGTTCTAAACATTTATATATCTTTTGTTTGGACGTCATATAGA